>JAPDSC010107355.1:38791-150687 GCA_026290005.1 Latrodectus geometricus
ATATATATATATATATATATATATATATATATATATATATATTGGTTGGTTTACTCTCTCTCTCTGTATATACACACACATATATATATATATGTGTGTATATACAGAGAGAGAGTAAACACCAACCAAAAATACCAGCATGAAAAAATAAAATACAAATAATACACAAAACTATTGGAAATCTTCCATTGCAAAATAATTTTAAGGAGTAACATTGCCAAAATATTAGTCATAAAATTTAAATACTTAACTATACAAAGTAATAAAATATGTTCAAATGAAAACAAGTGCTTACGCAGTTAGTTTCACTGAAAGTTATTTACATTCTAATATCATAAGACAAGTATTCAAAATCTCAGAATCATACAAATATAAGAGTTGAAGATAACTGAGATATATAATAAAGAATAGGAAAAAAGCAAGCAAATAATTGCATATACACACACAAAAGCACAATCATTAAAGAGGAATTAAATTAGTGTGTTTTGATGTACAAATAAAGCTAATTTTGAACCAAGTTTTTAATATTTCAATAGTATAACCAATTTTTAATATTTGAGTAATGGAAGTTTTTAATAATTGAATAACAAATAGTTGAATTCAAGATAATTACTGGTTAATTCAGTTTATTCAATTATTAATTAATTAATATTGAAAATAATCAATGATGGTAATTGCAAAATAGAATTAATGGAATTTAGCAGACTAATTGCACACACTGACTGTATTGGTACTTTTTTTGTTTTGTACATACTTTATTGCCTTCTATTTGTTTTCAAAGAATATTTTTTGAATGAACATAATATTTTATTTTTTCATATAATATTTTTAAGCAAATATTTGTGAATTTTGTGACTTACATGTGTATCTATTCAAACAGCCAAGTAAAGATCATATTATTCTATCAAAATCAACTTTTATTTTTACAAGACGAAACCAAAATTCACGTTTAAGTCATGAAACCGGGATACTTTCTTATTATGTAGACAATCCATTAGACGTCTTCATATTTTTCAGCAGCTTGTAATTTTAAGAACATCCGCCTTGGTGATCGTCGTGAAATCAATCTTGATAAATATTTCACATGTCAAGATTACACATGACTAAGTTTAGAAAGATATCGAGTACTTTGTTTTTCTTGTTTTAAGTTGGCCATTTTTACCTGCTATTTTAATAACTGGTTCAAAAACAGGCTTTTTACAAATGTAAAAGTACAATTAATTCTACACAAAACCTTAAGAGCAAGATTATTCTTATGGTAATGTGTATAAACAAATTTTTATTTAGAAATTCTTTTATGATATTTAAACACATTACTTCTATTTTAATATAAAAAAGAGTTATCTGAATAGTAAAAAAAGGAAAATGAAATAAATTAATTCAATAAAAACCAATTAATTGCAATTTTATTTTTAAACAGTATTAATCTTTATAAACGCATAATCTCATAATAAATTATTCTAAAAACTCACACATGCCATTCAATATTTTGATTATTCTTAAACAAATACACTTACAACGAAAAAGTTCCGGTTTTCTAACAGGGATCATGATTTCTTTAGTAGATTCTTGAAGAAAAAGTTCTAGTATCCGAAAGTCAAATACAAAAAACATTTTGAAGGAAGTGAGTGTTAAGAAATTTACGAGACTTCATTCTCTACTTTGAATATCTTGCTGAAACACCCTACTGTATTTATTGAGTTAAAAGTAACTCAACGTCAACTTGATTTAACATTAGTAAATACATTAAACAAAATATTATAGCATTCGTTTCGTTAACATATATTTATAGCGTATGCTATAATAATATAAATGTAAATAATTAAAGATAAAAATGCAAATGTAATAATAAAACTATAATATTATTTAAAACGTAAAAACTTTTCTATTATTTAAAACGAAGCTAAAAAACATTTTGATATTTCTTAAACCTTCGAGGATTAAGTACACGAAATTTTAAACTTAACCCGTGCCTTAGCCAATCAGTCTTTTTTTCTGATAAATTAAGTACTTTTCATTTTTCAACTTTTAAGAAAAATTGTAATTCTGCTATTGTCTTCTTTTCTTTTTGCTTATTTGCCACTCAACAGTCTTACGCATGTCTAATTACACGAGGTTCAATGTTCCAAAGCTGTCAGAAAAAGAACTCTTCAGTTTATACCATTTTAAGCACCACCATATTATTACATATAAGAGTTAAATTTATTACAGTTCCAAATTAAAAATTCGCAATGACTTGAGATTGTTGAAGAGAGAGAAAGAAAACGAATGGCAACTTTTCATTTATAATAAGATTAAATCTTGAATTAGAAGAATCGGAACTATCGTTAATGAAGGTTGTAGATCAATTAACCTTTTGAGACCTATTTCAAATCTCTATATAAATCTAGTTAAGTGACATGAGGCGGTAAAAATGATAAAAAGTAATGGAATTTGCTGATCATTTCATTTCAACTCACTAAGTTTTAATGTTGTTGTTGTGTGCCAGCCAGGCTGGCAATATGGGGTGCGCTGCTCCATTTTTCCAACTGAACCATATTTGGTGTGAAGTCCGACTTCCTCAGTACACACATGCCATAGGTACCCGTTTATAGGGTAGGCAACCATTCACACACACACACAAAGAATGGACAAAGACAAGAAAGAGAGAAAGTACATCGATGCCCGAGCCAGGATTCGAACCCAGGTCCCACCCATCTGTAGTCAGGTACGCTAACCACTAGACAGGTTGGGCGGCATTAAGTTTTAATAAGACTAACAATACAACCTTTATAAATTTTATATAATATTTAATTGTTAATTATCCATAAAACTGTTCACCTTTTAATTATATTAAGCCTTATAAGCGTTTAAAACGTAATGTATCACATTAAAATCTGCTACAAATTTACCATACTGCAACATTAGTATTAAAAAATTAGAGAATATATATTTATAATCATATATAACTTTAATGTATCTACGTATCATTTTGTATTATGAAATTCTATCGTTATTAATTCTGAAAATTCAATGACTTAAACATGGAGACATCTACAAAGCTGTTATCTTTTCATTTCGTAGGGGATTTTAAAACTACATCTCAAGAATGACACAGCTGAAGTCTTATTTTTACTATTCATAAAAAAACTTGAATAAATAGCTCAAATATTCAGCATAAATAACAATTGCATGTTTCTATTTAATTGTTATCTGTGCTGGGAATTTGTTATAAATACAACGGAATATTCATCTAGTGTACAAATAGATAAATTTTCCATAACCGAAAATAGTTTTAACAAAAAAATAACATTTAATCGCATCCTTGTCTATTTCAACTAACCATAAAGTGAATGCTTTGCCTTGTCTTTCTTATTTTGCTTTTTCTTCTGTTCTGTTATCAAGGCGCTAATGGCTCTATTCAATGGAATATAGCTTTTCAAACCGATTCTTTGGTCTTTACATATGGAATCAGTTTAATAAAAAAAAAAAGAAATTCAACAATATTTTTAATTTCGATTCTCATAGAGTTCAAGCCTCAAAGACGTGCTGCTGTCATGTTTTTCGCGTACTTGGAACAATTAATGTTTTACACCCAAAATGTTCTTCAAAATCTTTTTTAATTCAAATCGAACAAGTCATCAAGCGAAAATGATGCAATGTTTTCAAAGCTTGTGGTCAACATGCGCATTGCTGTAATTCATTGGAAATCGATTGAAACCATGGTTATCTTGTAACAATCGATGCTTTATAAAAGCCGGATGGCCAGGTAAGAAAACTGGAATTGGTGAAAGATGCAGATAGAAAAAGATTTTAGAAGCAATATCGCTAAAAATTTCAAAATTTGAGTTCTTAACATTAATTGAAAGAGAAAACTTTCATGATTTTGAAAACATTTAAAGAAACACAGAAAAAATGATTTAGCCATGATCTCAACTGTTACGAAACAAACAACCACTTTATAGTTAAAAAGTAATTTTCTTTATATTTAAAGGGATTACTGTCACGCATAATATACATATACTAAACAACCAAATGTTTGTGGCAAATGTGTTTCAAGAAATAATATTTGATTTAAGATTCTGTTCTGTATTCAAATTCAACTGTTGCTGTACACATCTTCAGCAAAGATAAATATTTCAGCAGAACCACCTTTCTCATCTTAATAATTTATTTCAATGGCAGGGAATTAGGATAATATTGATAACAAAGTAAAAACATTTTTCTTATCTGTCTTTCAACTTTTATGTCATAATCATGTTTTTAAAATCGGATATTAAACTGGAAATCTATAAAAACAGATGTAATATAACATAAATTATAAATAAAAAATATTAAAACGTTAATTTGTATCTATTGGCATTTTTATGAAAGGAAGTACTTTCTTTTAAAGCTTAACTTAAATAAAAACAAAATGAGAATGAATTTTTTAAAATAGTTGTAAAGTAGGGAAATTGCGTAATAGATAAAATAGATGTAGAATAGAAGCCAAGATCCTCAAATCTTTGCATTTATTGGTCTAATAAAATCACGCACGTATATATTTTTCGATCAGTATGAACATAAAAGAAGAATTATATAAGAACCATTTAAGCCTCAATATCGAATCATGTTTCTATAGATGGAAAGTGCATTATTCGGAAAGTGCATTTAAGCCTCAATATCGAATCATGTTTCTATAGATGGAAAGTGCATTATTCGAATGGATTTCTCTAGTGATGAAGAAGCAACAAAAATCATTGCTTATATAAATGAAAATTTACTGAACCACACATCATCGAAACTATACAGAAGCGTTATCCACAAAAACCTGCAAGAAATAGGTATTAAAAGTCTCGTTCCGGAAATTACGTTTCCTTTCATCTCGTTTAGTTGCTCTAAATAAAACCATAAAACAAGTTTGTCTGGGCGATAATAAAACCTTTACTTTTTTGAGCCATTCTGAATTTTTAGTGTTTACATAAACTTGTCAGAAGTTGGTGAAAAAATATTTATTATTCCATATGAATTAAATATATTTAGCAACTAAATATTTTACCATATTATCTTAAAGTTTTAAATTAATTATGGGATTTGAAATATTTTTTAAATAAGACAGCAAATTTCTTATAAAAATATATAGCACATATATTTTTGCACCCTCTCCCTTTTAAAACAGGGGGTTCATTTAAATTGTGTGTAGGTGTCAACAAACAAGACGTTAGAGAAATATGCAATCAGTGTAGAGTTTAATTGAAAACTAGTTCATGATAATTTCGTTTCGCTTTCATGGCTATGTCTCTTCCTCTGTTTTTCCGCAGATTAAAGATGTAAACAGGGTTTCATATAGAAATCTTACTTTTTTAATACAATATTTGTTCCAAAATAAAGTATTTGAAACTATTTAACATCAGTTTATTTCTTGTTAAACTTGACATCACAAGAAATTTCAAATATTTTTATTTTTAATATATGGATGTTCTTAATAATAATCTTGATTGTAATTTTGGGTATGAAAACAAGGAAAATAAAAGCATTAAGGACAAAGTACTTATAATATTTTGCATAATAATTTTACTTTTTATTAGAAAAGTACTTTAAATTTTCTTATATAATCTGTAATTAACTAAAACTGAAAATATATACTTCCTGTACCTCTCAATGATTCAAACTGATTTTATTCATTAGTAAGTGGTTTTGATTACATTGCAAAGATAATACAAATAATAACTTCAAATTATTTACATTTTGATTACTACAGCGATATATATCTATTGCATTAAATTGTTATATATGTTAATGTAAAGTGTGAAAATGTATCTATTGTATTACATTGTGTAGTTTACAAGTAAACTGGCACACCCACATTCCTCATTTATTCTTCACTATATACCAGGGGTGGCCATACTTTGGGGATCAGGGGTCTATTCCACATATAAAAAATCGAAGGCGGTCTACCAATGGTAGAGCTAAATTAACTTACATATTTATTTTAGGTTACAAGAAAAAAATGATAAATTATGTAATTTTTTAAAAAAAAAACTTAATATTAATATTTACAAAATAAAAATTTACTGACGAAAATAATCGAAGTATTCATGTGTCAAAAACTGACCATCCTATTTACTTCGTTTAGTTGAAATTTGGCACTGTATATCTGCGACAAGTTTATCATATAGTGGCTGGTAAGGGCTTATTGCAATGCATAAACACGAAATTAAATGTTAATTTGTTAAATGCAACCAATGTGGTTTTTTTTTTTTTTTTTTTTTTTTTTTTTTTTTTTTTTTTTTTTTTTTCTATGAATGAAAAAGCAGATTCGCAAATATACCTTGATCCAAAGTATGATTTCAAATACAAAATCAATGTGTAAATATTTGGAAACGTTACCTCAGAAATTAATTTTCAAAAATCAGTATCTCTAAATATGCTCTGGATTTAAGAAATATATCGCATCTTAATTTAACAATTTCTTCCTCGACCGTGATTGATGTGATACCTATTAAATGTCCTATTTTTTCAGATACTCCATCAATGTTGACATTTTTATTAAATGGGGGGAAATATCATAAAATTGAGTATTTCAACATAATTAAGATAGTGAATCTTCTTTCAAATTCTTCGAACAAAACAAGTAAGTATTAAGCGAAATTTTCGTAGTCTCGGTTTGGATTATGGATGCACTCTTCCTTCATGTTTTTGAAGTCTCTCAATTCATGTTTTCTTAATTGAGATGCATACCTTTCTATAGTTTTTTTTAATGTTTTAATCGCGCTCATCATTTCCGTTTTAGGTTTTAGATCGTAAGCCTTTAGTTATAAATCTTTAAATCGTAAATCTTGCATAGTTTGTTTTGGGTTTTAAAACATAGACTGTAGTAAATTTTTATTTTAAATAATTCATTGGCTCTGTGACATAATTCATAAATGAAATAGTTATCCGAGGTCATTATGGCGATGGTCGCGTGGACTACCTAAAATATCTTCACGGTCTACAAGTCGACCACGGTCGACGTCTTGGCCACCCCTGCTATATACAAATTGTTAAATCTTTATTACAATTTATTACTGATATCTGTTTATATATCTTCTTATTATTTTATATATATTGTATTATAATAGGAATACTCATTTCAAGTACGCAATTTAATCTAATCTTAAGTAAACATTTCTTTTTTAGTGTAAAAGGATTTTATTATATGAAACATGTTTTTGATTCCACTGAAGTGTCACTAATTTTTTTAAATGATTAAGACCATTGAATTTAAGTTAAGATGGAATCTAAAAATTACCGTAATCTGGTGGAAAATGGAATCACATTTGCGTTTGAAAAATAGCAGAGTTGATTCCTATCAGTCGAAGACCGGTGTGTTGTGAGCATATATGCGCTTTATATGTCCCCTAATTCTAATACCCCTTGGATAGTGTTACTTTTTGTGTAGAGGAAGGTAGCTTTTCAGGTGTTATCCTCGTCATTTAGAATGGTTCACAATTATGAGGCAATTTGTTGTCTGTTGTGGCATCAGTAAGCAGAAATAGGCAGTCCTAAAAGTATTACTAATGAGTAACCTAATGAGCTCTATCCTAAAGCTTTAGTTTAAGCTAATGAACCTGCATTTTACGCAATTTCTATTGTATCAGTGTTAGTTAAACCAGCCTACATTTTACTTCTTATTTTTAACAATTGATTTAGTAAACCTTTTTTTAAACAAAACTAAACCTCTTCGACAAATATGTCAGTTTCACTGAAGTTTTAAATACAATTCCTGTTTCAAATCTACAAAGAATTTATCTTAGATCCTATCTATTTGGAGATCAGTCAGTTTGAAATTCCATGGTGCCGTGCATCTTAAATTAAAATAACTTTTATTTTTTTTTTGTGTCACATGCCCTTATTATCGAGTTTGTGACTTAATTGTAATTAAAAATGCCGAGGCGGTCAGTCGTTTTTTGGAATATTTCCTGATTGCTGAAAAACGACTGATTCATGATTTTTAAGTTTGTTTTACTTAAGAAAAAGTATATGAATCTTTAATTCATTGCAAAATTTATAATAATTTCAACATTGAGCAAAATCGATAATGAAGCTCTTATGGGCCCCTATGTTACCTGTAAATTAAATTACGTATACAATGACATTCATATAAATAAGAGAACATTCAAATTGTTAAACCGTTGTATTCATTTCTATCAAATTTGATTTTTTTGTCAAAACCAGAAATTCGATATAGTTATGAAAATTCAAACATCTATACCAAATAAATCCTGAAATCGTTCATCAAATTCATTTCAAAAGCAGTGATAACATAGTGACCATATCAATTGGTAAAAATAAGAAGGGAAAAAAATATTTTAAAGAACAGAAAATATCCTAAAAACAGCAGAAGAAAGTAAATTTCAATTGTGTTATCATAAATGATAGTTAGAAGCACACCGTAACTTTCAATAGAAAATGTATATTTAGCTTTTGCCGAAAAGTTCAGCTTGGAAAAGTAACAATATTTATATACATTGATTTTCACAATTTTTATCATTTAATTAAAAATTCGCGCAAAATGTTGTTTCGTACCCCCAAAACGAAGTTT
This sequence comes from Latrodectus geometricus, assembly GCA_026290005.1. NCBI lineage: Eukaryota > Metazoa > Arthropoda > Arachnida > Araneae > Theridiidae > Latrodectus > Latrodectus geometricus. Next base: position 47,334 of record JAPDSC010107355.1, read on the forward strand.
TAAGTATGAATCAGCAAACAGCAAATTGAATGAGAACACTTCCTTCAAAATGAATACTTGAAAATTCACTTTAATTACTAAGATATTACGTATAAAAATTGAGGCACCTATCATCCTTGTTTCAATGTATTTATAATAGGCAGGGTATTCGAAAAATTGTAAGCAAATGCGCTTTAAATATCCTGATAAAAATTTAATTCCATTTCGTAGTTGCAACAGGTTCTCAACTAAACCAAGAACAAAATTTTGATGGATCAACAAAACTAGAGATTTAATGTATGACTATTATTTTTAATTTATTATGATTAGACTATCTTTTTTGCATGACTAATTGTATACAATTTTGTGCTAATCTCTAAAAAGAGCAAAGTGATAAATAATCATAAAAAATATACAAAGTTATAAAGAGGAAATAAATCTTTTATAAATTTTTCATTATGTTTGAAAATTATACATATTTTTTTAGAACAAATAGTTCTTAGCCCCATTTTGTTTCCTTAGTAATAAATAATAAAATTGAAGATTTTTATATTAAAACAAATTAATGTATAGGCAAACAAATATTTGATAATAATTAAATACAAGTCTATGAAAGCAAATATTTAAAATATTAGGATATAATTTTCATTGAATACTCTAAACTTAATATCAAGTTTATAATTATTAATAAAATTTCCAAAAGGCTATCGTAAAAAATAAAGAAAAAATATAATACAGATATTACAATAGGTTGTTTTTGCACAATATCATAACGCAAAAATTGTTCCTCTTTCACAAATCTTAGTCTTTTAAAATACTTGTACTTTATTTAACTTAGTGAATAAAAAAATTGAACAGTAAATATTTGTATCTAGAAATTTAATAAATTGTACAATAAATTTAGTAAGTATATAAATATATATATAAATTTATTAAAATTTCTGGATGCAAATATTTACTTTTTAGTTTTTTATTTTTAAAAATAAACGAAGTATCAATATTTCGTAAAGGGCTAAATGTTTGTGCCATTGTACATTTATCAATCGCAATTTTACCATTGTTTAATTCTCTTTTCTAGTTTAGTTTTCTAATTCGTAATTTTTAATAATTCATTTCTAAGACATGCTAATCCACGAGAAAATTTTATGAACTCTATTTTTAAGATGTGTTATAGGATTATCTAAGTTCGGTGAAATGAGTATAATTTTATACGAAATTAAAAATATGTAAGAATAAAAAATATAGACTTGGATTATTCTACATTTATATCTACGAATATTATACGTAGACACATTTTAATTATATAATAGGAAAAAAATAATAAAAAAATAAGATATGCTTTTCAAAAACATTAAAAAATAACTTTTCAAAAATATAAATAAAAATGAAAAACACGCTTTTTTATTCCCAGACACAAATATTGCAATGAATGAAATTTTATGAGCAGTGAATAAAGCTTAATCACGTAAAGACATAAGCCTATTAAACATAAACATTTTTTATTGTAATATAATAAAATAAATGAGTATTTTGTTTTCTGGAAATATTCCAAAATAATACATTTGAACATAAAAATCATGAAACTATTGTAATAAATTGTTTTTAAAGGAATATTTTTACACAGTAATCATATCTCTTTATATAAGCATTTATTTCACATATTTCTTATATTCAAATATTTATTTCACGGATTATGGGGCATTAGGTAACAGTTATGTAGTCTTAAAGTATAAGAAAGGAGATTTGTGTGTGTACTTTGTAATTCTATATTATTTTATATAAAAACATGCGTTTTCCTCTGACAATGCATTCCCATATTTTTCTATAAATTTTTATGCATTTATTATCAGAAAAAATGTTATTTATGATAAGGTACAATATATTTAGCAATGTTACAAAAAAAAACAGAATTTACATTAACAGAAGAATATAATCAGTTTCTACTTTTAAAACATACTCATTCCAAATTCAACTTGATATCAAAAAAACTTGCAATGAATATTCACTTCATAGCTGAATGGTAAACTCTATCTATGATAAAATCCTCAAAATTATTCAGGTGTGATCGATAGAGGTGCAGTACCAAGCAAATCTGTATACGTTATTTCACAAATATTTGGATCTAAAAATCACCAGGCAGGAACGAAAGACAAAACCATTGCACCGTATTGGCGACAGAAAGTAAGCAGCTAAAAATTCAGTCGGGCTCTAATACCTTTTGATTGAGGTTTAGGGAATAAAGAATGTAAAATTTCAAGCTATTTTTAAATCATTCAAATTGACAAAATTTTTTCACGTGGCTTGAATTTATTAATTTAAAATTATTTCTAAAATATAAGCCTTTTCAATTATTTCTAACCGCAGTACTAATTTTATGTTAATTTATAAATCATGGAAACAGAAATTCCTATAAAGATAGAAATTTTATTTATAACGAAAAAAGGATGCATACTACTCATTTAAAAACTTCAACCACAAAAAATTAATTAGAAAATTTTTATTTTCGGGCAAAAATAAATTAAATGCTTATATATTTGTAGCTACTGAAAACCAAGAGATCATCATTAATCGAAAAAACGCGAATTAACTCCACACGGCTCTGAATCATGTTAATTAAATCCCAGGGGACAGCAAATGAGGTCTATTATTTAAAACTAAATCTTATTGCTTAGTTAATTGTTTCTTTAATTAAATTAGCATCAGGTATTTAACAGAGCCATTCAAGTATTTTGATTAGAAATTTATTCTAAAGGAATTTATGCTACAATTTCATTATATAAATAGTTAAAATTTTTCTATGCCTACAGTACAATATTTAAAATCCTTTTACGAAGAGAAATAATGAATATACATAAATTAGAATCATAATTATAAATATTTACATTTTTTCCTTTCTTTCTTACATTCAATACATGCTTTTCAACATCATTTTCGTATACTTTAGATTTTACGATTCATTACAATAATCAATCAATATCTTATACCTTTAATAGTTTACTTTTAAAATTTGAGTTAGTGTTTCTGAATCAACATATTTTAATTCTGGAATGTGATTAATCCTTATTGAAATCTCCGTATTGACCATGCCTTTTTTCTTATATGCCTCATAATAAAATTTAAAATAGTAACACAAGCTTGATTTTCATTTTTCAAAAAATGACTGAAAAATAAATCCTCATTTGAAAAGTTATTACACTGATGAGAAATATCACAAATCTATTCACCAATGTTCCGTATTTTTATTGAAAGATTTTTAGTTTCCATTGGAATTTTTAGATTTTAATCTGTTGTCTCTATGGTTTTGCATACCAATTGATTAATTTTTCTAATTGAGAATCAATTAGAAACAAAAATCAAAAAAGCTAAAAATTTTCACTGTAACACCTATTTTTAAAAAATAAAACAAAACATTTTTAAAATATAGTTATATAACGATGGTTTACTCCTATATTTCAAAAAATGCATTTATTTTTTCTGTAATCCCTTCTAAAGTAGAATTTTGTCATCTTACATTGATTTGCAAAAGCATAATTTGATTGTAAAGATCAAGGAGCGCATGTAAAAACTAGTCTGGGCAAACTAAAGGAAGTGTTGCATTTAGTTTATGGAATTCTGTTACTTTGTACAAACTAAACACAATGTAAAACCAAAGTTCATAAGCAATATTTCCCGATTTTATAAAATATTTAACTTTTGAGAGCATCGATTTAGATGGAGCCATTACACAAAAATAATTATGCACTAATAGTTTAAGTCAAGAACCAGTAAAATGTTCTTATAATTTGCAATCATCTTTCAAAGGGGATTTATGGGAAGTGGTTGTAATTTTTCTCTAGAAAAAACGATTTACAACAAGTGCAGAAAGATGAAGGAACAAGGATTTCAGGGAACTCATATCGAAGATTACAGTGAATTATTTTTTAAAAAAAATATTTTTGTAATATCATAACATAAAAAAATACGCTTGTGGAGTAATATTTCCTCATATCATATCAAATTGTGAGAAAATATTAGGAGAAGTAATATGTGTGAGAGCTATTATCAAACTTAGAAATATATAATGCAGTTTCTGTATAAATTCATCTCTTGGTATCCACGATATCGATAAAATGAAGGTTTCAAATATTTTTTTTTCTTCTCAAATGATCTTAAGAAATATACTTTTCCTTCTAAGTATACTTCTTAAGATCATCCTAGATAAAAAAAAATGCAATACTTAAAAGAGAAAGTTCAGCATAAATGAAAATTATGTAAACGAATTAATTCTAATAATGTCGAATTAAATATGGATATCTGAAGTAACTGGAGAAATTACAGCTGTATTTCGATAAATTTCCTTATTTCAGATTGTTTACGATAGATTCCTTATTATCCTGTTCGAATATTATTCGAATATTGGAATATATATTAGAATATTGGATACCTTATCTCATGTATCTTATTTTAAGATTGTAAAAAAAAAAATTCCAAGAACTTGAAAACTTTTAGAAAACGTTCTAAGTTATGAAGTTGAAAAAAAATTTCACATGAATTTCTCCTTTTCATTGCATTGATTCTTAAATAAAAAATCAGTTTTGCAATGTCTTTTACCCAAAATTATTCTTAACTAAGTCAACATATCATGATTTAAGATTTTTATTTTGCAATTATTATAATTTGTATAAAAATTAACCAAAATACTTCAATCACAAAAAAATATTGACCTATCAGTATTCTAGTTTTGTATTTTGATTTGTTGTGTTTATATATGACAATATAAGATTTTTATTCGAAACATTATCATGTGTTCTAAAGATTTCAACATATTTATACACCTGTTCATATTTTTTGTATTAAGTATCAGTCAAAATTTCGTAAGACGTTGTTAAGAAAATGTCTCTTTGTTCATTTTTATATCACATTCATATAAAAAGGTAACATATGAGCAATTTTGTACTTTTATTTTACACTATTGCATCACGTAATAAAAGGTGTATTCATAACGTTTTTCTTAAAAAAATATTTTTAACAATATATAGAAAAATCATGCTTCACACACGAAAAGCATATTTTTCATTTCGCTTGATATTTGAAGAAAAAGTCGATGGGACAGCAATCAAGTGCTTTTTTAGCGACAACTAATATTCCATTAATTTCTTTTCTTCTCAGACCACTATTCATATTAAGATATCAAAAATATCATCGGTTGATAAGAAAATGTAATCTATTAAACACTAAGTGAAAGCTCTTTTATACTCTAAGATGTTGTTAGATAGCATATTTAATATGATTTATGTAAATACAGGTGATAAAATATATAAATAGATAATATAAAATATATATTCAAAAATATATTTTCTTCATAAATTTATTTTGAAATAAATTCAGAATCTGCATTGATAAATAATTTAAGCTGATTTTAGTTTTTAAAAATGGATTTTAAAAACTAAAAACAGCTTTAATTATTTATCATAATGCAGACTAAACTTAACATTTTTTTAATGATTTCAAAATTATATTTTTCTGGTGCTATAAGCAAAATATACATTGCATATTTCAATTAACGTATTGCTTTCCATAAATAAATTTAGTGACTCTTATTACAAAAATGAACATTTATAATGTGTGTTAAAAAAGAGGAATATAGTATTTCACATCATTACTTCTTAACTTACATTATTTATAAGCCAATATAATATCTTTTTCAATCGGTTTAGGTTATTTCTAAGCAAGTTAAAGAGTATAAAAGTTATTCAATATCTTATTTTGAGGCTGTCAAAATTAAGCCATGAAAATGGTTAAATATTTTCTTTTTGTTGTATTAGAAATCAACAATAAATGGTTTTTAAAATATTTATTTCTATAATCTAATTTTAAAACTGTTTCATATTTTTTTTCAATTTTGAAATTTTCCGCAAGTTTAAAATTTTTATATTAAAATTTATTCCATTTCTTTTTTTAATGAAATTGGAAAAAAAAAGGACATGGACCATTTCATGTTTAAAGAAATATTTTGACATGCATTCAAATAAAGGCTGCGGTGTCTTGGTACTTCATTTTCATCATCAGAAGGTACTGAGTTCAAATCCCTAATTGGCCGAAGTTCCGTCATTTTACCCAAACGATGACGAGTCACTTCAAATATGTCTTAATGTCTTTTAAATAAAATACGATTTGTAAAGTATTGGGAGTTTCTCTACTTGGTCCCTGCGTATAAATTAACAAGGCTCTCCCCCTCCCCCGACAGTTTTCCTCCAACTGTTACAGCTCAACTCTGGTCGAGGTCCAGAGAAGTATGCTCGTGCAATAACAATATCCATTTAAATAATCGTAATATTAAAAAAATCTTACCACCCAATCTGTCTAGTGGTTAGAGTACCTGACTACGGATGGGGAGGACCTGGGTATGAATCCCAGCTCGGGCATGGATGTACTTTCTCTTTCTCTCTCTCTGTGTTTCTTGTCCTTTCCTCAAATGATAAATGAATGTGGCCCGCCCTATAAATGGGTTTAGTGGTGGTGTGACGTGGGTAATGCTACTCGCCTCCGTTACTTGGTTCACAGGTGCCCAACGAGTAACAATAAATGAGTAGCAGTTTCCGGCCTTGTTGTGGTGAAGGGTTAATCACCCAAGTGCCCGCCATTAGAAATACAAAAAAATATTAAAAAAAGCATTCTGAACTAGAATTGAAGCAGTTATCTATAATTTTTCAGACTATCTTACAACCCCATTATTATTTCATACAAAAATATCTTTTGATGAATCATCGTTCCATTGAAATGATAACGTTTTATACCCAAAATTCACACATTTAGAGGATAAAATTTCTTTATTCCTTATTATCTTATATATTAATCTTTCAGAAAAAACAAAGATTTCATAAAATGTATCTGTCTTTTACTAGAAAAATTTTTTGCTTTTTGAAGTGTAATCATTTCACTTCATACTTTCAATTTTCATACTGGAATACATCAGCAATGGACAATTATGCTCTACGTCACCGGTTCAAATCTGTACACGACTAGTTTGATGAACATTCTGGGCTGTTCCACTGAATGATTTAACCACTAAATGACCGGACATGAATTCTATTGAATATTTATGGGAGATAATCGAGAGGTGAATTCATGTATAAAATCCTACCTTAACTAAATTTTCACAATTATTGTCGTCTATAAAGGCAACAAGGCTCTAAATATTTCTGCATGGAACTTCGTAAGTCCTGATAAGTCCATATCACGTTCGATTGCTGCCAATTGCCATACAAAGAATAAAATGTCCGACATGATACTAAGATGTATCCCCTGAGTTTTGTCATCTAAGTGTATAATATTCCATATATTAAATTTCCTTTTTGTCTTATTAAAAGAATATAATATTCTATTTGACACACATTGTGGACTACTTAATAAGTTATGAGATATTTCTTTATCCATCACATCTCTTCCTTCTGAAAAGCATTTTCATGAATAACTGGCCAAGTTCAAGTGTCTTAAAAATACAAACAAAAACTTTTCCAAGTAATCTGCATAAATTTTCTGGTAGAAGAATCTCTAGATTTATCTTCCGCTGTATAATCTGGAACTTCTCACCCAAAACAGAATAAATAAATATGTGAGATATGTGTAAATATACAAAAAAAATAACAGAAGCAATTGTTATTTGAATTTCTTGAATAGAGTTAAGCCAGGACATGAAGCCGAGAAGCTCTTCAGGGATCAAGAAAACTTAATTCCTTACTAAAAATAAGACAAGAATCCTCTTGTAAACAATTTCTCGAAATAGGTAGGGCAAAAATTGGTCTCGACAAAAAAAAGTACAGAAATAGAGAATGTTTTTTTATTTTCTCAGTAATTTATTATGCATTCTACTGATAATTAAAATAAATTGATAGCTTTGCCTTGCTGATTCCAAATAAAAAAAATGTCTGAATTGACAGGCACTATTAAGACACCTTGTACTACTTAAATTCCGAAAACAGTAATTAACAGTGAAGCTTTCATTTTCCCGTATACATGACTTTGAAAATTAGAATCATTAGTGAAAAGAGCACGTGTTTCATTCTAAAAAGAGAAATGAAGAGAATTCTCGGAAATCCTTTTGAAACAAATGGGTATTAAATCAGTTAAATTAACAAAACAATTGGAGCATATCGATTGTATTTGAAATCAAAGATATTGCTTTTCATCTTTCTTAAAACTTTTGAATTTTTTAGCAATTGACTTAGACTTTATAAATCCATTCAATTTTTGTCTTAAAAATTTTTATATGAAATATAAAGTAAAAGGTGTCATTTTAACATTTGATTGTTTATAATGGGGCTAAATTTGAGAAATATTCGTAATTTTAATTCTTATTCTAGAAAATTGGCGCATAAATTTCCACTTGTCTTCTTCTTGAGGGATTATTTTTTTGATATTATTTAGTACTTTCTTAAATTCTTTTAATGTCAGTGCATAAAAAACACTAGACTCAAAACGATTTGAAAGTTCAGACCAAATTTTCTAACTCGGAGTCACCGTGGCTCAGTATCAGGATTACTCTTCGAAAGGAAAGATCCCGAATTTAATCGAAGCCCTTTTTGAACAGTTGGGGATGGCCATTAAATTTCTGCTTCCCACATGCATATCTGTTGCGGTAAATGCTTAAGTATTTTTCAGGTTTGCTAGCAACAATATTACCCATTATTAATGAAAATTTTTCTGGAACGCAATAATACGCGTTGATCGTTAAAAAGTTTTATATCAAGCAACAATTGTTTCTGTAATCACTGCATTGTGTCTAAAAACTTGAACAACATCTACAAATAATTCTTAGTGAGATATGTAGATAATGTTTCTTTGATGGCAATGAAATATTAATTTTTGAGACTTCCTTCCCAGAGTTTTAATCTAAGAAATATTTAAATAATTCGAAAATAGTTCATGATATTTCTGTTTGTTGTAGACTTCAGTATGACAAATTATTTCTGAGAGAAATAAATTTTTGTTCAAAATGAGGCGTTAAAATTTAATGATTTTCCTTAAACATTTTCAACAAAATATAATAGATATACTGTGATGTGTTTAATGTTAACGAGAATACACTCTCATACAAAACTAATAAACTTCAATTTAAAAATATTCTCCAAAACACTTTTACATCTATGTGAAATATTGTGACTGAAATAATCTTTGTACAAAGTATAACAAATGAATTTGGAGGTAGTTTTAAGCCAATTAATTTATTTGTTAGCTTAAAATTAATCACGCATATTACTAAATTCTATTTGAACGTTACAATTTGTTGATTATTTACCTAAAGGAAAATAAAATTGTGAAAAGTTTACTTCTTGAATATAATATAAAAACTGACGATGTAATAAATTAAAGTTAATTCCATTAACCCCTTAACAATCTGAGGTTCTGCGAAGAATCTTGTTTAAAATTTGTTTGCGGGAGCAACATAGTTTGTGCATAGTAGTCATAGCTGTTGTTTTGTGCATAGTAGTTGTAGTAACCATTGTTTTGTGCATAGTCCCCTCATAGCAGTTGTCAAGAATACAAAAGCCTGTAATTCACCATATGACGTATATCCGCTTTTTCCCTAACCACCACGGTGTAGCGTCATCTTGACTGATTTAGACTAGGGAAGTCCATCAGCCCCTATGTCATTCGAAGAAATTAATACATGTTTGTAGTTTATGAACGTACTGCTCAGATAATTTTACTTGTCTTTGTTGCAATTTTTAACACGCTTAAACAAGAAATTATTTTTCAAATATTTTTAGTATTTTGGCCTTAAAAATAATTTTAAGTAATTTTAATATTTAAATGTTTAAAAAACATTCGAAGTTCACCCAATTTTCAGTAAGTATCATTTATATCTTCATCATATTTAGAATGAATACATATTTCCTATATATTATAAAATATTTAGTTATTATAAACTTCAATAAGTACAACATACTCCGCTTACTGTTTTTATTTTAATAAAAGTAATTATTAAGGCATAAGAATTTCAATTCTAATATTTGTTTGAAATATAAAAAGGTAAATTAAAAATGAAACTACCCCAAATTTTATTAATAAATATTAGGTTTGTAACAGTTTAATTTGCCAAATGATCATTATTTGTGTACAAGGGTTGATTTGACTGTGAGCTATTGTTTAAATTTGATTCTAAATCTCTAGAAATATACCTAATGGCGTTGGGGATTGATTTTATGAATAGCTGAGACAAACTTTAAATATTTTGTAATAATTTTCAAGTCCTATTCAACTGAGTTATTCTCTTGCCATCGGTTCAACAGTTCGTTGGTTTGAACTACTTTAGGCTTAGATGCCTGTAGCAATCCGCAATCCATATTAAACCATAATTCCAAGCTTAATTATCCTTCATGTGCAAAAATTAACCGTTTAGAACCGAATAAACAGAACCGAATTAAAATATTTATAAGTAGGAAGCTGGCAACCGAATAGCCAGACAAAGCGTTAACCTTTCGGTCATTCACTCGGAAACATTTGTGGCTTCATATTTTTCATATTTCATTAAAAACAGATGGCAGCATTTTATGATTAAAATTATCAACTTTAAAATTTCTAGAATATTCGATGTGTATTTATATATTATTAAAATCTCTTATAGATTAGAATTAACCCGTCTTTGCATGATTTTTTCTTTATTGGTGAAATAAATCAAGTTGATATAATTCATGTTCAAAATTAAAGGAAAAATGGTTAAAAAAAAAAATCTTAGTATATATTTATAGTATAAATTTAGCAAAAAGCAATATGCTAAAAATTTCCATCATCATCCAAAGTTAGATCATTAGCTTAGTACTAAATAGAAATAAAAGAGGAAAATAACAGAAACACGTGTTACAAACCTTTCTTCCACTCATTTTCAATTTTTTAGCAATAGAAACTCTAATATAATAAAACAAAATTATAAACGAAATCATACGTTTATTGCAACTACAACAAACAGCGGAATGAGACAACTTTAAGCTCGTTTCACTGATGATGGCACTTGTTTATTTTTGACAGCTATGTTTCTTTTTATGCAATGGACATTAAAAAGGTATCCAAACACGATTAACTTAAAGTGAACTTGTTCTTTTATATAATTTTTGGGCATTATAGGTTATGATGGAAATTTCCACCATTATGCAAAGAAGGGTTAATTATAATTCAAATTAAATAAATTTAGGAATATTTAATAAAAAAAAAAATTTTAGGTAAAAGAAAATACTACTGAATGGTATTAATGAAATTATAAGAACATTCGTAGAAAAGAGGGTCATAAAATTATTTATAACCATAGTTTTTTCAAATTTCCATCAAACAACTCAAATTTTATAAGTTCTAAGACAGAAATTACAGGAAATAGAAAAGAAGTGCTTAAGGATTTATTTTATTTCCTATTGATTTTCATTACGAAATCGTGTCTTAATATAAAAATATTGCATTAGTTCGAAAGCTTTTTCAGAGACTTGTACTCAAGAAACACCGTTTGCTCTCATAATTTATGTATTAGATTCGCTATTGTTTCACGTAGGCTCCTAAGACTCATAAAATCCTAAACTTCGCGGAACTGCTACTATATTACACCTCAGAAGTTCAAACGAACCACATTTTGTAACATCACATGATTCGTTCACCACGTAGTGATTTAAGCCAAAATAATATTTGTCTGAATGTTCATGAAAAATCCAAATAGCGTGTTTAAAAAAAATGGGATTGTAGAGTTGAATAATAGCATTTAAATGTTCAGTATTTTAGATTTTAATAATTACTTTGAATTCAAATAAATAGAAATTTGTTACATATAGGAACGACGCATTTAAGAAAATATTATATATTTGAATAGGATAAGTATTGAATTAATTGACATTATTTTATTAAGTTTGAAGAATATAAAATAAGTTTTTTCCAAAGAATATTAATGCCCAACCAAATTATGCAAAATGCAAATTTTAGTTATCTACTGCTGGAATTTTCTTACGTTCTGAGGTTAAGAAAATTTTTTGAAAGACAATTATGTTATTCCCATTACAAGTATGTAAATTTTATGTGGGTGTTAAACTTATTCTAAATGCTATTTTACGACTTTATTTCTTGGAAGCTGAATTACCCTTATTTTTTTGCTCATTCATCATTTTCTTTATTCTTTCAAATTAATGAAAAGGAGTCCAAATCACTTATGGTGAATCATAAAACTGATCATATGATTTTTGAATTAGAACATAGAACAATATTTGAAATTACCAAACATATTAACTTACACAAAATATTTATTTTGCAAGTTAAAAGATCAAATTCATGATTTAATATGCTTGTGAATCCAAACTTGAGCTACTGTTGATTACTATCTCACTATGCAATTCATGACTTGCTTGAAGGTGATTGAATCCTTCTTGAAGCTAAATAATCGGTAAAGATTTAAATTTTATTTATATTTCATTTTCCCATATAAGAGATATTCATTAATAATGTAGTTAATGTACATTAACTAACGATATCAATCTCTACTGTTCCTCCATTAGTGTTGTGATGACTAGATGGCCATCTCAATTGTCGAAATCATGACTTAAACATAGTTCAATGTCCCGCTAATATGTTGTACTTAGTGATTTTAATAAATAATAAACAACTTGAAAATTATTTTATTAATTATATATGTTAATTTCGGTATAATTTTTCTAATACTAATAAGTTATTTTGAACTGGAAATAAGACTCTTTAGAGCAGTAGGTCAAACATTCGATTATTGCTGTTTTTAAAAATACGAAGATGATAATTGCGTGTCTGTTTTCTGTATCAGCTGTTTTTAGGATAGGCTGATATTTTCTGTGTTTCCTTTCTTGCGACACTTGGCTATAGCCCAATTTCATTGAAAATTTTTTCATGAAGGTATTTTACTTACAGTGTTCAAAAAGATCTTTCTTTTTCATTCATCATCATCAGATCATCTTTCTGTTGCCAGTCCCTCACTATAACTTTCAGCAATGATATCTTTTAATGCAGATTATAAATCTTTTACACCAATTTTTCGAAGAAAAAATGAATATCCAGTCAGTTTTGAAATGTTAAACAATTCAAAAATATTCTTATTTAATTTTCAATTACTATTGATCTTTTAAGTTTAATCATTCATGAAAGGTACAGAAGCTGTTGGGTCAAATTTTAAACTCCCACTATAAAAGCCAAATTAAATATGTTCTGGTAAAATTATAATATCAACAAATTTTTTTCTCTAAATATCTTTGTATTCTAACAATGTTTGAATTTCTTAAATTTAACTCATAGAAATTAACATAAAAAAAATTGCTTGACTGATAATACATTCTCAATTCCAGACCCTATATTTTGGAACTAAATATAAATAATTCAGGAAACGGATATGTTATCTTTTCAGTTGACCAAGGAATAATACTTCTAATGTAGAATTGATGTTTTTAAAAGCAGACTTAGAAAATACAATTTCATCTTACCTGTCTCGAAAATTTTGACTCGGTACTTTGAGAGTATGACAGAATCTGGTGAAAAGAAGTTTTTTCTGACATTTGTACCATATTAATGCACAAACAGAACACATTTTATTGAATTATTCATGGTCCAGGTGTATAATAATGGTATAATAATGATGATTAACACCTGGACTTTAATATCTCAAAGTCCAGGTGTTAATCATCATTATTTATTTTTGTTAAAGTGGTAAATTACCTCAATTTTATTTCTGTTTTCTTAATGCAAACGGAATATAAATTTTCAAAATAGTTTTTTGCAAAAATTATCAATCAGATAGTCATTTCATTATTGACCTACATTTTCATGCTAATAACTTTGCATGCCTTACAATTGAAGAAACTTTCTTAAAATGCATCACAAATATATCGTTCCGTGGATTCAGTTATTTTGAAAAGATTGTGACGTTAATGCACCAGAATATGTAATCATTTGCACTATATTTAGATCAAACAGTTTTATCAGCATTGTGCATCCTTTTAATATTTCTGTACAGGCTCTAGTTATGAGATTTCATATTACATCTTTGTTTACATTCTGTAGGCTGCATATGCTACCACATGATGTCATTCTCCAAAAGATATTTGATGCATTAATTTATCATCTATGTTATTTAGAGACTTTATAGGAAGGTCATCCCATTTTGTGGGTGAGTGATAATAATGATTCTCATCATTGCCTAATAAAGCAAGTTTATTTCAAGAAAGTAGCTTTATCTATCAAATATAGTTGTGACAACTTATTTTCATGAACACACAAGAATCCCTTATTCGTTTCATATGGATACTTCAGCTCCAATACATCTGTCTTTGTTATTTTTACTAATAGGAAATGATCTGCAAACAGTGATGATTTTCTTCTGATAATCTTTCAAACCGAACATAGATAAGAGATATAACAACTTACTTATGAGTACAGTCAAGAAAAAGATGCATTTATTACCATGGTTCATTATTGCTTCCATTGTAATATTAATGATTGATAATATTGATCAATCAGTTTTTAAGGTCATTGAAACTGTCATAAACACAGATATAAAATTAAAATTCTAAAATACTCCTCCAAGTCATGCAAACATAGCAAATATTGATGAAGTACAGAATCCTAAAAAGCTAATAAGAAATAAAGAAAGTAACGGAAAACACACACATTCCGGAATTATCTACGAGAGACTATCATTGCTTTTAAAAGAGCCAAAATATCAAATTGCTGAGCTTGTCACCGAAGTTAGATTAACTTTGGTTTCTCGATTCATTTTCCATAACATTGACAACATCCAGTAAACAATTTTGGAGGAAAGTAAAATCCAATAATATTTATTAGGAATTTTTAATACTATTTTAAAATTAGATGATACTTCACACACTTCTATTGATATCATCTATGTCTTTGGTGTAGCATTTTCCTGTGTTTCAAATTCAGACTCTGGTAACCTGTTGTTTTTAAATATGAAATGCGATATGGGCCAAACTATAGACACTTTGCTTTATTACTGTAAATTTCTGAAATGAAATTACTGAAAGCAATATAGCATTCCAATGATACTAATTTTGAAACAAATATGTTATCATATACCTTGACATGTCAATCTAGACTTCCTGTCAAACAATTTGTTTATAATATCATTTTTGTTTATATATATATATATATATATATATATATATAAAGTAACTTGTTTATAGGTATTCTTACATACATTTTTAGTCAATGCCCATGCCTTTACCTTAGACATGAGTCTTGCGATATGATACATTGTAACAACATAATTCACAGACCGCGTATTCTAGTACAGGGGTGACCAAGACGTCGACCTCGGTCGACTGGTAGACTACTTAGACATTTTAGGCAGACCAAGTGACCATTCCTTTAAGGACCTCGGATATTAACAATTTAATTTATGACATAGAATCAATGAATTATTTAAAATAAAAATTTACTACAGTCTACGCTTTAAAACCCAAAACAAACTGCGCAAAGATTTATGATTTAAAGATTTTCGATTAAAGGTTTACGATTTAAAACCTAAAACGGACATGATGAGCGCGATTAAAACATTAAAAAAAAACTATAGAAAGGTATGCATCTCAATTAGGAAAACATGAATTGAGAAACATTCATGTTTTAACATGGAGGAAGAGTGCATCTATAATCCCAATCGAGACTTCGAAGATTTTGCTTAATACTTACTTGTTTTGTTTGAAGAACTTGAAAGAAGATTCGATTACTTAATTAGGTTGAAAGAAATACTCAATTTTATGATATTTCCATTTAATGAAAATGTCATTATTGATAGAGTATCTGAAAAAATAGGACATTTAATAGATATCACATCAGTTACGGTCGGAAAAGAAATTATATTAAATTAAGATGCGATATATTCCAGAACATATTTAGCGATACGGTCGCATTTAACAGATGAGCATTTAATTTCGTGTTTATGCATTGCAATAAGCTCGTACCAGCTACAATAATAAACTTTTCGCAGATATGCAGTGCCAAATTTCAACTAAACGAAGTGAATAGGATGGTCAGTTTTTGATGTATTAGTACTTTGATTATTTTCGTCAGTAAATTTTTATTTTGTAAATGTTAATATTAAGTTTTTTTTAGAAAAACTACATAATTTACCATATTTTCTTGTTAGCGAAAATAAATATGTACGTTATTTTAGCTCTGCAATTGGTAGACCGCCTTCTATTTTGAAATGTGAAGTAGACCCCGGATAACAAAAGTTTGGCCACCCCTGTTCTAGTAGAGTACAGGCAGTCTTTGATATAAAAAAATTTCGGTATTTGTTCTGATCATCATATTTCCCAGTTCTCTCACCAATTATAAAAAACTAATCAATAGTTTCACCTACTTTTCTTCGCATGCCAGATACTACAGTATCTGAATTATGACATCATGTTAAGACTGTACTTGTACATGTCATTAAATGTCTGTTTGACTCAATGTCCTAACGTAACAATGAATTTATTGTTGCTGGAGGTGGTTCAAGTAACTGATTTCTCAGGATATATACTTTTAAATTTTCTGAAGAATTAATCACTTGCGATTCCAATATAAAATATTGTCCAATAAATATTATTTTCATATTTTCATTTCTTTCAGGTGAGGCAATTTTAATGGCCAGTAATGCAATTTCGCCTTTTACAATTTTTAATTTACGAATCTTACTTTCCGAAAGCTTGATTTAATGCAATAAAATTTTCTCTTCATATATTTTGAAAAACTGTTTAGTAATTATAATATAAATGATGAATCACATGATTTGAATAAAGAGTTGTATGCAGGTAAGAGATTTGTAAAGTTTTGGTTTATCGCTAAAATCTGTAAAATATTTTGAGATTTTAAAAGGTGAATTCCAACTACATCAAAAAGGGGAATATAGAGGATTTATTATAAAAATTTGAAATAATCACATAGTTGAAGGAACTTAGAGATATCTCTGACCATTAGACTCATTGAACTCTTCATGTTTTGACTTTTTTAGAAACTTCAACACAATCTCACTAAATATTGATATTAATCGATTTTTGAGAATGAACAAAACAAATATTTTTTAATAAATTATTTTCCAAACAAATTTTTTGGGTTTCATCTGTTTGTCTCTTTGAACACTTTAACTCATGAAGGATGATTCTCCAAAGATTTAAATTTAGAATATAATGAGAACAATTACTAAAAGATAGAAGCGTGAGTAAAACTCACAATAAGTTGAACAGAAAGCCAGAAAAATAATCATTTAATGGTTAAATAGGCAATAATATGGTTAGAAACATTAAAAATATTTTAATCACTCTTTTATTTTTTTTTCTTAAGCTATTCGGATAAAAATATTATGTGGGTGAAAAATCTATATTTGGAAGAAAGAAATATCCACTTTCTATTCATTATTTTGCGAACAAATAACATATTTTAGTAGAACAAAAAATTCGTTTACATGAAAGTTTTCCTTATCAACAACATATTATCCTACATGCGTTAACGAAATACTTAATTTAATTATTTAACTTAATTAAAGGGACAAAGTTGTTTCAGTTAGGCGGTGAATATTTAAACATGCCACAGAAAAAGGACGTAATCTTAAAAGTTAAGAATACGTTTATTCGTACAACAAACAATCTGTGTTGCATCATTTAAAGAGTTACTTGAGAAAATTTTACTGTTACGGTAACTTTATTTAATCGATAATGAAGAGATTGATAATGATTATACAAATAAGATTATTTTCAAAGGTAATATTATAATAAATATCAATCTAAACCTATAAAAACTATATAAAATTTAGTAGCATTAAATTTTATATAAGATTCATTTGAAATTTGAATAGAGGTTACGGATGAAATTTTGATGTTTTTAATGCATATAATTAATATAATTAAGAAGTACGTTATACAATTTATAATGATTGTAAAAATAAAACTTTTTCTGATCATTTAGAGTTTGCAATGATCAAATGTGAATGATTATCAAAAAACTGGATTAAAAATGTTTCTAATTTAGAGTAACTGTCTCAAATTATGTCTCATAGTGAGTCAACATTTAACTTAACGTGAAGAAAATTGCTAATGCTCTCATTAGCAATTCATTCACTCAAAGGTAGCTAAATGTTTTAAATGAAAGCATTAGCATTAGATATATTTTCAATATATTATAAGTATTACTTATAGCATATTGAAAATATTTCTATTATTGAATTATAATATATGATTATAATATTTCTACTATTGAATTGTAAAATTTTTTAATTATAATACTTATAATATTTCTCTATTATATTCTAAGTATTATAGTTCAAGAATATATAATAAGTAATACATATTAAAAATATTTTTGCAAGTATTAGATTAATATATTATAAGTAATACTTATATAATATTATTAATCTAATACTTGTACAAATGTATTTACTAATTTTCTAGTACTTTCAAAAATTTCTAAAAATAAAAACTTTATTTGATTAAGTAACTTATATTTTTATTTAAGAAAAGTTTAATCAAAAGAATTCACATTAAAGACAGCTTAATATTTATTTATCACTTCATGCCACAGGCACATTTCTGAGTTTCTTATAAAATATTATAGTTGCGATTTTCTAGAGACATTAATGAACCATCTTTAAATAATAATGGTAATCACCTAAGTAGTAAATTTTCTTAGACTCTTCATTAAGAATAAAATTATCCGGAAATATTGAATTTCATAAAAAAAATTAGCTGTTTATAATTACAAATCTTTATAAATTTTTAAAACCATAAATAGTCCCTGAAAGTAAGAAAAACTAAATGTTAATGTAAAAGAAGAATTTTCGTAGTAAATCACTCATAGTGGAGAAATTGATTTGATAATTACATTAACTAAAAAAAATGCTCCAATAACACTTACATATTTTTAATTTTATGCAAGTTGAGTTCGTTCTCCTCTCTCAGATAGAATTTTTTTTCATGTGGCTTAGCTAATTTAAATATAATTGGAAAAATTAATACATAAACCAGACTATTTTATGTGATAAAAAAATGAAAAAAGAAAATGCTTAAAAATTGCCAAATATTTAAAACTTTCAAAAAATTCAAGTAAATTATTTATAAATTAGCACTTAACGAAATTAAATAATTGATTTTCTATAAAAAGAAGCAAAAACCATTTGCATCCATAAATTGATTGAATATTTGACAAGTTTCTGATCTTTTACTTATTACATCTTTAAGGAATCAAAAATATTAAATATTTTACATCCTATAAGGAATAAAAATCACTTGGATTTAAGCATTTCAAATACATGTTGAGCTCATTAACTCTTAAAAAGGGGTATAAGACTGCTATTTTTGAAAAGAATACTAAATTTAAGTTTTGAGGACTTTTCAGAATTCAAAATGTTTCATCGAATCTAACATTCTAAATATGGTAAATTTTCGTAGTATGAACCCCTATTTAAATAAGGAAGTGCCTAATATTGAGATTATAAGTAATTGCCATCGTTACTTTATGAAATTTAATTATTGTAATCTACGATAACAAAAAAAAATAATAATTAAACGTGAAAATCCATTCCAAAATCCAATAAATTTTACGAAATGTTTATTTTTTCTTTTTCTTACGAAAGACAGAAATTTCTGGAAGTTTTAATTTTATTTATTGTGAAATTTTCATCACAAATAATTAAGACTGTGATTTTAACATATTCATGTTTTAAACCAATGAGAACAGCTCAAAGTATAGTGTCTAGTCCATTAGTGACATTTATGATATAAATAAATATTTTAAGTATATAAATGTAAATATAATAATTTATGGCTTTACCTTTATATACCCAAATTAAGTGTTAATTACTGTGTAAATATATATATACATAATTTTGTAACGGATTTTGCCCTGTGATCTGCTGTTGAGAAAATTTAAATAAATAATCTACAGAAAAAGTCGGTACTGTTTTTATTTTAATAATGCTTATAATAGATGTCCTCACCTTTGCAATACCAGAGAAGAGTATTGGTCCCAGTCAAGCCTTCAATGTGAAATACGAAGTTCTACTGCATGATCAAATTTTGAATCCCAGTGAGAGCGATATCTTTTACCTCCAAGCCACAGTAAGCGTTGATGTCGTGATGAAAAATACTCAGAAAGTAACAAACTACTCCCCTGAAAAGAAGTACAGAAATTAGAAGCATAATTTTCGTTATATTCAATAATGAATAAAATAAAACTCAGGGTTTTTGACCCTGAAGACTACAGTGAGTTTCAATGGTAGTTACATGAGTATTTTAATTCTAGAGTGGAACTTGGACTACATCACAAATTATAGATACATGATTACGCATGAAGTAAAATTCAAATAAAGTTAAGTTTCAAATGAATAACAGATTAAAAAATTGTTAAAAAAGTGACTCATTAGTTTATATTAGGTTGGGGAAAAAGAAATCCAT
Source organism: Latrodectus geometricus (assembly GCA_026290005.1). Taxonomy (NCBI): domain Eukaryota; kingdom Metazoa; phylum Arthropoda; class Arachnida; order Araneae; family Theridiidae; genus Latrodectus; species Latrodectus geometricus. Next base: position 67,727 of record JAPDSC010107355.1, read on the forward strand.
TATTTTTACGTGAACTTTTTGCAACTTCTTTCAGATTCGCTTTGTAAAAAGGCTTAAAACAGTTTTCATGTAGATTTTTAGGTCTTGTGAGAAGCTACAACTGCTGACATGCTGTCAAGTTTGATAATTTTTGATATTTTATAGACATTCTCGACGATGTTGTATCCATGCGAGGTGCATCTTTAGCATCCAAATACCCAAACGGAATCGACGAAACCAAAATTGTGCGTCACTGGTTGTTACAGTCATATATAGGACGATAAACACCTTTCACAATTTTAGCCACCTAGTTAGCATTTTCGCCATTATAAAAGAAAAACTAAAATGTATCGAATTTTCTGTTCGTTGTCTTCCATTTTTGAGACCTTGTACTCATAACTGAATTAATGAAACAAAAAACCGCAAGAGAATAGTTTAGTGTCAAATGTCATCTTTCCAATGAGCATAAATTTGAAATTGTTTGATAGATACCTCACGAGATAGCGATCACTACAGACGTCTACCGAAAAAATGTATAACTTTTCCTCCAACCTAATATTAAAAAAATGTCAATATTTATTTCAATTTTTCTTTATATATTTAAACTGTTTTTTTGTATTAATTACACCTTTTAAACAATAATTGAGAAATATTTACTCTTATTATGCAGATTCATTTTTCATTAACACAATACTAGTTTTTTTATTTACAGATTTTATTCCTTTATTTTAGAACAAAACTAGCAGTTCAACAATTGGCTTGTCGAATGTTCCATCTCGTATAGATGCATATTTCTACAACAAATGTTTAAAAATTAAAATGAAAATTTTATTGGTACACAACACTTTTATACAAACATGCCAGAAGACTTAAAATAAATTATTAAAAATAATTAATAGCTGTGATAAATATATCAAGTCAAATTCTAGATTAAATGTTTAATTGAATCACAATAAAACTATTCGCAATTTAGTAATCAGTCATTTAATTTCTCAAGTTGTCCATCAAATATTTTCAAATTTGGAAAAGCCACAGAGATCTAGATATTCAGTTTTCAAAATGTGTTTTTTTATTATTGTCATAGTTTTTTAAAGATTGAACAGCAAATATCAAAAAGTTTCAAAACAAATTTTTCTTTCTTAAATGAAATCATTAAGGAATAAGTTTCCACAAAAAAACCCTTAGAGAATAAATAATGATATATGAGACGAAATAAATTTGAGTTATTATTAGGGCTTTAGATATCTTTAAATTTTATTTGAAAATCTCTACAATTTATCAATCCTTTATCTGAGATCGTCTCGTCAAATAGCCAAATACATTAATAAAGACTAAAATGTCAAATTTATAATATAGAATATTTATCAAAGTTATTAAGCGTGTATTTCAAGCTTAAGAAAGAAAGTATAATCTTCGGAATTTCATTAGAAATTTAAAAATATGATTTTAATATATAATTTAACTATCGGAAGATTTCAGTATTCAATTAAAATTCGTCACAATTTGCTTATATTAATAATTCTCATTAATTGCTTCCAAATTTTTGTAATCTCTCTAATATTTAAAATTATTTCGATGCATAACTAACTATAAATTAAAATGTAATGTCTTATTTTAAATTAATTATTTCAGAACTGTGGTTTTATTTTCATCTTAACTATTTAGAGGTTTTTTAAAAATTCAAAACAATAATTTTTTGACTAAATTTACTCAAATAGCATTTTAGTTTAATGTGTAAATACAAAAAAATTATACATTTAATCCATTAAAAGATGAAAAATCTGATAACTTTCCACCCCCCCCCTATTTTATAACAAAAAATACCATCTCTCTAGGTTTTTTAAAAGTTTGTAGCTTTTTAATTCCTTTTTTATATTTTATTCTCGTAATAATATTATTATTATAAGATAACAAATATTTCAATAATATTTTTCTTTAAATTTTTTGCTATATTTAGCATTAAAACAATCCCTCATTTTCCATTATATTCTTAAAAGAAAAATTTCTACTAACTTTTCTTGTATGCTGAGTAAATATCAATAGCAAGGTGTGATTAATTTCCAAGTAAAAATAATTAAACAGATATTAAAAATTGTTAAATCATTATCATATAACTTGTTTTTTATTTAGGTTGATTAATAAACATATTTTATAACAGTTATGCATTAGAAATTATTATTTAACAATTTTTGTGTCTCTGAACCTATTTTATTATAATTTAAACGGTCATGACTGTGTTTATTAATTGTAAATACAGAGAAATTATTATTAAAACTACTGGATAAAAATAATATTGGGGAGACATTCAAGAAATATTAATAAACTTTTTATATAAAATTTAAAAAAAAAAACGCTTGATGCACATAAAAATCAGCGTTCTCTGTATGTCATCCGCAATACAGCCCATTATGTATCCAGATCGACGCATGAGATTTCCACTGTTCAAATCTTGGCGACTGTAATGTATGTTTATGGAGTTTTTCGCTAACTGCCTTGAGAAACTCACGAATTTCAAGCAAAATTTTATGAAAATTTTATTATCTAATGTTGGACATAGGCCATAAGATTATTCCGTAATCCATAAAATAATAAAAAAGCTACAATTAAAACCAATAATATTTAATATCTTTATACACGTTACCATCAACCAACATTGTGGAAAGACACTGTAACCACGTTGTTGGAATAATGGTTTGTGCAGGGATCTCACCTCAGTAGTCACAATGACCTAGACATGTGTTAGAGGGAGAAACTGTGACTCTTGTGCGATAAAAGATGAGATCCTTTATCCATATCTCCATCCATACGCAGGTGCAAATGATTTCAATCTGATTGATGATAACGCACGACCTCATCGAACACAGTGCTAGTTGAAAAATAACTTGAGAGTCTTTGGAGAGAATGGTAGATCTCCAAACCGGAATCCCATAAAGCATCTGTGGAACTATTTTGGTAGACAGGTTGCTGCTTTAAATCTTTTTCCAAAGTCTGTAGGATAATTGAGAAACAGCTTACTCCGTGTCTGATCTTCGATCTCCATTTCGGTTACCGACAGTTTAAGTGACAACATGGAAAATCAATTCCACAAATGCATTTTTGCGCCTAATTTGCAAATGCATGAATGTAGAAGAAATAAATTTGGATGACATGTGCTTAAAACAAGTAAGTATTGATTGCAACATAAAAGTTTATATAAGAAAAATGCATAAATAAGGTATAGCTAAAAAGTAATTTTGCTAGAAAAGTCCATTCTTGAAAGAATAATCACAGTTTTATGTGGTAAAATGTCATATAAACATAGCAAATATTATGTATTGTATGTCTGCATACATTTCTCAGCAATTCTAAGAGATTATAAAATAGCACATATTTTAATTTAAATGTATTAATTTGTTAAGAATATTTTCAAAAAATCTTATTTTAGCATATTTCTTAAACTTTATTATCTCTTATTTTAATATGTATGCAAAATAAAAATACATAAACTCTATTTATTTTAAAAAATAATTAAGCACTTTCTTAAATGATTTTTTTGATTCACATCATGTAATCATTTAAAGATTTTAAATGCAATTGTATTGTTTTATTTTCTAAAATCAATTAAAACACAATTTATATAATGTAAAAGTGTTTAATCTCAGTTAAATGTTGGATTTATTGAAAATTGAATAACTTAAAAAAATGCTGTAATATAATAAATTAAAATATTAATATTATTCCATGTTCTGGCATGTGTTTTTGATTTGCTAGTATCTAAACAAAATCACCCACAGTCCTTTGCGCCGAACAATCTAGAGGTGAATATGACGCAATATCGTAAATATTACAAGGAAGTTCTCGTAAACCTTATGAACTGTAACTTTTTGATGTCGATTTAAGATTTACTTACCATTTTTATTTTCATGGTATGGAATTATTATATTTTTCTAGTTAATCATTCCCTGAGCTAAATAATATAATCGAGAATTATGCGAATGTTCTTTCCGTTCTTTCGTGTGTGAGAACATTAATTTATGCTTTTTGTACCTTAAATTTGTTCATTTTTCATAATGTTTAGGGCATAAATTTTTAAATAAATATTGAATTTTATTTTTAAATGATATATAAAAGTTGTAATAGTTACTTAAAATTATATAAAAATTTGAATTTGAAACTTACAAAAATTTAATCTTATTTTTCAATGATTAATGAATCCAAATCCTTTATAAAAATTGTTTTTGCTACAAAATCTTTAAAAACTGGTTTGAGAAGGTTTTACTATTAAATTTCTGCATTAATTAATTTTTACTCTTACATTTTATAGGCATTTAAAGTATGGTACATGTAGTACAAGACAACAGAGTCATTTTTCTAATTGAGTTACACTTTTTTAAAATATTCAATTTTTCATGACAGCGCAGTTTTCCCTATTGAAATTTTACTTGAAAATAAAGTATCATAACAAAAGCTTTCACAAAGTATTTTCTTTTTAAAATCACGTCTAAACGATGCCTTTTTAACTAAAATGTCCCTCTTAGCAATAACTGCCAAACATGAATACTTTCTTTATTCGCTAACTTTTTTAAACCCTTATTTGAGGGAATTTATTTTTCTTCATCTTTTGTAAAATTTGTATACAAACAAGAATGCATCACACTTACAAAAAAATATTAAAAGAAAAGAAAATGTAATTGTATTTTTGTGAAAAATAAACACACTTTTCTTCATTACTTCGACATATAAAGGATTCAGTATTTTTAAGGGATGAATGTGATGATAAATAACTCACAAAATTCAGCTTAGAAAATTACGTTTTCTTTTACAGTCATCACATTTATGTACATCACTTCATATAAAACAGTTTAAATATTTGCTAAAGTTTATGAATTTTATAATTCTTTTCAATAGTCATATTTTTGTTTTTTACTTGCTTAATAGGATTTTTTATTTTCCACAATATTTAAGACAATTTGAAAATATCCAAGATAATATAAATCTTCGAATGTGTTTTTAATATCTTGCCTTTACAGTTTTAAAGGTATTAAGTTTCGCGTATTGCTTTAATTTCTCATTTAATAATCAAATCTTTAGTAAAATATATATATACACTACTGGCCATTAAAATTGCTACACCAAGAAGGCGACATGCTACAGACGTGAAATTTTTACGAAAGGAAGAAGGTTCTGTGTTATGCAAATGATTAGCTTTTCAGCGCATTCAGACAAAGCAGGCGCCAGTAGCGACACCTACATTGTGTTTAAATGAAGATATTGTTCATCCGGTTCCTCATACACAAATTGCATTTGAACGTTGTTGCCTGGTGAAACGTTGTTTTGATGCCTCGTGTAAGAAGGAGAAATGCATACTAGCACGTTTCTGACTTTGATAAAGGTCGAATTGTAGCGTACCGGGATTGCGGTTTATCTTATCGCAGTATTGCTGCTCGCGTCGGTCGAGATCCAATGGCTGTTAGCAGAATATGGAATCGATGGGTTCAGGACGGTAATACGGAACGCCATGCGGAATCCCAACGGCCACCTATCACTAGCAGCCGAGAAGACAGGCATATTATCCGCATGGCCGTAATGGATCGTGCAACCACATCACGAGCCGTGAGTCAAGAAACGTGGTCGTTTGGAAGACAACAAATGTCTGCACGAACAGTTCGACGACGTTTGCAGCAGCATGGACTCTCAGCTCGGAGACCATGGCTGCGGCTTCGCTTGACGCTGCTTCATAGACAAGAGCGCCTTCAATGGTGTGATCAACGACGAACCTGGGCGCACGAATGGCGAGACGTCATCTTTTCAGATGAATCCAGGTTATATGTACAGCATCATGATGGTCGCATCCGTGTTTGGCGGCATCGTGGTGAACGCACACTGGCAGCGTGCATTCGTCCTCGTCATACTGGCCCATCATCTGGCGTGATGGTATGGGGTGCCATTGGATACACGTCTCGGTCACCTCTTGTTCGCATTGACGGTGCTTTGAACAGTGTACGTTACATTTCTGGTGTGTTACGACCCGTGGCTCTACCCTTTATTCGAGCCCTGCGAAACCCTACGTTTCAGCAGGATAATGCCCGACCGCATGTTGCCGGTATTGTACGGACCTTCCTTGATACGGAACATGTTCGGCTGTTGCCCTGGCCAGCACGTTCTCCAGAACTTTCGCCAATAGAAAACGTCTGGTCAATGGTTGCCAAGCGACTGGCTCGTCACCAAACGCCAGTCACTACGTTTGATGAACTGTGGCATCGTTTTGAAGCTGCATGTTCATCTGTACCTGTACATGCAATCCAATCTCTGTTTGACTCAATGCCCAAGCGTATAACTGCTGTTATTACTGCCAGAGGTGGTTGTTCTGGTTACTGATTTCTCAGGATCTATCCAGCCAAATGTTTTGAAAATTTAATGACTTGTTATTTCTAGTATACTATATTTGTCCAACAAATATCATTTTGTTATCTGCATTTCTTCCTTGTGTAGCAATTTTAATGGCCAGTAGTGTATATATACATTAAGTCTCTCGTTTTAACTTCATTAATTATATATATAACAAGAAAGTGGATTTGATATTTTTTGCACTTTACATGGACTTCATGTGCTAATCCGCTAATCTCGTGTTCGTAAAAGGATTATTCTAAAACGACAACTCAAATCCAAAAAACGATGCATTAATATAGATGAAATAAATGCATATTAACTGAATCCAGCAAAAAAGTTTTTAAAAAACAGTTAGACTTATTTTAAATAATTCACGCTATATATTAAAATGTATGAAAATTGTTTCAGCAATTTTTAATGTTATTAAAAACTACCTGAACTGATCCCGTTAATAATTACTGTTAAATGTTTATCAGAAACACATTTTTATATAGTAAAATAATAATATAAAATTAGTAAAAGCGCTATTAATCGAGTATTTACGGTACTGATAGCATAGTGAGATCAGCTCCATAGAAAATAATAAATGTGTGAAGAAAACATTTTCAAATATTAATTAAATTATCTATTTCTTAAATATTTCATTGTTCATTATTATTTTTTCTTATTTTTTCAGATAAATATTTTGAAATTTTAATCATTTCTTACTTTTATGTTAAAGCATATAACTATAATGGAGGACTAGTTGCATTTATTGTTAAACTTTAAAATGACTCTTAACAATAATTTATCAAGATTTATTCGGATCTACTATTAATTATCTGAATGTTTACGGTGGTTCGGAATCCAATTAAAAATAGATTCTAAATGAATTAGTTCTCGAAAGTCAATATTGAATGCACATCAAATTAATAGACTAAATTTTGCTTATAAATATCACATTATTACAAAGCTATTGGCAACTGAGCAGATGACTTTTCAGTTTGTATATACTTCGACGTACTACAAAAACTGCAATTATAATTGCCGCCCTGATAGAATAGTAATCATAATAATTTTATTTTCATATCTATACACTTGTTTTCACTCTTAAAAACCAAGTTCCTATTTGGAAATACATGGCACATCAAGATCTTGTTGCGTAATCAACATGTGAGATAATAAAGAGTGCTTATATATTGTTTCTTCATATTTTAATTGTTTCTGGGCAGCCGAAGTTTTAAATAGCTATATTCATAGTAGTCGAACAGCACTTTTCTGGCCGCAATATCCAGGGCTCGAACCCAGTCACTATTGACAAACGAGAGAAAGAGAAATCTTTGTCTTCAACGCTATCAGGATGGATGCTTGCGAGTTTTCTAATTTTCCACCATTTCAGCATGCGTGTATGACCGACCCACTGTTTAGGAAATGTTTTTCCGGAAGTTAATTACGTGAAGTGAATATTAAAAACCTTACAACAGCCTTAGACTGTTAGACTGTCCATTATGCAATGTAAAGCACGATATATTAAGGGGTTATCATTACGTAGTAGTATACAGAGCTCTTTTGAGCAAAAGGATTTGGGTTCTATTTCATTGTTGAACAATGAGAGATATATGTTGTGCTTCTACTTAGTACATGTAAGTTTTGTGGGATGTAAACCATGAAATTTTAAACATTTCCTACACTGCGACAAGTAAATACAGTACACTATCTATTAAAAGTTCTCCTTTTCGCAGTTTCCTGAACAACAGAACTGCTGTCCTCACTCTTGGCAATAAATCGAAAGTCGTTAATATACAAAAAGGATGTCTACAAGGCTCTGTCTCCGATTCCTTTCCTTGAACCTGGTAAAGAAGGATTTACTGAAAAAAATTGAATGCATTTAATTGGTGGAAAATTGCTTTCGCTAATGATATTTTCATAATTGTTCAGAGTAAGAATTTTCTCGACTTATGAAATATTGCTCAAAATATTCTTGATTTTGTCCATAATTGGGCTCAACAATGCAAGCTGGAATCCAATCATACGAAGGGCAAAGTAATGATGATTCACAAAAAGGTTAACAATGATGCCACTATCAATCTTGTAATGGGTAACCATTTTTTGGAAGTTGTGGACAACATTAGATATCTTAACGTTGTTTTTGACAATAACTTCATCGAAAAGAACATTTGAAATACATTTTATCTAAGATTAACATTCTTACAAATGGATTATATAAAGTTTGTAGAAATAGCCAAGGTATTAAATTCGAAGTTTCTAAATTGATTTATAAACAAGGTATTGTTCCCATTATTCATTATGCCTCGCGAATTCGCGGAGACAGTTTGAAGAAAAAAATAAACCACAAACTCATCAGGAAAATACAAAGAAGATTGCTCTTGAGAATCGTTAGAGGATATAGAACAATCAGTTTGATGCCCTCTTCATTCTCTCTGGTCTTCCACCTCTTGATGTTGTGATTCTTTATCAAAATGAAGCTTGTCGTCATGCTCAAGACTCTTTTTCAAACCATCTTAATGGTTACCTGAATTATTCTTCCTTACCTCATCCGTCGACAAGATCTCCAGCTCCATTATTGCATTTGATAACAAGGAAGAAGAAGAGTACGATGTTATTTACTTTACAGATTGGAGTAAAAGGTTAACGAAAAAATATGTCTTGCCTACGTATGTTTTCAGAATGGTTTTGAAGTCAGCAATCAGGCGTACCACATTAATGACTATTGTTCAATCTTCCAAGCGGAATTACTTTGCATTAATCTTGCTGTTAAAGATGCCATAGACAAGCCTTTTAAAATTCTTTTAATTTGCAGTGACTCGGTGTCATACTTTCTGGCTCTGCAAGATATAACAAGTTGTGAAAAACTCATTGTAGATGCCCAGACTTCTATACACATGTGCAATATTAAAAATATCCCCTTCAGTTTCTCTCATGTTAAGGACCACAGTGGTGTATATGGCAATGAAAGAGCAGATTTCCTGGCCAAATCTTCTTTATCACTTACAAATAAACTCTATACTAGTCTTCATAAGTCTTTTCTTAAATCCATTACCGAAAAGAACATCATCATAGAATCGAACTCAAGTTTTGTTTCCTATCCCAATTGTAAGTGGACTAAACACTTTTCCCCCTGCAGTTTTCTGCAGAATTAAGAACCACTGGTTCCATACTGATTTTAAAATGACCCAACTCTTCACCGGACATGGAAATTCACCGGACTACAAGGTAATTGGTGTATTTAACGGCTTTTCAGTGTGCAGAAATAGACAACTGGAAACTATGACAAAGAAACGGAATAAAAATAAACGATGAATCATTATTTTGAGTCGTGTACAATTGATGACATAGTTAACATTGCATTTTCTAATCTAAACTGCCATAGCGTTCAAACGGTGGAATGATACGTCTTTAATTAATAATTCTTAACGTCTTAATTTTAATTTGCATAATAGGTATTATTTAAATAATGGTTCTATCAACTTGTGGTTACAAATGCAAAGCTTTTATCAATCAAGCTATCATGGATTCTTTTTCTCTTTGAAAAATATAAATCAAGTAATCGAAATTATCTCTAATTACTCAGATTTCTCGTCTAAACAGTATTTTCCCACATCGTAAATCATTATTTTAAAAACACTAAATTCATAACGCATGAACCATTGCAATGACATTACTTTAATAATAATTTCTGTATTTAAGTAAAGTCAAAAACTACACTCATAATTTTAAAGATAAGTTTTAGAAAAAGCTAATATTTTAAAAATTTTATATCGTAAATTTCAGAGAAATTTTTTTCTCTCCTTATTTCTTCTAAAAAAAAGTGATAGTTAATCATTTTAAAATATAAGTTTATATTTCTATAATTAACTTTAAAATCCACGAGAAAAAAGTATTTATCTTATGGCAGTAAATTAAACCCAATTTAATGATGATCAAACATTATTCATTTTCACAAAAAGTCTCTTATTTAGAACTAATATTATCATCTATTTTCAATTTCTCTGTCTATTTAAATATAATACCGAAAATTTCAAAACATTTCTAAATATAAACCCACTATTTTCGTTGCTTGTAAAGTTTATTGAAGTTTCCCATCCGGAACTGCTTCAGGGCTTTAAGTCAATGATTTTCTTGAAGAAATATTGGGTATTCTGCCTTAACGCTTTCGGATATTTTAAGATGAAAAGTGAGGAAATATATTGCTTCAAATGAATATATTTGATCCGAGTAATATTACACTTTTTGATCATTAATAATATTTTTGATATTTGATGGGAGTATATTAAAAAAATTCACATAAAGCTAATAACTCTTGTGATTAAACTTTAACGGTTTATTAGATATTTGTGCATAAAGATGCTGTTAATTCACATACTAACAAGTTTTGGGACTAAGGTGTTTTGAATTGGTTTGTGAGTTTGATGCACTGAATTGAAATGGGGCCTTAAGTTTTGGTAAGGAGCTCATATTTCTAAGATAGAACAAGATTCCAAATATCTTAACTTTAAATGTAAAATGGTAGAGCTGATAAAGAAAAACTGATTTCACATTAAGATACTATGTTCTAAATATAGCTAAAACCAATTCGAAAATCCAAGGTATCCATTTTTTTCTTTAAGAGTCTGTGATAAATGATTATTATTGTCCTTGTGAATTTAAAAGACAAGGCAAGCCCAGCGTTTGTTTATTTAAGTGTTTGATAATAAAATAAGGAAATATTTCCATTGAAATTTATAAATAAATTTAAAAATAGTATAAATGAATATTGTATGCGTGAATATGATATATAAAACAATGGATTCTAGTCTTATTTACGAGTGACTGACTTTACTGTCAAGTGATGAATGAAACATGATAATCTGCATTTACTGGAGTTCATTTTGAATTAGATGGATGAATGAACAACATACGAATAATCGTTCTTAACCAAAGACGACAAAGAAGTATGAATCAATCCATAGGAAAGGAAGTTATGTGGTCTTACAGATAATTTCAGTTGACATTCGGTCCCCTATGAGGAAAGCTCTATATGCATCAATATTTGAGAGATCAATTTATCGACATTTGGTCAAATGTGATGGTAAGTTGCTCTTGCATTTTCAAAGACTGCCAAGTCAACGAAAGGAATGATTGCGTCGCGTCTAAGTGAAATATAAATAATTGTGTGTCACAATCTTTATCCTAAGCTCTTAATTCTGTTTTCAAATGATAATTCCAGTTTGGAGTTTGCTGGAGTCATAGAGACAAATTAATTCAACCATAATTGTTGAACACCACAACGTTTGTTGTTGATGATTAATCGATTGGTATGGAATCAGTTGCAATTGCAAATCACTTCCAGTACATATCAGAGACACTTTGAAGGCACAATGATATGCTGATGAGATACAGCAACCTGTTGTGGCAATTTTTTAGACATAACGCAGCATTACATGCAATAATAGTTATTAACAATCCTTTCACGATATTAAGTCCCCTCCTTGACCAGTGATGTCTCTTGATCTCTCATCTATTGACCACATATAGGATAATGACTGGATGACAAGAGAGGGCACACGAAATTTTAAACCCGTATATAAGATGTAAAAAAATTCTTAATTTCTCTATTGATTCATAGTAAAGTATTTATATTCTAAATAAATTCATTTTATTTTCAACCGCTAAAACTTTATGGTCATTTATTCAACATATTGTAAAATAAATAAAAAATATTATTTTTTAAATAAACAAGTTAAAAGTATGAAATTTTATAGACTTAAATATGGAAGAGCTGTTTACAAATTTTAAAACCAATTCAAATTAATAAAAAAAAATCATTCTTTTTTAAATTAATTTTAATAATTTGACTTTATAAAGGCTTCGCTCAACCTGTCTAGTAGTTAGCGTATCTGACTACGGATGGGGAGGACCAGGGTTCGAATCCCGGCTCAGGCATGGATGAACTTTCTTTTTCTCTCTGTGGTTCTTGTCCTTTCCTCAGATGATGGATGAATGTGGCCCGCCCTATAAACGGGTTTGTGGTGGTGTGGCGTGGGCGATGCTACTCGTACCTCCGTGACTTGGTTCACAGGTGCCCACCGGGTAACGATAAAATGAGTAGCAGTTTCCGGCCCTATTGCGGTAAATAAGCTAATGTTACTTACTTGCTCAAGGATGCCCGCCATTAGAAATTTAAAAAAAGAAACTTTATAGAGGCTATTAAATTTTAAAACCGATTCGAATTACGAAAACAAATTCATTCTTTTTTAAATTCATTTTACTTTATAGACGCTATGTTTATAATAATTTATTGTTAATACTTTCCATCTTTTATAACTGATTATCGAGTTAGTATACAAAGATTTAAATTAAATGACAAGCATATTACGATTATATTTTTTATCATCTAGAATCATTATTTAATGGTATTGTTTCAAATACATGTTTTTTAAGGATATGACTCAATATATATACATGTATAGAATAACCTTATTATATAAAAGCTTAAAAATAATTCATGTGCTATGATACAAATGTAGTATGCTTTTCATTTTACGAAATATTTCATGTTGATAAATATTTCTCAAAACTTAAATATTATTTTGACTGAAAAATCTTGATGCATATAGATATTACAAAGGCTTTATTTTGAAAGTTATCTTACGTATAGTACGCTTTCATAAAACTTCACTAATATTTTTGTAAAATAAATTAGCTTGTTGTAACGAAAATAATACTAAACTATTGGTGTATAGTAACAAAACAATAAAAAAACGTTAACTTATTATTGAGAAACATTTATTTTTGAAATTTATATGTTTATACACGAGGATATTAAGAATATTTCTGCCATCCTCATTTTAAACCTTTCGGCAATTCTATCATTTACAAAATTATTTCTACTTTAAACTTCTAGTCCAAAGACAAATCCTTACAAAATTAGTTTATTAATTTAACCATTGTCTGACATACTCTAACTTAAGAGATGGAAAACTTTCCTTAATGTGTTTCTCCTCTGCCAAACGCTTTACTTTGCTTAAAGTAAAAGCACTTAAGGTATTCAACACACCGGTAATGTTAAAGTTCCAAAAATAAACCGCTAAACTTATTTAATTCCAATTAACATAGCGCGTCTTTTCTTATCACATTCAGGGTGTTTTAAGCTACTTCGAACGGCAGTTTTGCTCTTATGTAATTTATTCATAATAAATTTAAACATAAATTGCATTTTCCGATAACGCAGTTTCACTTTAACATAAAACAAATCAGAAATATAAGAACAAAGAGTATGAATTTTATTATGAGAATTATCCCTTAAAGTTAAGAATTATCCTTTAATTATCCCTTAAGAGAATTATCCCTTAAAGAAACTAATGATTAATTTTCTTAAATATATATAACACAAAATATATCGACTTTGAAATCCTAATATAAAATTATTAGTGATTTGTAATGATATTTAAATAAAAGATTATTAATAACACAATCAAACAATCAAACTTAAGAAGCATAATCATTTTTCATTTAATTATAAGTTGGCTCATAAAAACTTTTAGCCAAATATTCCCTTCGTTTGTTGTAAAATTCATATGTCTATAAAATGATATTAATTCAAATTCTTACAATATAGTATTGAACTTTATAAAAATGTATTGATTGAAAAAAACTAATTGCACTTTTTTCAGACAAATATCAGTATGACTCTTGTAAATAATCAGTTCCTTTTTACATTAAAAGGAATAAAAATCTCAAAAAGAAATTATAAAATATTTTGATTGTACATTTAATAATATAAACACAATTTTTTTCACTAATATATTGTTAATATTTAGTTTATTTTAGTTGTAGACATAATTAAAGTAATTTATTTCTGCCAAATTGAATGCTGTAATACACTTTAGTTTCCTTATATATCTCCCCCCTTTTAAATAATAAAGTATAAGTAGTGAGTATAAGTAGTTGTGATATAAATTTTATTTTTATCAAAATAAAAAAAACGAAGTTAGTAAATATTTTTGAAAAAATGTAATAATAAATACAAATAACGTGTTTGATGCTTTTTCTCTCTCATACCTAAAGTAAAAAGAGTTTCAAATGAATTCATCAAATTATTTCTACAATATTCTTTCTGTTAGCATTTAAATCCAATTTGAATTTTTCATCTTTATTGTATTTAAATACAAACATTTCAAAAAATTTTAAAAATGTCATTTACAAAAAAGTGACAAAAATGCTCTATCTCAAAACATTTAGTAATTATAATTTAGATGAAATTAAAATCGAAACAAAATACTAAAGAAAACATCTAACTATATTTATAATTGCGATTAATTGATAATTTGAATGGACTGCTTAACATGAATTGTTGGAACATGAAATTCATTTCTCTTTTCATTTAAATAAAATTCCCATATTATCCAAATATTCAGTCATATTTTTATGTTCTTACTAAATATATATAAACATTATCATAAAATAGAAGTTATCTTTTTTTTCTTATTAAAAAGTATGTTTCTTTTTTTCCTCTTTTCTGCTTAAGACCAATTTACTAATTATAAAATTAATGTCAACAATGTGTGTAAATTTTTAACTCAAATGAACTGCGATAAAATAAAATGTGAACACATGTCATTTAATTTCCCAAAATTTTAAATTAATTTCGAGTAAATCAATATTCTACTGTCAACATAGCTGTCATTTCACTAGAATTTGAAAGGTTCTCAAACACCGAAGGTATTTTCTGTTGCATTTCACACCGTCTGGACAGTAGAGATTAAATATGAAGAGTGGATTTCATTTCCAACTTTTGCATTAAAATCAGTTTAATTTGAATATATAAAGGAAGAATGATTTTTCCTTTGAATAATATGTAATTATTTAAAAATTATTTTAAGTTATAAAAAATAAAATTTCAAAAATTATTGTGTTTTAGGACATAAAATATAAAAACTAATTATAGTTATTTAGCATTTAAAGTGGAATAATATAGCATTTATGAAAACTCAACAGAATCAATCACAGTTATCATTGTAAATACATTAAAATATCTATACATTCAGCATTTGCTGGAAAGACTACATAAAAGTGGGCCTTATTCGCGAGTTACAAGGGAAAATCCTGGAAAACTTTCAAGTATCATACTTAAATGACGTGAATAACGAAAGCAAAAGGGCATTACTCAACTATAGATGAATATTACATACCTGCTTTCAAAATGGATAACTGTTGGGGTTGGGGCTTAGAAGTTTTTTCAATTTAAATGAATACGACTTTCTATTTAAAGAAAATTTTTCTCAATGTGGTACTTAGTAGATATTTGAATGAATGTCTTACAGTATCTTAAGCTTGTTTGTTTTCATGATTTTTTTAAAATTTTATTACATTGCTTAACTTATATTTTAATGTATATCAATGGACAATGACATCACTAAAATGTATGTATCTGTTTTATGTACCCAAAAAAATGAATACACAAAACAAAACAGAGAAATCAGATATAGTTTTGTATACAATTTCTGTTGTTAGAATGTTTTAATCTTCAGTAGTTTATTTCTTAGTATTTGCTATTGTTTTTAAAATATTATTAAACTTAGTGATTTCAATAAGATATCGTGGTTAATTACTTGGGAAAACTTTGTATGTTTTAATTTGAATTTCCACGTTTATCAGATCTAAATACAGTAATTCAAGAGATAATTTAAATAATATTTAAATAAATAGTATCATCTTCATATACAATCAATATTTAACAATATATATATATATATATATATATATATATATATATATGTATAGAATATCTTTACCTTGAGTCTCCAACCTTATTTCTTCTTTCCTTAGCTTACAATGTCTAACGTATAATACAGTCAGATAAATGTCACCACCAGTCAAAAGCCAGAACAACCACCTTCAGTAGAGCAGACTAATGAGAGACACAAGAAGAAAGTCAATTAGTTTTCTGAAAGTGTTCTCTGGAATATTGTGCCATACCTACCCCAGTGCCGTGACCAACTGTACAAGACAATGCGGGTGAAGATCCATGCCTTGAACAACCCGAGGGAGATGGTCCCACAGATCCCCGATTGAGTTCAGTGAAGTGAGTTTACTGACCAGGTTCCCAAACTTAGCCATTCCGGAAATGCTTTCATCCTTGCTAATGATCATGCCATTTTGGAAGTCTGATAAATCGCTCTGTTTTTACATTAGCCAATGATCGCAGTGTTTCCCGAAGCCTTCACATAGCCTTTGTACACGCTCAATTGCACTGTGCTTCCACCTACCTTCTGTGATTGGTTATTTAACGTTGACGTCAAAAGTACGTGGATGTCTCATTAATGTTACATGACTGTGTATATATGCTTGCTTTGAAGTGCCATTACTTTTCATTAAACATGTTAGCTGCTTTCTAGTATCTTTAGCTACTTAATAGGCAAGAATTAGAAAATCGCTATTGTAATTAAAGGACTTTATTTGAACTTTGAATAGTGCATTAATATATAGTTGTCACTAATGTCTTCTTTTACCAAATTCCAGTTATCTACAGTGAGTGATAGATAACTGAAATTTGTTTCTTTTATTTAAACTAAAATATTTGCTCCAATAATATTGCTTTTTCTTCACAAACACTAAATTGGTCTAACCGTGGCTTAGTGATAAGATATAGCTCTTAGGAGTAAAGAGCCCCAAGTTTGATCCCACTCACTGTTAATCAAAAAGAGATATATATGTTGCATTTCTGCTTTTTCATGCACATCTGTGTATCTAGGGACTTGGGATCTTTCCGCATTTCTTGTGAAGTAACTCGAAAAAACAGCCCACTATCTATGAAAAATCCTCCAAAAGTAATTTACTCGGTGGGTGCTAAAAGTCTGTACAACAATCTTATATCATTCATCTTATTTTATTAATAATAGGCATACGTCATTTAGCTATCTACTACGCTGTTTTAAAATATAAAAGTTACAGAATTATGCAATATTTTTTTAGTTTCATTTTATTACTAAAAATGAAAAGGTCGCTTGCTTCATTCAAATTTAATTTAACTTCTACACCACTGAATTCTTTTTTCTTTTCCTTTTTTTTTTAACAAGACATTCCTTTTCACAATTTTGTCACTTAGACGTTAGCACAAGCTATCAATGTGCAAGTGACGTTTAACTATAGTCCATCGACTTCGGACAAATGCCATTTATTTTCATTGATGAATCGAAAGATTCAGAATCTTCTTAAGTGAATGGTCCTGAGTAACAGTAACTGATATGCAAACACCATAACCATCACTCACAAGCAATTTTAAATTCAAATCATGCGCTCTTTGATACAAACCGTTCAACGATATTTGAATAGTTTCTAACAAATAACATTCATTTCGGATTACAATCCAATTTTCATCGAATAGCTCCGTTCGAAATGAAAAAATTGTTATCTACCATTTATCTCAAATACGTCAATCATATCATAAACTCCAAATCCATGATTCATCTCGCCATTTCATGTGGGTTAAGACATTCTCACATAAACTTTAAAAAAGAAAAATACAAAAGATAAAAGAATACGGTTAAATTTCAGTCACCAAGAATAATTAAAAAAATTCTTTTATTTTAACGATACGTATCTTTCTTATCTAATAACTTTATATGCTCTTAGTATTGTAAAAAGATGTTGGAACTCATCCAAGTTTAATTCATGATATGTAATTATATCTAACATGTCTGTAAAATGTATGTAATCTTATGCTAATGATTCATAATGTATAATAAACATAGATTCAAATTAGTTTGGTTAATAGTTAGATAGATTATGACCTT
Organism: Latrodectus geometricus; assembly: GCA_026290005.1. Classification (NCBI taxonomy): domain Eukaryota; kingdom Metazoa; phylum Arthropoda; class Arachnida; order Araneae; family Theridiidae; genus Latrodectus; species Latrodectus geometricus. The sequence continues at coordinate 85,849 of JAPDSC010107355.1, forward strand.
TGTCAATTAACTTCCAAGTGTGTGTCCTTTGAGAAATGAAGACAGCATTCGATTTTACAGCTGGAAGAGCAAACATGTCAGCTATTAGGTCTCTTGTTCTAACCCTTAGATTAATAGTACTCGACAAATTCCTTCAGTAAGCAATGTCCATTATAAATCCCGAAAGGAAAAATTTTGCAATGTAATATTAGGTGTTCTTGGTGTTCAAGAAATCAGTTTATTTTTCTATGAAATGGTCCTAGCAGATGATAAAAATAAAAATTTTTAAATTGGAAAAGCGAATTGTCTCCAAGTTGCAAACACACGAGGATGGTATTTGTTAAGGACGGTAAGAAAACTATTCAAATTGGAAAAAACAAAAGCTTAAGAAAATTTTCAATAAAAAAGGCAGGACTTTCTATAAACAAATCATTCTTATCTTTAATTCTTTATATCTTCATTATTTTATAAATTATCAAGCCTGAACTTGACCTGTTAAAGACACCCAATATAACATATTTAATTCCAAGAATAAAATTGAGGTATATTATTTTGATGGCAGAAGTTTTATCGTTTTTTTAAGTGAAACAAGATGATTAAATTCTGTATTTTATTTATTATATTTTAAAATATGAACACTTTGAGTAATTCGATATTTATTATTTAATGATTCATGATTATTATGAAATTTGTGAACTTCCTTTATATGCGCTTTGTGTGTGTTTGAATTAATGTAGTACAAAGACTTTTATAAGGAGAAATAAATGTGGTCTCTTATGACATACGCTCCAACACTTGGGAACTTCAAACATTTCAATTACTTCACTTGTTGAAAGAAAATCTTCAGGTATTATCTCTATGTTTACTTTAAATTTTAATACATATATAAAGGGATTTTATAAAATAAAAAAGCTGAATGGAAGCTCTTTTATCATTTGTATTCAAAGATTTATTTGTTTGCATATTTATTAAAATTATTCTTCGTCGAATAATCTTAGAAATTATTGTTTCTTATATTTTATGAATATTTGTTCAATTGAAATAGTAAGTAAAAAAACTTGAATTAAAAAATCAGAATACTCATTTGGATAAATTTCCTTCGCTTTTATGAATATCGTCATGAGAATAATTTACTATTTAACTTGAATCATGAGATTTTGTTGTAAAGTATTGATATTAAAATCGGGGCCTAATATGTAATGCTCATAATGGGGTACATTAGAAAAGCTGAGTATATCTAATTTTTTTTTTATAATCGACTGTTCATTTTTTTTAAAACTGCATGGTTTTTATTATAGTGAATTAGAACTATATTTTGTATGTGAAAAAGAAATTTTTTTTTCAAAAACTCGAAAATTAAAGTAATAAATAATTTGCCAATTGGTTTATTTTAAATTTTTCACTTACCGTAATATAATGTAGCTGTACTGTTTAAGATCCAATTTCTATATGTATATTACAGATGCTTTTAAATTTGATGTATTTACAATCAAATGCTTTGAAAACTCCAAAGCACATTCAATTTTATTCGCACAATGCAGAGAGATTGTCTTTAAAATATGCTTAACGAGATTATCTCTAGCTTCTGAAATTAAAAAGTGCTTTATTTTTGAATTGCGCTTGCTGCGTTTCAATATGTAAACAAAATAACACAGGAATATTTATCAGAGTCTAAGCTTAATATCATAAAAAAAGCTTTTAATTCTAATAATCAAAGTTCACTTGTGTTGCAAGGAAGAAAACTTTAAAATCAAAGCATGTGTATATATCAATCAAAGCAGAAATTTCAGCTTTATTAAAGAACTGGTTTTCTTCCCATAACAAATATGACCTTTTCCAGTTTTTATAACTAAACAGTTAGGCATTTTCATTCTAAATACCTAAGGTAAATACATGAATGAATATGAATATAAAACTGTATACGGAAGCAGTTGAAAATCACATGCTTAATCAAATGCAGTACCTATAATATTGTATAATTATTAAGTCTTTTAAAAAAATTATTTATTAATAATAAATTTAAAAAAATCACTAACATGAGATTAAACATAATAAAGTTTGTAGGATCTTCTTTGAGCTCACGGTAGCTAAGGGCTAAGATGATATGCCGCAGTAGTTCATTGGAAATATTCAAAGCTTATCTTCTCTTTAGATTTAAGGCATTTATTTAATAAACTTTGTTAAAGGTCACTTTTTTTTTATCTTCTTGCCGACTTATAAGCATAATTAATTGTTCTTACTAGTGATCTTTTTTCTTAATATTTAAAACTGAAAACATTTTAACAATATGGTTCTGCATTTGCACACTCATACAAACACATGTGTGTGTGTGTGTGTGTGTGTGTGTGTGTGTGTGTGTGTGTGTGTGTGTGTGTAAAAGATAATAAATAACATTGTGAATCTAAAAACATTAGAAACCGACTAATATTAATTTAAATTTGACAATGTAATTATTTACAAACTTAACGTCAAACTTCTTCTTTTGGTCAAAAACATAAATTTGCTCTTCAAAATGTATTTTCAAAAACCACCATTTTTTATATATTTCAGAAGTAAACTAAGGTAAGATTACGATTAATAGTTTTCTCATTGCTCTGTAATGAGAAAGCAGTTAATAAATTTTTAAAAATTAAATTCATACCGGTTTTTTTAAAGTTCAATTAATGTACTACTATTTCGGCAATTGAAAGCGAATTACTATGTTAATCGAAAAATATGAATATTTCCCGTAAGAGGACTCTGGAATGTTTTTCCGAGATTTAAAGTTTTCTGGTTATGCATAGTGATTTAAATCCAAAGTTATGTGTGATACCAAGGATTCAGACTAGTACAAATGTTTCTTAAATTGATATGTGAACACAGAAAAATTATTTCAAAATTTAAAATATTTTCAGATTCATGAATTTAAGAATTATTTATTCAGGGTATTATGTTATACTACATAAAGATAAAAAATATATATATTCAAGATATTTAAATTTTTAAAAAGGGAAAAGGGTTTTTTGAATTAAAAAAAAAATAGCGGGAGTTGTTAATTTAAATAGCATGGTGAAAAGATATGAATTATAATATTTACAAGTATACTTTCCGTTTAATTGGAAATCCCTTTATATTATTAGAATGGTGTATAAGTAATAGAAAATTTAATTAATAGATTTCATAAAAATGTTGTTTTTGAAGCATCTATAAGCACTGAGAGGGAATAATGAACAGAATTTGCATTTTATATAACTATATTTAATCTACATCTTAATCTTAATACATATATTTGCATATACAATACAATCTTAATTACAATCTACAATATAATACATATACAATCTTAATACATATATTTAAACTATTTTCGTAATTTTTCTACTTATTGTTTTTTTACTAAATAAAAAAGTAAAGAATTTCATAAGAGAGTTCATATTAAATTTATTTAGGCAAATAAAGAAAATACAATATAAAATAATATCATTTTTCAGGATATATTCATACTCTTAGCTCTCAATTGACATCATTTGATACTTCTATGAAGTTGTTAGTTTATAAGAGCAGTGGAAATTAAATATACAAAACTTATTTAAAAATATTTAAATTCATACTTGCCGTGGCAATATGCAAAATTTTTATAACTTGCTCCGTAATCTCTTATGGTAAAACATAAATTTAAGAAAATCAAGAATTTTGTATTGAATATAATGATAATTTGTCAGTCTTTCTTAAGTTTAATATGCTGGCAGAATTTTGTGATTATTAATTAAATCTATTTTTGCTAATTATGGTAAAGTGTCTAAATTACCATTTTCAGTATATAAATGCCATTTATTTACCTCATAGATGAAGATAATTGAAGACTTGAGTAACAATTTAATAAAAATTTTAAATATATTTATATTCTGTAACAAGTAATTTTCATTGTACTTGGAGTGAGATTTTTTCCGTGATTATTTTCATATTTCTTATATTTTACATTTATTTATTTTCCAAATTCTGATATGAGTAGTATAAGAAATTATTTTATTAACAGAAGTGAAATATTCGCTGTTATACAAGACAGTTTTTAAATGTTTGATTTTATTATGTTATATTCAGTCCCATTTAAACAACTTCATAAATACTTTAAAAAGTTTACTTTTATATCAAATTAAAATCCTAAAAGAAATGTCTTTATTCAATAAGTTTGAGACTTTTTCTTGATAAGAAACAGTAAGTTAAATGGAAATAAAATTTATCCATTTATTGAGTTTTGTGTAAATAATTATTAAACAACTTTAAAAATAAATTATGTTCACATTTAATCATTAAGAATTTAATTATTATTATAAATTAGTATTTGAAAAAACACATCAAAGAAATTAAGAGTAAAACAAGGCAAATAAATATGGAAAATAAAAATGAAAAAAAGTGAAGGTTTCTAAAATGAAATATGTTTTAATGAGCATTCTCACCTCTCATCCACAAGTCCCTTACAATTAAATTTATATAATTTTATACACAAAAAATACTAAAATAATATTATTCGGAAACAAATAGTTATTTAAAAATATTTAACTGCTTTTAAAAATATTATAGACAACTTTTAACTTAGCAAGTAAATATCGTTACTGCAATTTTCATTGAATAACTATTTTTTTCTATAAATACAGTATAATCCTTCTTAAAAAAACATATTTTTGATTCCTAGTATAACTTATGTTAAAAAAAATTTTTTTTTGCTTACAAAATTTTGATTTTTCTGACAAAATTCTAAGTTTGCTTAGACTTTATTTATTCTTATCTTTTCTAATCAAGTAAAAGGTTATCTAGAGATGGCAATGAGTATCCTTATTCAAATAAAGCAGTTTTCTTTCTAAGCAAAGAGTGAATTCTTCAGATAAAAAATTTAAAAGTAAGATGAAATTTCTTAAAATAAACGAGATATTCTATGAAAGTGCAGGGGGGGGGGATTTTCTATGTATATTTTTCATAATGACTGAAGTTTCATAAGTAAAATACATGTCTTTCTTGGTGCTATCTTTCTTTTCAAAATATTTTTAATCTAGTGAATTCACTGTTAGAAATAGTTGCGTAATCAATAAAGTTTTGGCTTAGGACTGCATTTTTTTAAACCAACAAGGAAACAATTCACTAAGTTGAGCTTTCTACTTCTCTTTATAAATTTTATTTTTGGCGAGAAAGTTTAAATTTGAATGCAAACTTGAATTCTGAAATACATGGATTACTTCATCGCTATAAAATAGAAATTCTTCTTTTAATATATATTTAATATTCTTGTTTTCATAATACTCATGTAGTTTAAAAAGTTCAATAACTTTGGCTAGTTCTATGTATATAAAAAAGAACGTTTAGTTTTGTTCTGAAAATGCACACTATAAACAATGTTTCTTGAACACACTTATTGTTTATCTTATTTTTTAAGTTTTTATTGGAAATACTAAATTATATAATATTTACATTTATATCCGTTTATTATATTGATCTAAAATAGTGTGATCCTATACCAAGAAATAAATTATGGAATTTAAATTTCTTTCTTTTAAACTTCTGAATATGCCAAATAAATTTTTATTTGCACAGTCTTTAAATGTCTTTTTAATGATTATTTTCACAGAACATATAAAAGATTCGGTACTTGAGTACTATAACAACTACCCTGGTGATAAAAATTTTCATTGGAGAGAATAACATTATTTAATTAATATTTACATAATGCTCTTTATTTTAACATCCAATATATCCTACGTTAGTGACATGGTTTTTAGGTAGTTTTCATATTACGTAAATACCAAAAATTCAATAGATAGAATGATGACAATTATTTAAATAATAAAATTTATTTAAACAAATTTTTTGTGTAAAACGTTTTTATAAGAATTCTAGTTGTATAGATAACTTTTTTTATTTTTCCTATCATACAAGTAAGCAACTTTTTTAATCTTTCAAGAAATCTGATTAAAATGTTTATGATATATTTAATAATTACTTATAATATATTTAATAATTACCTTGCATATGAAATTCAACTATAAGAATACCACCTTTTCATCTGAGCTTAAATATAACTTAAAATACATATTTAAAAATATATTGTAACATTTATATTAAGGTCTTATAGTTTTTCATATACATTATAAGACCTTATTAGTAGTGCATTTGAAGCACTATACCACTTTCCTGCAGAATACTTAATTATAATAATAGCCATTTCCATCTTAATGTCACATGTAAATGTCACAACGAACTATTATTAGTGACATGTACACATAAAGTTAGTGATCTAAGAATGCAAATTCTGCAATTATTTACAAATATGATTAGAAAAAGGAATTTCGAAAAATACTAGTATATTATTGTGTGACCGTTTTCTGTAAAAGAATATTTGTGAAAGAGAAAGGCTCTAAAAGAAATTCTTTGAATAGATCAATACAGGGGATCTCAACTTAAAAGCAGTACCTAATAAAAACAAGTACTGGTTTAAGTCAGTAAATGCAGTTTTACGATTAATGTAATCGGAATGCAGGTTTATCCCATTCGATTTCTTTGAAAGAGCAAAAGAAAATTATTTTCGTTTTTGTACATGTTATTAAATAGCTGACGAGATTTTAATGAGCTGATTTCCGATTAACTTAATTTTTTATCTGCCTTTCCGAGAAACTAACTGCAAAATAAATGATGCTGTGGTAGTTGATGACATTTCTACTCGAAATGAGTAATTTTGAATTAATCATAAAAATCACATTTAATTGTCGTAAGAACTAAGATTGTTGTATTTTATTTAATTTTAACATAATCTTCATAAAATCATGAAGAAAATATATATCGAAATTCTGATTTCTGCTTTATAATATACAGAAAGGTTAAATTATTTTTCTCACTTTATGCATGGTTAAAAATTTCTTAATTACATAAATAATATAATTTATAGTGATAATAATTATCCCCGAGAAATGCTGTATTTGAGGAATGTTCGGTAATTTTTAGGTAAGAATGTTAGGTTATTATAATTTAAATGCTTTAATTTTTATTAATTAACTTTTCATTACTTTTTATTACAAGAATATAGAGTAAAATATAAAATTATTTAAATATTTATATCCATTTTAACTATTTATTTTATATTTACTCAGAATATAATAATCTAATTACTTTAAACAATGTTAAATCATAAAAATTGTTTTCTAATTATTTTTTTGCTTTTAAAATACAAATTTCAAAATATGAATATTTTTAACTTGATTTCGTTGTTATTTTAAAAATATTTCACAGCATTTTGTTAATAATTATGAATATTTAAATTAAAAATTGCTGTGTGCTCTCTTTCACAGATTACACTTTCAAACGCCGAAGCTCCATGTTATCGAAAGCCTTAATTACCTTAACCTTAATTTATGGATATGTGTATATTTTAATTATAATAATAGCTAGGCATATTATTTTTCAGAGATTGCTGTATCTCCCATACACCAAACATTCAAATACTGTGATATAAAATTTAATGGAACTATCAAAAGAACATCAACTAATTGGTGAAATCCCTGTTTTTTTCTGAATGATAAATACAGAAAAGTCAAACTATTATAATTTACTTGTAAAAGTCAAACCAGAATGATCAATACAGAAAAGCTCGAGAATCATCCAGGCTTGTCTCCGAATCTAAACTTTCAGAAAATGCTTCATCTGTAAGCATTTGTTCAACTAACACACAGTCGATGAGCAGTCAGGTTGCCATTTCATATTTAAAAGATTATCTTTCCTATTCGTTTCACTTTGGGATAAATTTGTAGCGCCTCCTATACTGACTCTAAAGAATCTTCTTCACATACTCTTCTATATTTTTTATGAATTAATTATTTTAAGTGGCAACTTCTTAATTTAGCAGCTATGCAAATTTCATCTGTATATACAAACAATTAAAAGGCAGAGAAAGCCAGAAGAAATGTTTGCTTTAACTTAATTTTAGAACAGTGGAGTGCTAAAATTTGGAATTTATAAATGTGTCAAAATGGTGATTGTGCGTTCTTTAGCTTTTATTTTAGATTTGTGCTGGAATTTGTGTGTAAGTTTGGTGTGTGTGGTGTGAAAATTAAATCTTTGATTCTTGTGGATTAAGTATATAGCATTTTGAAGAAAGGTAATAAATATTTCAAATCATTGTTTAATTTTTAGTCGCCATTTTCTATAGAATTTATATTTTAAAAGTCTACAAAATTTTTAATGCTTCATTTAATATAACGTATTGGATTCGTTAAATTCTTTTCTCTTTTTAAAATATACATAAATACTCTTTTATAATCGAAAATATTTCTTAAATGGTGTAGAAATGAAATTCTTTTCACAATAGCAAATGCCAAATTTTTAAATTTTCGATTTATTTCCTTGTACTTTAAGTATATAAAGTTTAGCTATTAAATTTATCAGACAAAATACTAACTTACTTAAAGATTATTTAACTTTTACTTGCTGTTTGTATTCGAACTCACCTATGTCGGAGTATTTACAGTAATTTTATATCATTTTGTTTAATTACATCAAAAAATTTGCTTCTCGGGTCATTTTATAATATTTAACATACTTAATACTATAACATAAATTTGAGGCTTTAATAGGTGCATATCTATACGTATTTTTTGAATTTCTACAAATAAATTCAACACTATGTGCAGGGAGATATTTTTATTTGGTATTATGTATTTGAACCTTTCTTTATATCAAAAATGTTATAATTAATAATTTTCTACCGATGTTTATGAAACTTCTAAATTGAGAAATTTTCTTTTTTAAGTAATTTAGGGTTGATTATGGATGAGTAAACTCGTTATTTACTTCAAATAAATCAGTTTGAAGCTGGATAATCTAAATGATTTAATGAAATTTTTTGTAATGCTATTATACAATACATCTGATACTATAAATCACATGTTATTAGCAAAATATGTTGGAAGTTTGTTTTTAACATTATTACTGAAACTACGTTGAGCTTTAATTTTTCGATTAATTATAAACCATAAGTTTTATGCTTGGTAGAGTGTTTGATGATTTCCTCATTAAACCTACTTGGTTGTGATTACTAAGTAATAACTGATTTGTGCCAACGGAAATCTTGGTAATACATGATTTGGGATATCACATTTGATATCAAAGTAACTAACTTTATAAATGTAGACTCTGTAAATAACACTCAAAGTTAAAAGTAAGAAGTGTTAAATACTTTGCTTAGTTTCAAATTTGTCGTATTTTCTATTTCAAAACTGGTACTCAAAATGAAACTTGTTTTTGAGACATCTTATTTTTATAGACAAGTAAATTTATCGTCAAACACCAGATATGGCAAAAGCCTTTTACCAATAATTTTCTCTGCATTATTGCTGAAATCTATTAAAACTATTAAAATACTTCAAGCTGCTGACTAAGCAAAATATGTGAAAGTAGAACAAACAAGCGTATATTTAAACGCATCTATTATAATGAATAACAGGCACTTGAAACATCTATTTTATAATTTTATTTTTTATTCAACAGAAAAACGGTCCAGTTTTACTTGGCTTATTACCTTTTATTCTTAGCTTGAAAAGCTTCTAGAAGACAATTAGGTGAGTGCTCTTTTAATTTCTTTTGTTTGAATTATGAAGTTTGTTGATTACTTAATAACTATTTGAAATTTTTACGGATTTGAGTTTGACATTGTCTAGAAATCTTCAGAGATGTGAGATTCAAAATTTATGCATTTCCTCAACTTCATTGCAGAAAACTGTTATAATTTTAAGCTGGTTATATCAATATTTTGGAGGAGTAGATTAATATTACATTAATTTTCAACTTAAACATAAATATAAAGCAACGTACCTGCATGCGAACAATATTAAATTGAGAACAGAATCGCTTACTACTAAATGTTTTTGCACCATACGAAACAAAATTAAAAATATAGTTAATTTGATTTTCATTATAGCTACAAAATAATAAATCTCATTCATAAATTATTAAGTATTCGTTAGCAATGAAATATTTGATAAATTAATAAGACTTTTAATTTAATCCATAATTTTAATGTCCAGTATTAAATTCATGACTACTAAACTAAAAGATCTTTAACTGTTTGTAAATAACCATAAAGCTCAGGATTTCACTTATTTTTTAGCAAGGTATTTGTGGTTGTACGAAAACAATGATTAGTATTTAATCCAAAATTAAATTATGAAAATTTAAACTGGTTTGCAAGTATCTACGTTTGAATTTAGTTTGAATTTTAACTTTACAATAGGTTTGAATTTTATCTAGAAACTTAATAAAATATCTTTAATGAATACTATAAAAATTCTGTATATAATGTTCTTAAAAGTGATTGTGTAGTCATTTTCATTAAATTTAAAATTTATAAATCTTATTAAGTATAATATATAAAATTTAATCAAATTTTTATCAAAGAAGTCTACCTTCATAGATTTTATAAAAATTATTCAAATGTCGAAATACTTAGATGAAGGTCCTTTAAATTTTAGAGACTGCTTTAAAAATCTCTAACACCTTAACATATTTAAAACAAACTATTTTCATATGCAATTCCCACTGAGTATTTAAATTAACTTCATAGCTTTTTGAGAAAAATACGATTTTAATACTTGATTTTTGTCCATTGAGAAACAAATTATTCAAAAGAGATAGTAGCCAAATGGAGATTAACCATGAACATTCTTACTTTCACTTTTTTGATGAATTTAATAGTTTGAAATCTTACTATTTTTCAAACTAAAACAATTTTGTAACTAGTTTTAATTTATTGCGGAGTACAGAAGATTCCTCTCGGTTTTCTTAAAATATATGCAACTATATATAAAATATTACATTGCGCTATTTTAATGAAAGTATATAAAAGTACACTGAAAAATGTAGAGAATGAACTGCAATCGAAAAGCAATCAATCAGCCAAAGATCTGAATTTCATGCAGGAAGAGTCAATGGCAAAGAATCTTTATGCACTCCTTAAACTTTTCAAGTTTATTATAGAGCGTAGTTTGCAGAATTCATGCAGGAAGATTCTATGGTAAAGATCCTTTTGCGTGTCATCTTAAATTTTATCAGGATGTGGAAGCCTACTATATGTGAAACTCTAAACTGCAGATAATTTTAGCATTTTGCTAACTATGATTTTACTATTGCAATGTCAGACTATAAAATGGCTTAAGATTTTTTCTATGATAATATATAATGGGAGATTTCATTATGAAAAACTTAAATTTACCATACGGTCAAATATTATCTTTTCTTAGATAAGCTTCATTTAAGATGTGCACGTTTCACTACAAGCATTATTTAATGCATCAAATGTTAAGCTTTAAGTATTTTATACGATACTTCTATCAGATTTTAAATATTAGAATCTAATTCATTAACTTGCTTTCGTAAGCTATAATTACTTGTATGTTCACTGTATATCTGCACAACTTTATTCTTGAAACCTCAGTGTTTTAAATTGCGTGGTTATAACTGTTTGAGAAAAGATGTCACTCCTGATGCCGAATCTGGAGGTGTATGAATCCTTGTGTCTTGTAGCTTCCCTAGTTCTGTCCAGCCCCTCAACACATCACTACAAGCTGTTGCAGTACGCGTACATACATCTCTCATTACTATTTGTAGCCTTTACTTGCCTCCCCACACTATTGTTCATGAAAGGGATTTGAACAATCTATTGGATCAGCTACCTACACCCTTTATACTGCTTGGCGATTTTAATGGGCATAGCACCTTATGGGGTAGTGATAATACAAATTTTCGTGGTCGCATAATTGAACAGCTCATCTCGAATAACAGTATTTGCCTCTTAAATTCCACAGAAATAACTTATTTCCACCAACCCTCTAGAACTTTCCATTCATTAGATTTGGCTATTTGTTCACCAGTACTTTTACCTTTATTAAATTTTAGAGTTGAAAATGATTTATATAACAGTGATCATTTTCCATTAATTGTAACTCAAACTGGTATAAGTAGACCACAAGTCTTCCACTCTTATTCTTATTATCGTGCAGATTGGCCACACTACTCCCAATTAGCTGTGATTACTGACAGCATGGTTCAAAGTGAGGACATTGATCATGCTGTACAAAAAGTTACTGATGCACTTCTAGATGCAGCCAAAAGCACGATTCCCAAGCGCTCCCCAGTCCCACACAAACATCAAACCATGGTGGAACAATGAGTGTCAAGTGTCATACAAGAAACAGAAAAGGTTGTGGTCTGTTTTTCGTAGGAGTCCCACTATAGAAAAACCTTGTAGCTTTCAAAAAATCTAAAGCTTTAGCTCGTCGAGTACGAAGAAATAGTCAAAAAGAATCTTGGATAAGATATGTCTCTTCCATCACATCAACTTCCAGCAAACAGTTGTGGAAGAAAGTTAAAGCAACTTCTGGCTTATATCAAGATTTCTCTATCCCAATATTACAAAGAGGATCTGTCGCATACTCTTCTCCATATGATATTGTGAATCTTTAAGGTGAAACTTTTGCAAGGGTATCTAGTCCAGCCTCTTATGATCCTAAATTTCTCAGCATTAAAGAACAAGCTGAAAAGAAGCCTATAAAGTTTCATGATAAAGGGATACACCCATATAATTGCAACTTCTCTATGCTAGAACTGCAGAGAGCACTGTCCCAAACTAAAAATACTAGTCCAGGACCAGATGGTGTTTCATATAATATGCTTTGTCATCTTAGCCATGATTCTTTAAAAAACATTCTTGTTCTGTTCAATAGAATATGGAATGAACATGTTTTCCCCAGTCTCTAGAGCAAAGCAATAATTATTCCAATATTGAAACCGGGGAAAGATCCAACTGATCCTCACAACTACCGTCCAATTGCTCTCACAAGTTGCCTCGCTAAAACATTTGAGCGTATGGTGAACGCCCGCCTTGTTTATGTACTTGAAGACAATCAGTACATATCTCTTTATCAGAGTGTATTCCGTAAAGGTAGATCCACTCTTGATAACATTGCATATCTAGAAACACAAATTAGGAATGCCTTTGTGCGGAGACATCATTTGGTGTCTATCTTTTTTGATATAGAAAAAGCCTATGATAGGACATGGCGTTATGGAGTTCTTCGCACTTTATTTAATTTTAACTTCAGAGGAAATTTACCAATTTTTATTCAGAATTTTTAAATTCTCGTATTTTTAATGTCCGTATAGGATCTGTTTTATCCAATCCATTTATCCAATCAGAAGGGGTTCCTCAGAGAAATGTCTTAAGTGTTACAATTTTTAATATTTGCATCAGCAATATTCTTCATGTATTACAACCATCAATTCGTGGAACATTATATGTTGATCTCCAAATCTCCTGCCAAGGTTCCAATATGCAATTTATTGAACGACAATTACAGACTGCAGTCAATAATCTTGTTGCTTGGTGTAATGATAATGGGCACTCTTTATCACCTTCCAAAAGTAAATGTATCCATTTTTGCAGAAAAACTGGACCCCATCCTGATCCAGAAATTAAGATATCAGACACAATTATTCCTGTGGTTAATCAAGTATCATTTCTTGGGCTAATTTTTGATAAAAAGCTGACTTTCCTACCACATATCTTAGATTTGAGTAAGAGGTGTGAAAGGTCACTAAATATTCTCAAAGTACTCTCTCATACCTCTTGGGGTGCAGATCGTAAAGCTTTACTCCGTGTATATCAATCGGTTATTTTATCCCGAATTGACTATGGTAGTGCAATTTATGGATCAGCTAGGTCATGTGTATTACGCAAATTAGACCCTGTACATCATTCAGCTTTGCGAATCTGTTCTGGAGCATTCTGGACTTCTCCTGTTCAGAGCCTTTATGTGATTTGTAACAAATTTCCCCTTGATCTGAGACGTAAGCAATTATCTCTAAATTATTTTAAAATGTTATCAGCATCACAAAACCCTTTGAGATCTTTGGTTGTCTGCTCCTCTCTAAGAAGGATTTATAATGCACGACCACATAATATTCTACCATTCTATGAACGTACAAACTCTTTTGTATCTTCATCTGATTTCCCCAATGTGCAAATCCAAATTAGATTCTCTGAAATTTCCACCTTGGAACACCCCTATTGTTAATATAATCGATCCCTTTGCCGGATACAGTAAATCAGCAACAGCTACACTTATTTTGCAACAAATGTTCTTATACATTCAATATCAATTTTCCTCCTACATTCCTGTTTACACTGATGGTTCAAAATCAAGTGATCACGTTGGTTGTGGTATTATTATTGGAAATTTTACAAATATAAACTTCATGCATCATGCTCTGTTTACACAGATGAAACTGTTGCAATTTTACGTGCTCTAGAACTAATACAATCCAACTCTCATCGAAAATACTGTATCTATACAGATAGCATGAGTGTGATCATGCAATTAGACCATTTTAACGACAAATGTCATCCAGTTATTGTGGAAATATTAGATATTTTAAATACAATGAAGAGTAAAGGATTTGATGTTGTGTTTTGTTGGGTTCCTAGTCATGTTGGCATTGCTGGGAATGAGCTTGCAGATACTGCTGCTAAAAATGCCACTGACATTTTACATAAAGCATTAACATTTTTTGACATTAAACAAATTGTCAAAGACTTTATTTCCTCCCACTGGCAAAAAACTTGGGATTTGCAGATAAACAACAAATTACATAATATATCTCCTCCGATTCTTCCATTTCCAGATGTTCCTATACGAAGAGTTGATGTAAAACTTACTCGCCTTCGCATTGGACATACTCGATTTACGCACAAGCATTTATTCTTGTCTCAAAGTGCTCCGATTTGTGACATGTGTAATGTACCGTATACAGTACATCACATTCTAATTGTTTGTCCTAACTTCAATGATTTACGCTTAGTATTTTTTAACAGAACAAATTTAATTTTATCAGATTTAATTGGATCTAAACCACATAGAAATTTGTTTGCATTTTTACGTGCAATAGGTTTTTTAAATTCTATTTAAATTTTTATCCACCTTAATCTTTTACATAAACTTTTATTAAATTTTTAATATCCTTAATCTTATATATTTGACTAGTCTCTCATTGAGTCTCTTGTTTTAAACATTGTTCGGTGCAGAAATGTCCAGTATTGGACCTTGCACCAGTAAACCACACAAACCTAACCTAACCTGCACAACTTTAAAGCATGTTTTTAATACAATACGTAAGGTTTACAATTTTTAAAACAGTTCAAAATTTGTTTTTACAATGAAGTTCATTTGCAAACGCTTTATAGTTACATTGTTTCCTCAAGCAATGTTTTCGCAAATGTATTTTTCATTAAAGAGTAATATTAGTATTAAGAGCGAAGTACTTTTACAGTAATTTCAAATGAAGACAAGTTTGAAATCCTGGAGTTTACAGATGCTATTAGTAAAAGAATGACTCTCATAAAACTAAAAGTTTATGAAGATAACAAAATTAAAAATCTCTTGACCTTATTTTACTAGTCTAAAATTATTTTGACTAGTTCCAATAAACTTAACTCTTATAGTTTTCATCCATTATTGACATCGATCATAATTGATTATTTAGGGGGTAGTACTTCATAAGAGTCTGTTTTGAATCAAATTAAAGTGTTAATTGTGTCTGTAATAAATCTTTGGAAGAAAAGTTCCCCGTTTTATCCAACACTTTGAGCAAAAATGTCAGATATTGCACATATTGCGATTATGCTTGGTAATTTCGAGTTTTCATTCTAGCGATATGGAAATATTAAATTACGGAGTTTAAATATTAATAGTTTATGTTAATATTAAACCAAAATGTGTTTTAGTCTAAAACTTGACATTTATAAGAAATGGATAAATTTAAAAGTTTAGAATTTAATTTCTGATTAAAGGATTAATTTATAATTAGACTATTCAATGAAAGTTCTGCTCTAATGAATTTTTAGTAATGAAAATGTGTACCAAAAATTTTACATTAATTTTATAAGTTCTTATACGTAAATATAAACTCAAAATTGCTACACGAAAAACAAACTTAATACATAAAACTTCTGTTTACTTGCTCTTAAGAGAAATATTATTGAAATTTAAAAATTTTCTGCATAAGAGTTAAATGAATATATTTATGAATTGAAGCAAGTTTCGTTTTGAGATGAGTTGAGTCAGAAGACAACTAATGTGATAAAACCGTACACGTAATTTTGTTTGACCATGAAATATTTTTAAATTAAAAGAAAGTAGATTTTTGCTTGATATTTTAGTTTTAAATTTTACTTTGCTGTATTTGGACTGCTCAAATTTGTAGGCATTTTCAGGTTCCATGTTTACGATATGAAACAGTTTTCACTTGTCAAAAGTCTTTTAAAGATTTGAAATCAGAATTAGGACCTGAAATTTAAATGAATATTTACTGTGAGTAACAAAATTTGAAAAGTAGGCATTAAAATATTGGAAAATGGAGTTTTAGCATTTATAAATTTAAATAAAAAGCTTTGACTTTCAATATAAGTTCTGTTTACCATTTATAAAAAAATTTTAATCCATTTTTGCTAGCGTATTAAGTCAAAATTTCCTGGATAGTATTCAATGAAAGTTGTAAGTATAATTTGGAGTCAAATGCATTTGGTAAATATTAATCTATAACAGTTCAAAACGTGTAATTGCACCACAAAACTATTTTCTACTCTTGAATAGATAAGCTAAAAACAAATCGAATGTGGTGTGTAATGCTTGAGTATGTATAAAAAGAGCGAATAAGGAGTAAGTAAATTCATTACAATGGCCAAAAATACTTTGAAAAAAATAGCACTCAATTTAAATTTCCAAAACTCTGAAGGTAGAACTTGAACATTTTGAGGCTTTAAATATTTTCTACAACAAATGCTTACCCATGCAATAATTTTAAAAAGGAGCCAAAATCTCACGCCTTCTTAAAGGGAGAAACTTGACTCAAAACCTGACTAGTTTTACAGAGTTAAAGGTAGCATTTACGGTAATTGAAATTTCGAAGTAGAACATATTTTTATGTTAATCAGAAACCAACATCCTGATAAGTTTTACATTCTGAGCACTTGTTTTTTAAATATCGGACAAAATATTTGGCAAACAAATAAAATTAGGGTTTTATATACGTTGCATATTGTACATTTCATTTTGTAAGTTAAAGAAGGAAATAATTGCCGCTAACTGGAAACATTGACATGAAAACTTATCTGACCAACCGACAGCTTCTAGCTTAAGTTTTCCTGAAATATTATCTGTCACGGATGGCATCCATAAATTATCGAAAACTGAAAATTTTTCATGTAATCTGGCAATACAAAGCAAATGGATTAAGGTTCCAATTCGAAGTAATCACGAGGGGCGCTTGTGATACCTTGACAAAATTATTAAATGCTAAAATTTTTTAGTTTCTATATAAAAGTGAATGTCTGAATTCCCCCCATAAAAAGTTAAAGGTATTTTCATTTAGTAAAATTAAAACCCAAAAAAACTTAAGGGTGTAAGTACTTTCTTCAATACCATTCAGGTCAAAGAATTTAACAATATTGTAATTACTAATGCATAATTCTATACAACGTAGAAAGTGTAGTTTGTGAAAGTGGGGGAACAAGGCTAAGAAACTTAAAGCTGTTGCAAAATGGATATCTGTTGTGTGATATGACAATTCGTATTTTCATCTGTTTCTTCTTCATGCAGTTCTAGATTTCAAGCCTTTGATTTCATATACATTTTTATAAGAATTTTTATATAATTAAAAAAATTCTAATTTTTAGAAATATCTTGCATATTAATATCCTGGATGTTTGAGTTTCAAAACCCGTAATTTGTCGTGAACATCTTATTTTGAAATCAAATTAGTTCAGAAGTTAAATCAGGATGTTTCTCTTTTTACGTGAAATGTTAAAATTTGTGACGACAATATTTTCTCTGGAATTATTAGTATCTAATAGTTAATGTCAGCAATTCTTTGAGTAACTATTTAGCATTCTTTTAAGCCAATAATTTCAGCGTCGTATAAGGCATTTTAAGAACTTAGTTTCTTCAGATTTCTATACGGTATACAACTGTATGCTCTTCAGTAAGTATAGTAACTTTGTGAAAAAAACCATATATACTGATTTGCTTATTAATAAGCTACAAAATTTAATGTCTCGTTTATTTTTGATAAAATTCAGAGTTCAAGAATGTTCTAATTTTTTAAACTTATATTTTACTTATGTCTTTAATAGATTTATTTTTGTTTTTCTCATTATCACGAAAAAGTAAATCATGCTTTTGTTCTAGATATCATTGTGTAGCCTCTATTAATTAATTTGCAGTACTAAATTTTTAAATATAACGTTGCAAGTGCCTTTAAGTATTTTTCATAGTAAAACGTAATTTTCTTGTTTTTAATCAATAGATTTTTTCCCAACATCTAATATAAACGTAAAAACTGTTAAACCAATTTCACATTTTTAGTTTTTAACGCGTAAAGCAACGATGAATAAAAGATTAAAATAGCTAAAGAGTTTCAGACCTTCTCTTGCACTCTAAGAATGTCATTCATAATACGTATTCAATAATTTGAACTTCAAGAAATTTTTACCTTCGGAATACTTAGCATATTTTTGCATTTAAGTCAATTCAACTTAATAAAAGGCCTTTTAAGACAGCTGAAGTTGACTTTTGTTAACTAATCAGTTTTCATATTATCCTCTTGACAATAGACAATCTACATAATAAATTTTTACTGGAAATTTCCGTATAATTTTAAATTTTCTAAACAATAAGTTGTCGAAAAACCTAATGCGAGAATGAATTAATCTAAACACTAATTTAATGAAAACAATTTCTTTTAAATGTGTACAATATATTAAAACTAACCATAAGAAAATGGAATTGCAGCACAGATGAAACTTTGAATTGATGTGAACAACTGACAATCAATTGAACATTGTTACTGAATTCAACAAACATTGAATTGAACAATTGTGTATCCAAAGCATCATTAAAATTGAGCGTTTCACTGAATATATTTTGTAGGGAATTAATTTATTTTTAAAATGAAACAAATTTACTTTCTGAAATGTCAAAGTACACTAAGTAAAATTTTATTAAACTATAATAAAAATTGGGAATGGCAATACATATTCACTTCACTGAGAAAGCAAATGTAACCAAAGTAGTATTGTTGACACTAACTTCCGAAGATGTCATTTAAACGATTCATTAAAAAGTTTAGTTTTCTTTAAATGTATTCAAAGTAGGATTAAAGTTTACATTCTTTGGATATATAAAATTGTTTATTTTCCTTTTTGTTACATAACTTTAAAAACAGTGACAATGAAAATGTTAATAAACGTAAGCAAAATATCACTAAAGTGTTGCCTAAAAGCTTATTTCCTGAAAGTATTCAAATGTGTTAAACAGAAAACTGTACCTTGAAATTTTGAATAAATTTCATTTTTACTACAAATCATTTCATTTGTGAATATTTAGTAATAGTGATTTTTTAAAAAAGTATAATCAGACAATTTATAAAATATATGTTCACAAATATAATCACAGGGGTATTTACATAGCTTCCTCTTAACCATCATGGCAATTACAGAAATATTTTATTTTTAACAAAAGAGTTAAAACTTTACAACAATTAAACAAATATCGAGTATTTATAGAAAGAGAGAGAAATTAGTTCACATAAAAAATCTAAGTTTTTCATCTTATTGGGCAACTGACACAGGTTGAGAATGTGCGAAGACAAAAAAAATAAATAAAAAAAAAATTGTTATGAAAGTTAAGAAAACTATTTAAATTATAATTAAGTTAATTTAAATTGTTATAATTTAAAAACTAAATGATTAATCATTTAGTACTTGGTCAACATGTATAGACATTTATAGACTTCTGTGAAGTATGGTTCCTACCAAGATCATTGTCGCAGCTTGTCCTTTTTGGACCTTGCGCCATAAAATCCAACCATCCTACCAAAATCA
Organism: Latrodectus geometricus; assembly: GCA_026290005.1. Lineage (NCBI taxonomy): Eukaryota > Metazoa > Arthropoda > Arachnida > Araneae > Theridiidae > Latrodectus > Latrodectus geometricus. Next base: position 105,776 of record JAPDSC010107355.1, read on the forward strand.
GTAGGCAGTTTGTATGAATTTATGATATCCAGCAGTGTATACCCACGGTGTCGATGGGTTTATGAAAAATACATTAACAAAATGGTAGGCACGAGTGTGCGAAAGAAAAAAATTTAAAAAAAGCTTAAATTTGTCTTTTCACTCTCTGTAATACTAGAATATATTTCCTTTGTTTTGGAATAGGAAGATGTGTCAGTGACAGGAAACTAGTCAAAAAAAGCTTAAATTTGTCTTTTCACTCTCTGTAATACCAGAAGAATATATTTCCTTTGTTCTGGAATAGGAAGATGTGTCAGTGACAGGAAACTAGTAAAAAAAAAAGCTTAAATTTGTCTTTTCACTCTCTAATACCAGAAGAATACATTTCCTTTGTTTTGGAATAGGAAGATGAGTCAGTGACAGAAAAGTCCTCACTTTCTCTTTTCCGTTTTACTACGTATCTTCCTATTCCAATCCTTTTCAAAGTAATCTTAAGATCTCCTTTGACATTCTTATTTGTAGCCTACATTAAAAAAAATCAAATATTAAGTTTAAAATTTTTATGTGATATCAACACAGCACTGAAAACAAATTAAGTTATTTATTATAAATAAAACGTCTGTCTAATTTACTTAATTAACTTCTGTTCAATTTAATAATCGGGGTTTAAAAAAAATTCATTGACAAAATAATATGTACGAGAGTGCGAATGGAAAAAAAATTTAAAAAAGCTTATATTTGCCTTTTTACTCTTTCCGCAATACCAACAGAATGCGATTCCTGGGTTTTGGAATTTGCAGAATTGTCAGTGATAGAAAACTCACTACTTTCCATTTTCCGTTTCACGGTGGTATATCTTCCAATTCTTTTCAAAACAATTTTTAGATCTCCTTTAACACACAATCTAATGAAAGTTTTGACTCAATTCTCTTTACACTTGTAGAAAGAAATATGGATTCTTTATTTTTAGAAATCTGGGAAGATGAAGCAAACTGGATAAATCCATTTTCTTCCTCTTTTCGCTGCACTGAATATCTAACTTGCACAATTATTTTGAAGATGAAAACAAGATTTTCCTTTTCATCTTTATCACTTGATTGCACGATTTTTTCTTTCATTAAAAAGCAATTGTTTAGTTTGAGTTTTTAAACTAATTGTGTGTTCAGTACTGAAAATGTAAAGACCAGGTTAGGAAAATAGATGAAGCGAACGAGGAAGAGAATCATATTTTTCCTTTTTACATCTTCGCATAAGTTCCTTCCCGAATTCTTTTGAAGACTTAAAGATAATGGGGAATCTTTTTCGTTTGATTCTTCGAGGTTTATTTACATTTAAAAGGTAAGCAAATTTTTATTGATTATAAAAACAACACTAAGCAAATTAAGTTATTGTGCACTTTTCTTGCAACATGTCAATGTTCCTTCATTGTTAAAAGCTAATGGAAGAGTTTCAAATTTCTAAGTTTTGCTTAATACAGTCAAATTCATGTCTCGTACTTGGTAATTTGTAACAATCCTGAATCACTTTGAACAATCAGTATCGATATAACAAGCCTTATTTTTCAGAAAATGACCCCATATTAACTAACAAGAAATAAGTGTACTATCTTTTATCGACAGATAATGAAACTATAGAAATCAAAATTGTGTGTGTAAAAGTAGACTACATATAGAAAATCTGATCGTTCCTTTGATTGTTAAATATGCTTAATGTCTATTATAATAGATGCATATTTCTTGTTTAAGATCGTGTTATTGGTAAGTCTTTGATCTTATTTCATCTTAAGCTCTGAAGTTGACTATTAGTCCAGATACAAATCGGGTGAATATTGCTTGAAAATTGTAAACTCTTTGTCTATTGTTTTTGATGCTTTACAAAAAGTAATTTTTATACTATTACTTTCAGACTTTTTAGAGTTAGATTCCTTTGTTTGCAAAGACAATGTTGCGGATACCAGCTCACGTAAGTATAAATGACAATGATATAGCAGATAATATGGCTGAATCGGTATTGATTTCACTTCAATCAATTTCACTGCACAAACCAAATCGTAACATGAAGGCTGAATTGTAGATTTTTGTAGGAATCAAATGCAGTGAATAAAACTAATTCCACATTCTATTAATTTTACAACCGGAAGTGTGAAATTTAGATTAATTCTGCTTATATCGAATCTGTTACTTTTTTTCAAATTGAAATTTTCTGAATATAGGTTTTAAACCGTTTGAAATAGTGTGATTTTAAACTATACAAGCTATCAAGTCAGGACTTTATTCCTCACTTCTTGCCTTTGCTATGGCCAATAACTTAACCTGAAAATTTACTGGAGCAACCTCTACCAAAATATTCCTCTTTAAAGAAAGATTCATATTTTGTACATGACTTTAATCAGTTTTTCAAATATTCCTTAAACTGCTTAATGTATAATTGAAACTGATAAAATTCAGCTTAAGGGTATAAATTTACGAATGAATTCGATGAAACCATTCCAAATACCAACGTAGCATACACACAATTTGAGTTACTATTTGGTACGAAAATGAATGTTAGGCGTATCAATAAGCTAAAAGAAGATTTAAATCAATAGTTTTTTTTGAAGTGCAAAAGGATTAAGATAGCATGCAAAACACTTTTTTAAAGTAAACAAAACTTGTAATTTACGAAGAGAAAACCATAATATAACACGCCAAAAGACTTGTACTTTATTGTCATGTTAAACTAACTGCCGAAGAACAGTTTGAAGACAAATTAACTAAAATAAAGATAAAACTCGTTCCATTTTACATTGAACACAACAGCTTTATAAAAATTTGCTTATTTTCTAATTTTTATTTTGCTTTTTTGATGTTTGCAGTGTAGTGAATGGAGAAATAACCAATGACAGGAAAGCTGAACTTTGGTTTCACTACTCAATAACCGATCCATTAATTCGAGTGGATAGTCTCTATCTTGAAAGGTGCTCGTGAAGCTCTGATATTCTTGGGAATATCAGTAAACTGAGGGATTGATCCCAGCCTTGCTTTTGATTGCAGCAAGGCGGCTGTTTCTTCCATAACTTTAAATCAAATTTTTATGTTATTCATTTCAATATTAACTGTAAATACCTATTCATCGTAAATATTAAGTGTTCATTAAATCTTAAACTAGATATGACTTGTTTAATTATACCTTGGTTCTATTCCTATCCCACACATATAATCTCTAACTTGTTTCATATAATGCTATATTTAGTGCTTGTTGATGACAAATTTTACCTATTAATAAAATATGATCATGGCTAAGCTCAAATGTTTATATTAGGTTGGGGAAAAAGTAATCCATTATTTTTTCGGTAGACGTCTGTAGTGATCGATATCTCGGGAGGTATCTATCAAACAATTTCAGATTTATGTTCGTTGGAAAGGTGACATTTGACACTAAAATATTCTCTTGCGGCTTTTTGTTTAATTCAGTTACGAGTACAAGGTTTTAAAAATGGAAGACAACAAACAGAAAATTCGATACATTTTCGTTTTTCTCTTGTAACGGCGAAAAAAATAGCCGGGTGGCTAAAATTGTGAAAGGTGTTTATCGTCCTATATAAGACTGTAACAACCAGTTACGTACAATTTTTTTTTTCGTAGATTCCGTTTGGATAATTTTGATGTTAGAGATGCACCTCGCATGTGGATACAGAATCGACAAAAATGTCTATAAAATATCAAAAATGATCGAAGTTAACCGCATGTCAGCAGTCGTAAAGCGCAAGACCTAAAAATCTACATGAAAGTTGTTTTAAACCTTTTTACAAAGTGAATCCAAAAGTTACATAAAGTTCACTTAAAAATAATGGATTTCTTTTTCCCCAAACTAATATATATATATATATATACATTTGAACTTCGATTACGAACACGAAAGAGCCATATAATGAACAAATGTCCAAGAAATTGGAAAAATCTTTTAAACAATGGCAAAAAGTGACTAACAAACTAAAAAATCTGATTTGTAAGCGCTTCACTTATTTTTAAGAAACAATGAAACTTAAAATTCATGATGAAACTTCATTGACTAGGAATGAAGATAAAATTGAATAAAATTCTAATTTTCACAGGAATACTATTTTATATTATCTCAGATATATAAAATTTAAAGTATCAGGAATTAAAATTTTTTATGAAAATAAAATTTGTAAAAACTTTAAAATGGTGTCAATGTTTTTCCTGGTTTTAATTATAAAATATAGAATGTGCTCTTTCATAAAACATTAATTCTTTTTTAATTAAATTTTTAATAAAATTTTATAGTCCTTAAAGATTTATTTGTAAACTTAATTTTTAGAGTTTAATTGCATCTACTTTATAGAAATAGCATTTTGAAGCACTTTTAGAAATGTTCTCAAAAGATTACTCGTGGAAAGATTATGAGAGATTTATTTAAAAGCAGAATTTTTCCAGCTTGCACTAAAAGAAAGGGAAGGAATTTGTGATAAGAATGCATAAGTTGCTTCAGTAGATAATTTCCTTTAAAAATATAATAACAAATTAAAAATATTTTAATGAATATACATGGAGTTTCAAAACTAATTATTCATAGTATTTTTGCTGAAAAAACCAAATAAATTCATTGACAGAAACTTAAGAAATTCCTTTCAGACATAAGGTGAAATCAATATGCTTTTATCAGATGACACATTTTGAAGATTGACAAATGTTCAATTTTTTTATCTTATAGATAATTATTTATAATTTTGTAATTTAAAACTTGCTTATTTCTAAAATTTCTTCTTTTACTTTTTGTAAGAGTAGAAAATTAAACTAATATTACATATAGTAAGTTTAATGTAAAATCTTTAACCCCTTGACATACAATGATGAGTTAGACTAGTCATTCATTTCATCGGAAGTTGGAGATTGACGAGTATTACTAGTCACTGTATATAGAGATGGATTTTATGCATCAGTCTGATTTATAATAATCAAATTCCATGATGGAATGCACTCTTAACATCTACTCTTTTAAGTTCAGTGAAAAATAAGTCTCCTTGGGTTCTATTTAATTTGTATGCCAAGGGGTTAATGTTTTTAAAAACTATTAAATAAGATTCCTACATTAAAAAATATTCTAACTTTCGGCATGTTATGCTTGTATTTTTTGCATGCATCTATAATATGAAGGATGTTTACAAGTTTTTCGGAGTTTCCTTTTTATGGCGTAGGAACATAATCTTTAATCTATGAAAAGTCAAAATAAAATGTAACAGTGAATGTTTAGTTACTTGCTTTGCAACAGCTTTTAACTCTGTTAGGTTAACCACTTTAATTCCTGTTAATAAGAATAAAAATTTTTATAATGCCATAGTCAACGTGTTCATAGTGGCCTAAGACATTACTCTTTAGATCGGAAGATCAGTTTCGATTTTAGCTACTATAGAACATGAGAATGATAAATGTATGCCTTCTGCATGCAAGTCTGCCGGTATGCTGGCGAATTTTCCAGACTAGACTACATGAATGCGACCCATTATTTATAGAAATGTATGTGAAATAAAACTAGCGATTCAAATATTAGATTTAAAACAACCTATTCCATTTAACTGTCTACTATTTAGTGTTAAAGGATAGGTCTTGTAAAACTATTTCCAGACTATTTCTGAAAAGCGAAGTAGTCAGAATGTATTCGACACTTCTAACACTTTTGTAGCTTACAAAAAGGGCTAGAAATTTTATATTTACAAATTTCTGCAATTTCAATATATAAATGGCAAAAAGTATTGACATTTGTACAAATTTGTATTAGTTATTAATTTGTATCAGGCTTGTAATGAAATATATTCGCGTAAATAAAATGCTTATTTTCAAGCCTAACAAAAACACTCTAAATATCAAGCATAAATTTGGATCTCAGAATGAAACTTGAGACTTATCTTATGTCAAACTTTATTAAGATCTGTAAATTAAAAAACATAATGGGTTACTATATGCTTCCAGATTAGTCTTGTAGAGGTTCAAAGATAATCTCAATATTAAATATATTGCACATGCAGAGTTAATAATTAAATTTTGCATGAAACGCAGTTTGTTGTGAAATTAAGTAATTAACAAAGAAAATGTTAGTTTTAATAAAAGAACCTGTGACTCGCTTACATCTTTAGTGTTTAAAGACAAAATTTAAAGTTCTTTTCACTTTTATACCTAATTAAAAATGTTAGTGAAAATATATGCTTGAAATATCATCTAAATGTAAAAGAAAAAAGTTCATTTATTCGTCTAGTCTTTATCTTTCTATTCTTGTAACGATATACTCCTCGTTAAGTTCCTTAATTGTCCAAATATATACATTAAATTGCTGTTACTTTTGTATTCTTTATCCTATCTGCAAGATCACCAGATTGAATCTAAGGAAACGAGAAATGAGCTTCGAAACAAATTTTCAATAGGCATAGCCTTTGAACTACGTGTTCTTTTTTTGTTGGCTAATTTCAGCTTTACTATTTTTGGTCTTGCTTACACCACTAAAATTTGAGCCAACGGCCTGCAAGATTTTTTAAAATATTCGCATTCATTACAATAAAAGTATGTCACGAACTCATACCTCTTTTTCCGGTCCTTTGTTTCTAACTTTGACAAATTCTAAAATATATTTCCTCCGAAATAGTTAAATCCTTTGATTTCAACTGCATCTAACTAATTATTTTACAAACGTGAAATCCAACAATATCAAGGTTTATAATCACTGACAAAAACTGATTTTCAGAACAGTAAGTGCTAATACTAAATATTCATTTGGATTTTCCAATAATTATCGAACTTTTGTTGATGGAATTTTACACAATCACATATTATTGAGACCTTCAACTTAAGCAAGGTTTTTCTAAGGCTGTTTGGTAATAGATCTTAAACAGTATGAACAACTCGCTCCAACCATTTGCCGTACCATAGTACCCTTGGAAGATTGAAATTCCTTATTGAAATTCAATCTTCCAGTAATGCATTGGAAGATTGAAATTCCTTATTGCTACTAATTTTCCTTATTGAGCATTCAGATTCATTGATGTCCCAATCTAATACCTTCATAAGCGTTCGATGAAGTTAATCTCGATATGTCTTTATAGAACGGAAATGCTACCTCTTCGAGGGAAAAAAAACACTCCCCAATGCATCCATGAATGTTTCGATTGACAAGGATGTGCTATAATACGAGCAGTGCATTTAAAATTAATCACAGGTGAAGATTAATATCCAGTTTTTATTGTTGCATTCAACTTTTTAAAAGAAAAACCTGTAATTTAAATAAACATAACCTAATTATCGAACTTTACCGAACGTACTATTTTTCGACTATGCATTCACTTTCTGAATAATTGTATCTTGTAAATATATTTTCTACTATGGATAGTTTTTGATTTCGTTCATAATCTTGCCGGCGCAATACTATATTAACTGGATGATGTCTAGCTATTCAAGACTTGATATTTTTGGTCTTGATCAATTTGAATTGTCTCCAGAAAAAGAAAGGAATTTCGTCAAAATTGTTACAGGATCTGTAATCTTAATTTCCAGATTTGTAACTTAAAAATATGCAAATTTAATGAGACCAGATTGATAATTATATTTCCTACAAAGTCTTAAAATAGTCCAACATAATTTAATCTCTAATGCCGAAATTCGTGTTCTTGACTTCTACTCTGCCCGTTAAAACATAACCAAAAATATCAATTGCAATTCGAACTTTAATCGTTCATGAGCTATCGCCAATATATGAAAATCGTCAGCAAATTTAGCTCTTATCAAGCAGTTATCTCTAATTTGTGGTAACATGGTACAAATCTGTTAATATTAAATATACTGCTGTTGCGGGGGATTCGAAAATTTAACTTTACATAAAACACAGCTTGATGTAATATTAGACACGTGATTTGCAAAATGAAAATGTAAATTTGAAAAGCCGAAATTGTTTACAACAATTCACTTTCATGGAATAAAAATTACATGTATACATCACTAAAAATTTCCTATTATATCTCCATTTATTTTTTCATACAATATTTCAACTAATTATCAAATGTAATTAAAACATGTGAAGTAACTTGAATAGCTCATTGTGGTATTTTTAATATTAATTTAATATTACAGACATCAACAAATTGTGTATTTGGGCTGTTTTATATTGCCACATTTGTCAATAACCCTATCTGTTAATTTTGGGCAAATATTGACTTATTTCGTAAATTTCCTCATTTATTTAGTCAGTTTATCGCTTTTCGGCTTTTTGGCCAGGATCAAAGTTTATTTAGTTAAATATTTTCCTTTCGATATAATTAGGTTCGTCAAACTTTCAACAGAACATTTAATGTGTGTTATTCAATAGTTTTTCTAATAATTGGACAATATTGGATAAATGTAAATGGAATATCGCTTATTATAATGGAATTGCTATATTATGAATTATTGGCATTACAGACCAATTATATGAAATTACAAGAAACAGTGGTTAATATAAAAAAAATACTCTGTGAAGAGACTTTTTATATAGTCTTTAGATAATATTAAGTAATTTTTATGAACGGAAAACAATGCGTAGTTTTTATAATTCTACCGATTTTTTGCACCACTTTTGAAAATCCCAAAAACTTTTCCACCAATTAAATTTTTAAAAAAAAAAACTGAATATTTGGAATACGAAAACTGTGAAATTAGGAAGTTCGGAATATTAAAAGGTTATTTCAAATCGATTTTTAAATTCATGAACTTATTCATTCCACTAAATTATGTTACGTAAACACAAAAAAATGTATATTTAAACATGACAAGGGAATCTGAACTGTATAATAAGCGTATATTCATTGTTTTAGAATTTATATTTATGCTTTCACACTATCCCATTTTATACATGGCGATATCCAAATTGCTTATGCAAATAACTGTTTTTAACAAGAAAACAATTTCAATTACAGCGTAAATCAAAATTCATGTAATAAAATATTATGGATAGGAATTTTAAGTTTTTTTTTTAAATTGTCAATGCATATCAAAGTTTTGCTCCACTTATTTACAAAAACGTATTTTACAAAAATTAATATTCTCAATATTGTACTATATATTCAATAAATCTACAGTTTACCATGTAACATTGTTTGAGTCCCACCTCCTCCTTAAAAACCTGTCAGAAAAACATTCTTTAAATTTACTGCGGAAATGTTAATTGTAAATGATTTTTTATACAAATTTTAAGCTTCAATATTTTGCATTATGAATTTTAATTGATTTAAAACAATTCTGTTTTTATCATATTTTTAAATTTTCTTTCATTTTTTATGTTTCTTTCTTTTTTTATGTTATCAAAATCTGATTAACTTTGAATGTTCATGTTTAAGAATAATATAATTTTACTGAAAAAATATCTGCTTCAAAATATTCTGCTTAGAGTATGCTCATTACATAACTAAATTTAACAAGGTTAGACAAAATTTAGAATCATATTTTTTACTATGAATACAAATTTCCTTAATTTTCTCAGATTTAAATGAAAAAGATTATAAACCACTCTTGGACAAAAATTAATAAGGCAGTTTTAACTAAATGCAAGCAAAATTTGAATAAAAAAACTTTCTAAGCAAAAAATAAACACACTCCAGAAATTTACAAAATAACTATTCTGAAATAATAAAGATTATCAAAATTAATAATAAGCATCTTGCAACCTCTCAAAGCTTTTCTGATTTTCATAATTAATCGTAAATGTGTTTTATATGTATTTATAATTATAAAAGTCATTATGCATTACTCGGCTTTCATTATCTAAACATAAATAAAAATTATTTTCTAAATAAATATAAATGAATGTAAAAATTCCTAGAAAATACTCTTTAGATTTGATGAATAGTTCCTTTCGTTTGATTGGAAATCCTTTCTATTTCTTTAAAATGGATTCTAAATAATGGAAAATTTAAGGATTACTAATTTTAGTAAATTTCATAAAAGATTTTTTAATGGATTCGTAAAGATTGAACGCGAAGAATGATAAGAATTTATATTTTAAATAGAGTATCTAAACTATTCTAGCAATTTTCTAATGTTTATAATTTTTACAAAATAAAAAATAAAGAAGTTATAAAATTTAATTCATAATGTGTTTATTATAAATTTATTCAAGTAAATTTAGGAAATACATATAATTATACTGTTTCTTGAAAATATTTATACTTTCAGTCCTATTTGCATCATTTGATGTTTCAGTCATATTATAAGAGCAGTAGAAGCTAAATATCCAAAATTTAAAATATTTAACTTTATAAGTCGTGGCAATGAACAAAATTTTCTTCTTCTAATCTCCTATGATTAAAACCTGAATTTAAGAAAATTAAAATTTTTCTACAGAATATAGTGATATTCGCTTATACATGGGTTGTTTGTTAAATTGTAATTTGAATATATTCAGTCTTTATTTAAATGATTTTAAAAATAATTTAGAAATAAGTTTAATATAAAATCAAATGTTAAATAACAATTATGATTCAAAAGGAAAACATTGAGCATAAAAGAACTGTCTTCTGTCAATTAGCTTGGGACTTGCAAGGAAAAATAATTAAAAAAAAATTAAAAGGAATGCACTTATTGTGTAGACAATTATTAAAATACTTTAAAAATTATATTTGAACAACATAAAAGAAAATATTTGAACAAAGAAAAGATAGACATATCAAAGAAAAGACAATCATTGAAGATAAAAATGAGAAAAATAGTAACTCTTAGCAAAATAAAATTTACATAACTTCCTATCGACAGATTATTAAATATTCCCAAAAATTAAGGCTTATCCTTGTTCTCATCAATTTGCACACGAAAAATGTGAGTGTTGCCATTCGAAAATTTCGAAATTTTAATACTGTAACTGAGAAGCTTATTGTTTTAAACCATCACAATCTGAAGCACATACATTCAAATTACTGTTTTAATTCCAATTGGTTGAAAGGTTCGGCCACTTGGGACTCATATATAGGGGGAGTTACTTATAGACCACACGATACAATTCAAGTGTAAAATATTTGCATTAATTTATAGTATAGATATAATTGAAACTCGCATACCTTTTCAAGCATATGTATTAAATTTTCTTGCTCTCAATACCTTCTGAGTTTACTTAAATTTCAATGACTTTGGCTAGTTCTTTTGCATATAAGAAGGTAAATATAATCTTGTTCTGAAGAAATACCACCTGTAATCCATTCTCTTAAACACTTTGTCTTATCATATTGCTTAAGACTTTATCAGAAATGCTTAGTGATAGAAATTTCTGTTAGATTATTATGTTTATTATATTGATATAAAAAAAAATTGAGCCCATGCCAAGAAATTATACTGTAGTATTTAATTTTCATATAGTATAAAATCATTAAAAATTTATCTTGAAACTCGGCTTTTTGATTTAAAATATATGAAGTAATTAAATTATTCTAATAGGAATTACAATTAAAATTTCCTTAATTACATAAATATGTTGAACTTCAGAGCTTAATATTTCCTTGCCAAGGCGCAAATCGTTCCTTGGGCTAGGCAAGGCAGATTTTCATCTCTTCAGAGCATCCATAAAACTGAATACAGAGCAAGCTTTGAAACTAAATACTAGGTATTTAGCATTAGGCTGGCCATCTAACCAAGAAAAATGTTCGCAACTTAGTCAATGTGCCCTCGGTCAAGAAAATAGCTATAGGCTGTGCAGGCATGGGCCTCAAAATATCTGTTGTGCCATTTTTACTTTTTAAGTTTTCTGAGAAGAGTTGTATGACGAATGTTAGGAATTTTATGTAATTCTAGTTCAGTTTAATCTGCTTCATTTTATTTTACTTTTTAGTCTGAACATTTTTATGCTGTATTTTAAAGCATATTTATGCTGAATAGTGTACAAAAATAATTATTTAATCAACTCCATAGAAACATGGAATTTAAAATTATATAGAGATCGTGCATAAATATATTATTCTAAGAAACAAAAGTTGGAAAATTTTGAAATATATATATATATCTATATAAAATTGCGTTACATTCTCAGCGGGATAGTTTAAGCTCCTACTAGAGCTGTTCAGAAAATGTGAAAATTTTCTACAATGAAAAGTACCTCTACATTGAATAGAAAAATTTTTTATTGCTTTAAGTTTACTACTATGGTTAGTGAAATTTTTTTCTCTGAAAGTGAACATATTTTTCACTAAACTTTTGTGACTCTCTATTTTGTTTTTCTGCAAATTACATACGTAAAAAGTTTAAAAAAAGTAGTTAAATATTTCATATTTTCTAAATTTCTTTTGAATGATTTGTTCTATATTAAAGTTACAGTGGACACAAAATTTGACAAAAATATCGATTTTTCAATTGTTATATTATTTATTACTGTAAATAAATAAAAGGTTGAATTTGAAATTTTTCTAGTTAATTATGAGTAAAATAAAAAATTTTCCACACCAAAGCTATACGCCCTTGTTATTAAAATTTTGGTTAGTTTCGGAAATAAAAACGTCAAGCTTTCAATAAAAGCACTTTTAATGATGTTTTTTTTAAAATATTGACTTTATAATTTAACTTTATCAATCATTAATAGTTGAATAATTAAAACTTTAATATATTTGCTTCAATTTTTTTCAATGCAACATATTTGCTCAAAATATTTGTCTTGTAACTTAAAAGTGTGGTTTCCTCAAATAAAAGAAATTTCCTTTCAAAAAACTTCAAAATACTTCTCGCGCAAACAATTTAGTGCAAACTTTTCAATATTTCCCACATTCATTCATTAGAAATATTATTAAATTGTTAGGAACAAAAATTGGATGGTTTTGTCATTTTTAATAGTTTAAATGTTTTTGTAGACTATTTTATTCCTGAAATAAATTAAAATATTCAGCTCGCTTTATAAATTTTTTTAAAAGGAAAATACCCAACAATTTTTAAAAATGTTTAAGCATGTTCAAAAATACGTTTTTTTAAAAAAATTATAGATATTTGTTGACTAAGGAACGACATCTATTAAAGGCATATTTTTCTAGTGTCCACTGTTCCCTTAAAAAAAGTTTCTTACAAACAAAAAGCTATTTTGCAAAATAATTTTGTCTTATGATATTTATGATTTATAAAGACACATTAAGATCACAAATGTATTCAAATAATACATTATAAAACTTCATTAATTCAACAACCACATTTTTTTTAGTATTGGATTTTAAATTCGATAAAAAATGTATTTAAGATGGATTTATAAAAATTTTATTAAAATTAGTAATTATTTTTTACAGATTTTTACGCATGTTGAGAAATATAAAAATAATGCCAATACATAGGAGTTTTCTGATATTTATAGGTATTTTGTAATACTTGTAATTATTAAATTATCTCTGCCTATTGAAATTTAATCATGAAGTATTTTTCAAATTTTTATTCCTCTATCATCGTGTGAATAAACTAAAGAAATAGGAAATGGCTTTCCGAAGGGTTTTGGCATTCATTTATTCGAGCAAATTGTACTTTGACAAACTTTTGGTTTTGAATCGAATGAGTCAATGCTACTTAATTCTTGCCGAAAAGGTTGTCATGTGTCAAATCATTCGGTGATGATTGAACAGCTTGTACAATGTTCACGTGGGATTGAATCAATTTAAAATGCTTAGTGCAAACCTTGTTTTGGCGTTCGCTAAGCAATGAATGTCTTACAAACAAAAAATTTTCAATCTATTTTTGATTTCACATCGAAAAAGTCGATACCACTGGTTTAAAATTCACTGGTATAATTAGTTTTTTTGTATAAAATGAAAAAAACTGTCACACAAATACAAATTTTTCTTAACTTCAAAGTTTGGAGCATGCAAATTTTGAGTTTGAGGTCGAAGATGAGGCTTTAATGGCAACGAATTTAATGAAAAGCTTACAATTTAATGAAAGACAAAGCGGAAAAAAGTATGGACATACATAAAGCACATTGTTTCAAAGTGTGTGATGTCTCAACCATGTTTTTAACCGAATCAAAAGTTTGGAGAGTTGTAGACCTGTTTGAAAGTGGCCAAAAAACAATCCAAAGCCTTTGTTATTTCACAAATTGCGATTTCCTGGATCTGGAACTCATTTCTTAGAGACGAAATGCAGACTGAAAATCAGAGGCAAGGTCATTGACGTGCAACAGCGTTCAAAATAGACCAAATTTCTCAACTATGAAATAAAATTTAATTTTAAAAAAAAATTAACGAAAGATTCATGAAAATGGATTCGCTCACAAAAAGTGTTTTTTCTCTGTAAGTTCATAAACGGGAATTAAAATTATTATTGCGTTATAAAATCATGCTAGGAACTAGGTAACTGCTTCATAATATCATGAGTGTACATAATTTTGTAAAAATGGTTGTCTAATGTATTTTATAAAACACACTGCTCAAGACAATTAAGGGATATTTTAAATTTTCTTTAAAAAATTGCAATACATATATAGTCAGTTTTTGCATAAAATGAAAAAAGAGAATCGCAAATTCAAACTTTTTCGTATGCAAATTTTGAGTATGACATTAAAGACGACGCTTTAGTGGCAGTGAATGAAATTTGCATTTCAACTTAATGTAAGACAAAGCAGAAAAGAATGATCAACACACGAGAACTAAACTTAGTTGAATGATGTCTTCTTGGAGGAAAGAATTTTATGAAAATGAAATGGCTAGCGTTTTCTCCGGGCAAGAACCCAATAAAGCATGTTTAGGATATTCTAACCATAAAAACTGGGGGAAGAGATCTTCTGGAGGAGTGGACAAAATATCCCAGCCTTTCATTAATAGCCTCATTGATTCAATGCCTCATAGGTGTTCAATGTTGCTGCCCATCTGGGTAAACTATATCCTTATTTAAAACGATCCCCTTTTAAGAATACATCTTTTTTATTTTTATTTTTCTCACATAGTAATAATTTTTTTTTGTTACTAAATAAAACTAATTTTTTTCTACCAAAAAATTTCATTTATATCTCATAACCAACTACACCTGTCAATCGATCAATTAAAAAACAATGCTCCAGGTGCTTGATCAATCCACAACCTCAATGCTCTTAAAATGTTTTGATCAATGTAGATATCTGGTGTCCGAAGCCATTTGACCATAACTAAATGACTAGTGTCAATATGTGCATAGCATGAGTCCATTTGAAATCATTTGAGTGCATGGTTATGTCGTTCTTATATCAATAGATGTTTACCAAAAGCATTTATCTGAACAACTTCAAATAGAACGAGCTAAATCCGCCGATTCATAACCAAAATTGAATGGGAATTGTACGTAATTATCAATGTTAATGATCCAAGTCAATATGAATTCATTTAGAATATTTTCTCACATCCAAATTGTTTATAAAATAACGAAAAAATTTTACACAGTATGTGAATAAGATTTCCACACCAACGCAGGCAGTCACAAAAGACATTCCCACCCACACAGAGAGATAGCCACCAAGATAAGCAAAAAACTCAGCTTTTTGATAAGTGGGCTCTTGTACGAAGATTTTCCTTTCGGGTAAAGCAAAGTATACTTTCAGTAGAAGGAAATTTTTTCTGAAATCTTGAATGCTCACATTAGTTTCCATGAATTCTTGATGCCGCAGATATTTGTCAAAGTATTCTCGGGAGGGCCAAACTGCTTTCGAAATATCTACAGTGTAATACGAAGAAAGACATTCACTAGGACAATAACATGTTGATGGATTGTTAATGATTCTGTCTAAGGAAGCGTCCAAGCAATTCATCGCATTCAAGTCGGTCATATTGCAATACTCATAATCTTCTTTAAATTTATAAACAGTGGGATCGACACATCCACATCTTGCATAGTTTTCTTTCTGGATGCACTGCTGAATGCATTCTTTTGAGTTCCGTGAATTCTTTCCGTAATTTTTGCACTGATCTTTGTACGGCAGGGGTAGCCTTAACACAGAAAATTTCTTCACTGACAGAGAAGTTTCAAATCCAGGACTTAATTTAATTCCTCCTTCCTCAACATTTGGCTTTTCGGTGGAATTGTGTATTAAAACATTGACTCCCACAGGAGGAGAAAATTGTTCCAAATATTTATGAGTTTTAACGTTTAAGATAACTTCTAAGCCACTGTTGTAGCCAAATTTGAAAGTTTTTAACGCAACCTTTGAATTATTTTCTACAAAGTTAAAGCTAAAGCAATTACCATATTGAAAATTCTGATGTAAATAGAAATCTATAATGGAACACATCTGGCCGTTGAAAGAACATCGTTGTATAAAGTTTTGACTTTGAATTCCATAAGTTTTCAAGGTATCTTTATCCATTTGAAAATATTTCATAAAGATGTTCTTTAGAAGAAGTTTTGTTGATATATTCGTGTTGTTATATTTCATTATGAAAGAAAGCAAAGCTTTCCTTTCAGAAAATACCAAACCATGTCCATTAAAAAGTTTCTCAACGTCAATTTTGCAAATTTTGGTTTCATTATAGTTTTTTACACATGTTATGTAGTTTTTATCGATTCGATTCAAATTGCAAATCGTGACAGCGGGGAATTCCAAGCTTTGACTTTTTTCAAATCGCAAATCAACTGTAACAGGATATTCTGCATATATCTTTACAAAATGTGCTATCTGGTAAATTGCAAGTGAAAATCCAAAAATCAAAATGATGTTCCATATTCTCTTTCGCGTCGTTTCTATTACTTGGCTTTGAAGAGAAGTTTTCATCATTGATTGCTCTCTGTTTTAGTTGAATTTTGTTCCAAAAACAATTGTTTGTTTAAAATGTTATGTTTTGTCCTTTTCTTCATAATAGTTTACGTGATTACTTTCATAATGCTATTCATTCTAATTTAAATAATTTTTTCACATTAAATATGCACTAAATGTTTTCACACGCACAGATAGTGCTCTTTTTCAAAACTCTTGTTTTATGAAAATTCTTTGTGAAACACTAAGTGTTGAAATAATTGTTTTAAAAATGGCAAAACTATGTACATATTACGAGAAACATGTTCATATTTATATGAAGCCTAATGCCTTCGTCTTAAAGTATGCTTGCTCTCCTATGAAAAAAAATAAGAAAACACATCTTTCTATTGCAAATTTTCAAAAATTAACAAATATTGCATTACTAAATCATTTTATCCAATTTTTCATTTGGCAACTTAAGTCTCAAAAATGACAATTAATCGAACTACTTTCTTCAAAGAGAGTTTATGCAACCATTGTCCTATTCTTAAAATATAATATAAACAACGTATCTCTAAAATGGAAACTGCTCACATTTTTATAGGTCCAATTTATCGAAAAATTTTAAGTTTAGATACTGTTCTAAGCTTTGAGTTTTCAGTTGTGTATGCATGATTTGTTCGCTTAACTAAACGCTCATGTACGACTTCACTTTCCTTGATCGATCAATTTACACTAAGGAGACAATTGATGCATGCAAAACACCTAACGACAGCAAATTGCTCTAATTGAACTGAAAAGTATTTCATTTTAAGTGAAACATGCATATAAAACTATTTTTATTGATGTATAATGTGATCTATTCTTATCTCGCAGCATTTATTTTTGATTTCAATTTCTGCTGATTATATATTTTATCTATCCTAAATAATTCTCATTTCTTAATTATTTATTGATTTTCCTAAACTGTTCAGTATTAATAAAATTTATCGCATTACATGCACTACAAAAATATCAATTTATATAATCAATGTTAGTTAGCTTTATGTAGTTGTCATAACAACGATAATTGTTCGTGTAATTTATTTTCAATGCAGAATAAAATGAATGAAACATTAAAACTAAACTGTCGGATTAGTTTTTTTAAATGTGTTTCTATAATGTTTATACACTTCAAAATGAATTATTATTTTAAAAAAAAAGTTTCGCATTTTTATCACATTAAAAGTGTTTAAACGGATTTTTGATACAACTTTATCAAAGTAAAATTTAATTGTTGTTCAAAGTCTGTTCATGTGAGTTAAGAATAAAAGTTACGTGAAAATAATTAAGAGAAATAAAATCTCACACATAAATGCAATAAAAACGAATGATTATAAGAAAAACTACCATAATTTTATTGAGTCTAATTGCAATTTACTATATTACTTCAGAATAATTTCAGTAAAATACTGATAGAAAAAATATTTCCTGCACTTGGCTTAAATGGTTCGATGAAAAAACTTTGAAAAAAATCCAATTTAATGAAATTTTAAATATTTGTTATTTCGAATTAATTTCACTTTTCTGACAAAAACAGTATGCATAAATTTGATACAAAAACTGCTGCTGACGAATAGTGTTAAGGTTTTTTGTATGTATAAACAATACTGAATGAATAATTTTATATTTCTCTAGTTTCTTGGAAGCAATTATTAAAACGGTTGATGAAAAACATTTGTTACATAAAATATTTGTTCATAAATTTTTAAATAAACTTTTCTTGTTAAACTATGTTGATTAATCATACCTACAAAATTAAAAAAGCAAAAAAATATTTAAAGGAACTCACTTTTTAACCATGTATTATAAAAACTACGGATTATCCACTACAGCTCGAGTCCAGAATCATTGGTGTCTACCTGAGTTTTCATCAAAAATGAGAAAACATACTAAAATTTTGTGTAGTTAGTAATTAAATCATTTACTTCCATTTTCGATTTTTTATCACATTAATCACCATCATTCGGAGTAATTATGGCCCTTAATGATTCAGATCAAAATGGACCGAATTCTTTTGATTTTTTGCATTCCACACGATTAGTTGCTTTTGGTTTTCAATTGGAAATTCTCAATTTTCTAATTCTTTTCAATGTAATCTATGCAAGATCTAACTTTTGGAATTCTTCTGTATCTAGGATTTCTCATAAAATTTATTTTTAATGTTTATATACTCTCAACATAATAACTATTGGATTACTTTTAGCTCTACGACTATTTTTGATTCCTAGTAACAATCATGGTTTTTTTTATTATTATTTGCACTGATTCACTATTTTAATATCATGTTCTAAGAACTTTCTTCAGAATGTTTCACTTTCCTAGTTTCAGCAAATTATAAGCTGCATTTATTCATAGTTTATTCTTCAAAGCTTCAAGATAAGTTGGTGGAAAAGGAGTCTTCTTATGACCAGGATTCGATACCTCTTAAATAAAAAACATTGTACCGAGAGAGACATAGCTCGTTAAAATATCTGTAGGTTTTAATATCCCTCTGCTTGTGGAAAGCAACGAGAAAAGGATATTATCTCAGGTGTAACCTCATCACTTGAATATGCTTCGAAATTAAGAGAATATAAACTTTAACGGCTTCGGTCGGCTGCAAATGGCAACGGGTGTCTTACTGCAGCAATGGAAAGAAAAAAAAAATTCTGTATTCATTCTGAAAAATATCGAAAATAATAGATTATGAATCGAATTCTTTTGAACTTTACTTTTTTTAAGTATTTTATATTTTAAGTGTTAGGAAAAAATCTTATTTATATAAGCTTTTTCTGTCACACTAAAACGTTTTTACTTATAATTATTTTTTGGATATACTTGGCCTGTCAACATGCAATTTTCTGGTTCAAGCATTGGGTGCAGTTGCACATAAAGTTTGTAAGCTAGAATGTCCTCCGAAGCTAGGACTGAATGATGCTCAAAAAATTAACATTCATGGCCTCACATTATTCGTTTTCATGTAAAGATATCATTTCTCTTTCCCAATCAAATCACGATACATTTTGTTCTTATTCTCTAGATTGGAGCATAATTTGGAGCATACCGTAATTATTTAACTTCAAATATTTTTTCTAAAATATTTTGTAAAAAATTCATTTTATTTGCTTTTAAAAAATTTCTAGATTCGCGAAAGCTTTCAACCTAGTAATAATAAATATTTTTTTATAGAGTCTCTTAATTGGACAGATTAAAAATTACGCCTTTCCTCCTTTATTAGATTTCATTAATATTGGTAGAAAAATTATCTAAAAGAAATCTGTTTTCTGAATGAATGGAGCTTAAAGAACTCAAATAACTTGCTGATATTTCTTCAAATCCCAATTTTCAAATGATGTATCACATTTAATGAAAGTCTCTGAAGTGAATGCTTTGTTAAGATTCAAGTGCGATAGATCATTTATCCATGCAGAATGTTTTCTCTGGAAAAAGTTTGAAGTTTCATTGCTATATTATCATAAAATTTTTATTTTTCAATAATTATATTATAAAATCAAGCTTTTTTCTATTTTACTATTTTTGGAATTTTAAGTAAATAACAAAATTGAAATTCACCTAAACACCACTACAAAATTGAATTAAAAATGTGTCAATTATATCTATTAAATTTCTTTATTCGGACAATATTTCACAGAAACGGTGGTATAAAAATTTTAAATTTGTAAATTCTAACAAATATAGTTGCAGGAATTGCGGTATATTTTATATAAAATTCCATATGTTAGATAATTTATATTCTCCAATAAAAATATATTAAAACTTGATTTAATTTTTGTTGATAAAACTAGAAAGAAGGCGATGTGAATAAATGAAGTACTTCGTAAAATTTTCGTTTATGAATATAATTGAAAAAACAGGATGTAAGAAAAATACTTGTTTCTTTACAAGGGCCTTCAATGATTTAAAATGTTTATCATTGAATTCAGAAAAAAATATATTCTTCATCACTGCATAAAAGCCAATATATTTACAAAAATAAGATTAAATAGCGTTTTTTGATTACTACATAACTTTTAAATTAATCATTAATTTACCAGTTTAAAAATAAATATTAATTTTTAGATGTATTTTAGCATGGGATGATATTGTCCTTTTATATTTTTCTGAAAGAATTTACTAGAATTATAATTACTTTTTATTTCTAAGCTCAATCATTCTATTTTTATTTTTCCCACATTATTTTTTAATAATCGTATACATAACTCTAATTTTTAAAGCCAAATTGCAAAGGATTTCAAAAATTTTAAATTCATTGAATAGAGGGGTGTTTTGTCGCCAATAACATTCAAACCTGCCAACTAGCATCACGTAATAACTTATGAAGGGTGAATTATTTATATGAATTTCATACATAAGCTATTAATGCGTATTTCATTGTGTATTCTACACTTGGAAGGATTATGCTTTCTGAAATAGATTTATTCATCTTAAAGTATGAAAAAAAATGATTTAACTTGTTTACTTCTAAATTATTTACCATACAATTGCAACCAAAAGGGTATTTTTAACGTGTATTCAAAAACTCTCATTTCATTATCCTGATCAATGAATATTCAGTAAAAAATTATTTTCTCTAATTTTATGAGACTTTCAACACATATTGTTCTTTTTAGAACAATTAATATTAGATGCTTAATAATTAAATATTAGATGCATTATTCTCATGAATACCGAAAATCTATAAATCCAATCAAATGCGATTTTCCTGATATTACTTGGGATTAAAAATGATTATCAAAAATATTCAAATTAAGCCTGATGATACTGTCCTGCTTTACAGAACTGAAAATGGCCTTCTTTATTTTTCTTTTTTTTAAGGATAGTAAAATTTTAATCTTTTACAATAATAAATAAATTTAATCTAAACTTGAATAAATAGTTTATTCATATCTTGTACAGTTACTTTAGATTTGCAAATGATTTTAAACTGAGATCCATATAAGATATGTCTAGAGATTTGATAATATTAGCATCACATAACTTCGGCCACGGCTACGAAAGTGGATAAACCTTATTTGACAACTTCTCCAGAATTCTATACACTAATTTGGTAGAAACATTATTGCAAAGTTTAAAAATTTCTTTGTCTTACAGCAAATTCTACTATCCATGACATGTCTTCTCTAAAGCCAGCACTCAATTGTTTTCAAGCAGTTTTCATCTATTCTCTGGATAGTAAATTTACATCATGTTACTTTTAAACATAGTCAGAGAATTGCACATACTAGTTGCAATCTTTAGGTAATCAGACTCCTTAAACATCTACACTATTAAATATAACGATGCAAAGTGCAAAAGCAGCATCCAAATGCCAGGGTTAAGTAGTTGTGAAAATCCAGTCTGGGATCTTCAATGCTATGTAAGAAAGTTTCAACAGAATGGGGTAAACAAACTTCAAAAAAAGACAAATGATGATTTTATAAAGTAATCTGATACATTTGCATACGCATATAAAAACGCATGTTTAAAAGAGTTTGATTCACCACATGGTAAGAACACTGAAAACATTTTCCATTAATTGTATTTCGAAAAAAATATGACATAAATAAATATATTTCTTGTTTTATCATCCATTCATTGTTCTTTTGTTGTATAAGTCTTGAGAGCTAACAGAGAAGTGCTTCCACAGAGATGGAAGATTTCTTGAAATTTTTCGCTCGAGCAAGTTGTTCTTCAAGAGCAACGAATTCTTGTTTCTTGTCTTGCAACATCTTTATGTTGGCAGTGGTGGTCTGGTTGATTAGAGGTCGTTCTCGTCACCTGAAGGTAGTGAGTTTGAATCACACGAATTAACACAGGGCTAGTCATATTCACTAAGGGTAGCTGAGGCACATTAAACTTGGTTTGTCATTCAATGGTCATTTTTTTTGCACACTAGGGCTAATTGTACTGGGACCTACGTCTTAAAGTACATACCGAACCATTAAAAACATTCCTACCCATGATGGGATTCGAACCCACGAACTGTTGAACCGAAAGCAAAAGTGCTAACCATTAGGGCTACCAGCTCGGCAACTAAATTTTTCATGCTTGTTATGTCCTCCAAGGGAAATGATACCTCTGAGGATAGCACATCAAGTATTCGACGATCTTATGCTTAGTCTCCGATTCTAAACTTCGAAGGAAGCCTCCCAGCCAGCTACTTCCATCTAATTATTAGGTACAAGGAAACATACTGGTACAACAAGATCATATTTATGTTGAATTTTTACTACATGGAACAATCAAGAAAAAGTTAAACCACACTTTCCCAACTTAATCAGGAAGAAGCATGGAATTGATCGATTTGATATTTCTTTAACTTTCCACTCTACCGGTGCAATTTTTCTTGTTTTTAAAGTCATAAATCTTCTCTTTCTTTAAAGACGGTTGATAAAATTTTGACATTTGAAAAATTGTTTTGAAATATACACAATAGAAATTTTCATTCATGGTAAAGCTGACGATGGATATCAAATTGTAGTCTCATGGCAAGTGATATTTCCTTATAATTCCTAATTTTTGCAATAATTTAAAGACTAAAAACCAGAAAACGAAAAACACATATTAATTAATAGAACGTTATTTTATTGATAACATTCTTTTGCAAACAGTTTGACTAAAAATATAGCACTAAATTATTTATATAGTAATATAAGTATTTAATTGTTTATCGATCAAATAGAAATTTCTAGCTTGAAATATTAAATACCAATTGAAATATTTTTAATTTACGTATAATGTAGGTGATATCCATTTCATAGATGCTTAATTTATGCTTTGCGTATCGCTGTGTATCATTTCAGCTTGATATCGCAGAGAGGTGGCGATACTTCCAAGCCATGTTCCAGTCTTGTGACTCATGCATCCATCTGGAAATAATGCAATATTTAGTTCCAGTAAATCTGGGAATGAGAAAATCATGTTATATTATGCTTATTCTGAATATAACGTGTTTCAGATACTAATACATAGCTTATTCGGATGAATTTAAATTTCTTCATTACATTTTTGTACTTCAGTAAATTATAAAAAGTGGTAACTATTATTTCATTGTTTTCACTCACCTTCCATTTCTCTTTCTTCTCTTTTGACTCTTGCTATCGTTTCATGGCCATTTTCATCTAAAAATTTTTTAATTTTTACAAATAAACATACTTGAAATTAGTATCATTATTTTTAAAAATATATTAAATTTTTTTTCTGGAGGTTAAGTCCAATTTTTATTTCACAGCAAAGTTATGCTATTTAAAATACCATTATGCATAACTGTAAGAACACTCTGGATTTAAAAAATGATTTAATGTACAATATAAAATTATCAACTAAAAAATTTGCGAAATACGTCTATCTTAAATTTTTAAAAAAATTTATTAAAATTAGGTTTTAAAAATAAACATACTTAAATAAACTAAAAAAAATTAATTACTGAGAAATGAGTCATCGTTAGAATTTATTTCTAAATTTACTTATAAAAAATTTCATAATTTAAAATGTATTGATTTAAAATTAAAAATACATAATTAACATCTATTTTTATGTATTTTTTAACAAAAGATACATAAAAAATAGAAATTTGTATTAACAAGATTTTGAAAGGAATTGTTTTGAATCATTACATTTCCTTTTAGTATAGAAAAAAAATTACATTTAAAACCGAAAAAAGAAAATGTAAAAAAAATATTTAAAGAGAAATGCTTTGTTTTAATGTTAATTTAATTTTATTGCATCAATAATCATTTTTATTTTAATGTTCTTTAATTTAATTCAAAGATTCTAATCATTGTTATGGCCTAACCACTATCGAATTAATACAAATTAGTAAAACATTATCTAAGCAATAACTGTATAAGTAACGATAATTAGCCTATTAGGAAAACCTAATATCGAAGTCTAATTAAGTCTATAAAGAGTAATTACTCTGGTATTAACATTTTCTTTGAAATATTCATCTTCAAAAGTTATTAGTGGTGTCAAAATATGTGGGGAAAGTGAGCAACTTTGTTCATCAAACAAGAGGAAAGTAACATGTTCAGTTAAGCAATATCTATATATACTTTTATAATCTATTAAAAAATTATACTATATATATATTATATATATATAACGAATATTTAACTATCAAAAATAATTGCTGGTATATTAATAAAGTTGTTTCTATTAAATTAGTTGAAATTCTAAATCAAAAGTTTCTGATCTTTTTTCATGGTTTCCTTTTAAAAGATTCTTAACTCCCACACATTTTTTTGTATAATAAGCAGCTTGTTATATTAATATAATACTGATAATTATAAGTCACTCATATATATTAAAAAAATTAGAAGGCCGCGGTGACCTGGTCGGTTAGGGCATCGTTACCAAACGATGGTGAGTTCGAATCTCGGCTTAGCCAAAGATCCGTCGTGTTCACTAATGGCGACTGGGGGGCGCGTTAAATTCGTCGGGTCGTAATGTCCTCCAAGTTCCCATTATAAATTAATACCTCTGGGGGTGGTTGGAGCCAGGCTTTGGGTCAACACTGGTTTCAATCTCTAAATTGGAAGATTCAGGGGATGCTGCCATCTTTGAGCCAAAAGTCGTACTTCCACCTTCGTATGAGGGTGCTCTATTAAAAACGGAAGATGCTCCCTCTCTGACTTCATTCGCTTAGTCTCTGTGACGGGCAGGCTTGGCGTTGCCAAGTATCAACAACAACAAAAATTAGGAAAGATGCTTATGTTTATTATCTTGTTTTCGTAAATATGAACAAGATTTCAGAAATACATAATTTGCTGGAATAAAAGATTGATTTCCTTTTCAATTTTTATCCTTAATTTCAGATAATTATTGGATTATAAGCCCTTTCAAACTTTTAACGAAATTCAATAGGCCTACATACACTCCGATGTGACTACATAGGCCTACATAGACTTTGCTTTATGCTATCTTAAATACAGGATTTTTGCAGGCATTTTACATGGCATTTATTTATTTTTGAGAAAATAAAAAGATTTTTACCAATGCAGTGCCAAGGATAGCCAGAATGCTTTAAGCATCCCTCAGGATACTGCCACGACAGGATGTTATCCACCCACTCTGGATCATAAAACTCATAGAAACCCCACGGGCCACAAAATCCAACTGCAAATGATTTATTTATTACTTATTTCTGAAAATAATAAATATCCCACAATTATGTTAAAAGTGTAAATAATAAGGAAAATGCCTATCAGCTGATTGATGTAATTATAAATAAAATGGGAAAACTTCTTAATAATTTGGTATATTTCAGTTTTTTAAGCTTATTACACTAATACTATTTTACAAAGGAAAACATTTAGTTAAATGCAGCAAAATAATCAAATACAATCATTTCTCATCTGTGAGAATAAAGCAAATTTAACCTATTGTAAATAATATTTCCTTTTCTGCGTGAAACTTGTTAATATTCATGATTTGTCCAGAAAAACAAAATTATACATGTTACTGTTAGAAGATATTATTAGTAAATATTTAAAGAATTATTTCCTATGTGAGAGAGAGAGTGAGAGAGAGTGAGATCAGTTGACCAATTAATCATGCAATATTTGGTTATTATAAACTAAAAAGGCAACATGTATTTCAATTCATTATTTTTTCCGTAAATTTGAAAATTTTTAAATTAACTTTAAAAATTTGAAAATTTTTAGTTTGAGAAGTGCTTAGCTTAAAGGAACGCTAGAACAGAAATAAAATGAATACTGAATTTAATATATATATATATATATATATATATATATATATATATATATATATATTAGAAATATGAATTTTATCAGCCAACCATCCTATCCAATATTAAATCTTGATCATTTCTGCTGATGCGGAAACCGCAGGGTTAAAATCAAAATATATGAAGAAAAGAATTTTCTGTGAACTTATTTGAAAGTATCGATTAATTACATTAATTTTTATTTAAATTATAAAAATACTTTATTTTTAATTTATGTATTAATATTCTATTATATAAATTTATAACAATTTGAGACATATTCATTAAAAATTAAGTAAATATTTATATATTTAAAATTTTATAACATTATCAGTTCTCAATTTTCCTTGAAGACTTTTTTTACACTAAAATAACTTCCAAATAATTCCTTTGAACATCTCTACTAATAATTCTAAAACTCTTAAATAATTCTTTTGTAGGTACTATAGATCATTTTTGAAAGAATATTTCTTCTGTGTTTAATTCAATAAATTTTTTTAATTAAAAATCGCGTTTTAATATTTTTCACAATAATTAAATGAAATTTGCTTATTCCTGTGTATTTAATAAAACATTTAATTATAATTCCTCATATAACTATATTTTTAAATGTTTATTTGTTTGTGAAATTATGGAAACGATTAGATGAAATTGGAAAATAACATAAATGCATTTATGAATGTATAACAAAAAGAAAATTATCTGAAAAGATTAGTACTATCATCAAATTTATTAATTTCTCAAGAACATGATTTTCAGATAATGGTTCATCTTATTTATGGTAAACAAGAAAGCTGACTTTTTTTATGAGGTGCTACACACATTCAAGTACATCGTTTATTTTAAAAAAAATTTTTATAATTATATAAAATATATATTACTTTTTGAAGTAGGCAAAAAAGATAAACCTACAAAATGTTCTGATAATGAAACTCTAAATATTTTAATATTCATATAAAAATACATGCTGATAACTATTTACTCAACTTCCTAAATCGAGAACAATATTCATGAGATATATTTTTACTAAAAATTTTCTTGCTTTAATTGTGAGTGTGTGTGTGTAATGTTTTAATTACTTATTGCCTTAAAGGATTATATAAGTAAAGCAAATAGAAATAGTGAAAATCAGTACATTGTCTTTTGGATACTTTTAGAAAAACTCAGAAAATAATTTATAATTAACAACACTGGCAAGATCAAATATATTCTTTCTAATAATAAATTTCTGTGCTTGTTTGGTGGGCACCCATGCAAATTTAGCTGAATTGGTTGGGTTTTATGGCGCAAGGTCCAAAAATGGTCAAGCTGCTCCACTGAATTGGTTGGAATTTTGCTTCATATATATATATATATATAATATGAACCAGAATTAAATGATTTGTAATTTTTAAAGAAGATTCTATAAAAAAAGGCGTAAAAAATGTGCATAAGAAAAAAAAGAAGGTGCAGATTTCTTCCTTGTGATCTATTTTTATTTTCAGTCATGGAATAAGATAATTTTAGTCAAACAATTGTCAGAAATAAATATTTAATTAATAAATTTATCGTAATTTATTTACTTAATAAATTTGTCAGAAAAATTTACCGTTTTATTAATCAACTGAAAATAATATTCAAAATTTTGTTATTACTTACCTTTCATATAATACGTATATTTTCTTAGAACTACGGAATTGTAATTGGATTAAATTATTATTCTATATGCAAAAATTTGGCTTTAAATTTCAGAAATTAAATTAAAGAAACATGATTTTAAAAATTGTTATTAGAATATACATGATTTTCAAGTATATTAATACTTTACGACCATTTCATGATAAGTATATGATTAATTAACAAGTTTCATGATAAAATAAATCATCTACAACGGTATTTTAATTCCTACCAATAGTGTTAACATGTCCCCATTTCCATTTTTTTTTAAATTTAAAAAAAATAAAATTTTTACAAAATAATTGAAACTTCGTATTTTTAAAACTTTCAATACTTTTAAGCTCAGAAGATAGCAGTATCAATATTCCTCTCTCAATGATTCGAAAGAATAATGGATATTTTAATACATTTCATAAAAAATTCTTGTTTAAAAAGAAAACATTTAAATTTATACATTAGTCTATTTTAATCCAATACATAATAATTTATGATAGATTTTATTAAAAAGTCCGTGATGCATTAAAATCATTAACGACATGGTTGAACTTATGGTTGATATCGACGTAGAAAACCGCTCAAGAATCCAGTGAAACTTGCGCTTCTTTATTGATTTCATAACTCATTTAAACTTGTTTTATGCTAAATTCAAAAAACTACTGGCATATTTATACACATATACAAGCATTCACATAATAAAAAAAAGTCTGAAAATTTCGGATATATCCAAAAAAGTATCATGTATAAAACAATTTTACTTTATAGAAACACTGTATATAAATCTTTTCCAATTTACTCAATGCATATTTTAAGAAGGAGAAAAACTGATGAATAAAGTTCCTGTAAGTGTGATGGCAAACTGAATTTGGAATCATTTCTTATAATCATCGGAACTTTAATTCTATCTTTAATTCTAATCGAAGTTCTTAAATTTAGAGTTTGTTAATTAAAATGAACTAAAGTTTTACAAGGATTTATCGGTTCCTCTATAGTGTTGCTATGAGTTCTTGTTTTCTTATCTTCTTTTTAAAGGTTTCTTGTTTTTTTTTATGGTCTAAAAAATTAAACTATCAAAGAAATAAATTTTAAAAATGCACTTTTTTCTAAATTTTTAATTAGATAATGAATAGCATCAAAAATTATTTATACTTTGTTCCATGAATAAATCTTGATGATCTGTAGGATATCCTGCTTTAGCTATTCTCTTCGCATCCCTCAGTATATTCGTGCAAAAGTAAACACGGAGCTCTGTAGGCAGCTTCTCCACGCATCCCAACTGAAGAGAAACAAATTTCTTCAAAATCAACTTTAATAACACAAGATTATAACAAGCATTGATGAGTATGGATAAATTTGGAGTGATGTATGTTAATAAAAGCTATTGTTTTCTAAGAAAGTAGCTTACAAATTATTGAAATGAAAGCTTCTAATTTAGAATGTGATCGCTAAAGAATTATGGAAGAAGCATGTTTTCCATATCTGTTTTTTTCATGGTTAACCACAATCATTCAATGGGTATTTGAATTCTTGCCAAATATACTCCACTGAAAAATTTCAATGCAGAACTCAAATCGGAGAAGTCCAGAAAACTTTACAGCATATTTTAGCTTTTATCTACACATTATCATTATACATATGGAAGATGTGTTTATTTCGTTTGTTTTTTTTTATATATAAAATTGGTTAAAGGATATTTAAACGATAGTTATCAATAGAGTCAGAAATTAATCTCCTCAATAGTCAGATCAGTATGCATTCTCTTTATATATAACCCTCCAATTTTAAAATGCAAATTTAATTTTAATCTATATAGTTATTTGTGCTCATTAGATTGCTGTAGTTAGCCATAAATATCGATAAATACAATACAAATAAAATTTTCAAAGTTCCATATAATAGAAAAAAATTGCTAATACTTCAAAGTTGAATTCCATCTTATGAACACGATAAGCTTAAGAAAAACAGTGACTCTATATTATTTCACTTTTTTATACATGGAGATATACATTCGAATTCCAAGAAATAAGCACCGGATGTTGTTATATAGTCATTACACTCCTTCAGATCTTTCTGATTGTCTAGTACTTTATATATAGCCAACACACGTCCAGAAACAAAACGATATCCTATACATACCTCACATTGTGAAAATTAAAAAAGTAATATTAAATTATATTTAGTTATATTAATTATAGTTAAATATTTTTATAATTAAGTATATATAGTAATATTAAATTATGTAAGTTAATCTTATGATTTTTGAAAGCAAAATTATGTCGTTTGGTATTAACAGCTGACAGAGTTATGAGCTTCCAGAGCAGAACAACTCAGCCTGATTGCAATTCGTTTTTTGGCGCTGTTTCAATAAACATTCACTTTTTTATACATGGAGATATACATTCGAATTCCAAGAAATAAGCACCGGATGTTGTTATATAGTCATTACACTCCTTCAGATCTTTCTGATTGTCTAGTACTTTATATATAGCCAACACACGTCCAGAAACAAAACGATATCCTATACATACCTCACATTGTGAAAATTAAAAAAGTAATATTAAATTATATTTAGTTATATTAATTATAGTTAAATATTTTTATAATTAAGTATATATAGTAATATTAAATTATGTAAGTTAATCTTATGATTTTTGAAAGCAAAATTATGTCGTTTGGTATTAACAGCTGACAGAGTTATGAGCTTCCAGAGCAGAACAACTCAGCCTGATTGCAATTCGTTTTTTGGCGCTGTTTCAATAAACATTAAGTCATTTTCACATCCGACTCAAAACAAAACACACCCACCCACTTGGCAGCTGGAATACTGACCATTTTTGCCCTTTTGTCTATAGCATCTACAGATTTCATGGTATCATTTCCTTGTATATGTGTGTGTGTTGTATATAAATGTGTAAAAGAGGATTTTGGGTTTAAAAAAAAAAAAAACTCAGTTTGCCAAAACTTGCATTATATTTCTAGTTCATAATAAAAAAATAAATACTAAAACACACGTTTTATTATATTTTTACTTTAAAAATTTTCTTACATCAAACAATAGCTTATATTATTTTATATTTAGACGTTAATTCAAAATAAAATAGAAATTAATTATCTTTTGTACTTTAACGAGGTTTAAAAGAATAAATTAAAAACTTAACAGTTTGGCAATATTTTTTAAAATATATTATTTTTATGATTAACTAATCGTAGGATTTAATCATAAAAAAATGATGAGTTAATATAAGTCCGCAGATTTCATAGACAAAGTGATAAATTTTGATTTCCGAATACAGCAAATATAAAACATTTTTACTAAACATAAACTTTTTTTGTGTTTTACAATACGAAATATTTATTGCTATATCTTGGTCTCAACAGTACAAAGTAAGTATACTTATAATCGATAAATTTTTATTGCTGTTTTGTTTGTGGAATCCTAAGACAGTAACTTGTCTTGTCTTTATCTGCGAATTAGATCTTTAAAAGCATGTAAGCGTAAGATTTCATCTTAATTCATAAAAACGAATGAAAGTGTGCTATTATGAACTTTTCATGAAAGAAGCTTGATTCATTAAAATAAACGTTTCATCATAAAAATATTTTTAATTGGAGCTTTGTCGTATAATAAATGAAAAAATATTTCTAAACAATATAGAGTTTAGGTGCAAGTGTATAAAGTTAAAAGAATTCTATATTTTTAAATGACAAGTTAATTATTTTAATTCAATTTTCCCGCAGATAAATATTCCTTCAGTTTAAATAATTTTTTAATTGGGAAAAATTTAAGAGACAAGCTGTACAATGCAAAGAAGTTAGTACATGGCCTTTAGTTTCTTATCCAGTAAGTCAGATATATTAAACTATTTTTTTAACAAACTATTGTTTATGTTCTTAAGTAAACGTGGATTTGGTTTATTCGATGTCTTTTTTAAGAAACATACAGTCCTTCTTCTGCACACGAGATTACTTTGACGAGCAACTATTGTTTTAAGTAATTTCGGATCACAAAAGAAACCTTATGTCCGAGGTCGAACTCATCACCTGTTGAAATGAAATCCTGAGCCCTAAAATTTGATCTGCTAGATTGGTTCGTAGAAAAGTGTCAAAGATGATAATCCATGTCTGAGCAAAGAATGCAGTTTTCGCAAGTTAATATAAGGAACAGAGCTGTTAAAAAGTAATCAAAATTAGAGCATCACACTCTTACCCTTTCGCTCATTTGCCAAAACAGAAGTTGGTGATTGATTCTGTACTCTCTCATATTTTGAGTAAGTTCCCATTTTATGCAGTCGGAAGTAATGTTGCAGCTGTAACGGAAGTAAAATATTTCCATGAATATATATTTAAAATTTCAGATTGCATAATCAATTGAAAATGTGTGTACATGCAAAAATTCAAAGTTTCTTATTTTTATTTCTTGGTTATTATCATAATTGGAAAAAAAATTGAAATTTTCGTAAACAAAAAACTTTTTATAATTTATTTTTTAATTCCCATACATTAATTGCACATTTTGTTTCAAATTGTTTGACATAAATAAAGAAACGTTTAATTGTTATATTCGAATGATTATTAGGGACAGGTTAAAATATTTGTTAATACGAATATTTGATATTAGCTCTTTAAAATTCTATTTCAAATTATTTATTTTAGACAGTTCGTTTCATGACCTAATACGTCCTTAAAATGTTAAATTAAGCTCAAGTTATGAGAGAGAAAAGTTTAATATTCATTTTGAAATATTATGAATATTGAAATTTAAATATTAAAGTAATTATTAAACATTTGATATCATTTTAATTTTGCATACCTTGACGTATGTGGGTAAAAAAAAGATAAAGGATGGAATAGATAGGTACTTGAAAGTTTTCAGAGAACATGACTCATTATTCGTGAAAAGTCATCCTGGAAAACAAAGACGCACAAGGGATATTCAACTGCCTTAGGCAGTCAAATTATCTTTAAGAGATTTTTTCAACTGAGTAGTCAGATTATTTCACAGCTTTCTTCTGCAAAAATAAAGGTTTTTTACTTCATTCAATTTTGTAATCAGATTCATTCACTGCATAATTTTGTAAAAAAAAAAAAAAAAAAAAAAAAAAAAATCGACTTCTTTACATTTTTCAAAGATTTATTAAATTAAGTGTTTTACGTCTTGAAGTTCTTAAAATTTTTGAATTTTTATTATACCTAACAAATGAGATCAAAATAATTTTTCCCCATTTTAAAATGAGAATTCTGCAGTTTAAGAATAGTTTATAGTGCCGCCCAAACTGTCTAGTGGTTAGCGTAACTGACTACGGATGGGGAGGATATGGGTTCGAATCCCGGCTCGGGCATGGATGTACTTTCTCTCTGTGTTTCTTGTCCTTTCCTCAGATGATGGATGAATGTGGCCCGCCCAATAAACGGGTTTGTGGTGGTGTGGCGTGGGCGATGCTACTCGTACCTCCGTGAATTGGTTCACAGGTGCCCACCGGGTAATGATAAAATGAGTAGTAGTTTCTGGCCTTGTTGCTGCAAATGGACTAATGTACTTACTTGCTCAAGGGTGCCCGCCATTAGAAAAAAAAAGAATAGTTTATAGTAGTTCAAATGTTTTGAGGAATTTTGTTTTCCGAGTCGTACTCCATTATAATAAATTTGTGGCCATTTTAAAGAAAATGTTTTTAAATATAGAAAATTCGATTTATAGGTGATCAAATTTTAATGAATGAAAATATCTACGACATTAGCTCAAGTTGAAATCTATTTAAACTCTGTATAAATTTGTTAAAAAATAATCCCCTTGAATACACAGGTTGTTCAGGAAAATTCTATCTCTCTTCCTAAGTTTTTGAATGCCAGGTGATATAATCATGGAAAAAATGTCGCATTATAGGAAAATGGCTATGAACAGAAAGATGTTTTGTAGCTTGTATAGTAGTAAAATTAAAATTTAGAGGTTAAAATTTTGAAAACCTCTGGAATGAAATATTCCAGGTTTTAACCAAAGAAACAATTGAATAATGAGAAACTGTGTTTGCATGCATTTTAGTCAGAATGGGTACATGGGAATTTTCGAATATAAGGTTCATGTTTTCTTCTGACTTGCTAATATGGTCTAATTATAGACCTATTATAGATATATTAATATTCTTTCCTGAAAATATTCAGAAATAAACTTCGATTTTTAGTTAGTCTTGTATATTATACATAAATATTTCTAAGAATTATATTTTCAAATCAAAATCTATTATATCTTCAAATCAAAATCTATCAAGAATATATTTCGAAATCAAAATTTGAGTTCCAATCAATACTAGATTCTATTGAAAAAACATAGTTCAGCAAAAGTTTTTGTATAAAGCTTTCTTACTCATTGACTAACTCTGTCAGGCATTTATCCGAAATGGTCTCATTAAAGTAAGAATATTCGCAGGCAATAGGTTCCTCAAGATACGCTGGGTCCGTGGAGATGCTTGGATACCAGGGATATTCTAATTCACCCATGCCTTTTCCAAGCGCTGTGGCAAAATATAATACAAATAATAAACAGAAAACAAATGCAATAACTAATATAAAATCTTCAATTACTACAAATTTAAAAATATTTTCATTTACTTATAAATTGTTACAAGCTCTTAATTTTTGCAACCGGAAAAAGCGAGTTAAAGCCATATCTATGATAATCATTTAATGTTTAATATTTTTCTTTAGTTACAAAGGTAAGGAATAAATATACAAGCAAAGTATTGTTAAATTTTTATAGCCATACTTTTTTTCGTTATATCTACTGTTTTAGTAAAACCGTATATTTTGTATTAATATACAAAACATTTTTGCATTTAACAAATTATCTAATCATACAAACTATTTCAGAATGTAGTTGCCAAAATAAAACACATTCATATTTCCTCTAAATATGGCTACATAAGATCTCAAATATCATATTTCAACATAATTATACCCTTAACCATTCATAATCCAAATCAATTCTTATAATAAATGTATAAAACATAGATATTCTGAATTCATAAATAAGACAGAATGTTAAAAATGATAACTTACTAGCAGCATATTTAGGTTCAGTTTGTTCCACAAATTCCATACCTTCATCTGATATCTTTTTCATTTTATTGCGAATTTCTTCAACTCGTTGGAGGCTGCTCTCAAAGACTTCTGGCTCATGTTTCAAAACTTGTCCTAACATATCTATCAAAAAGGATTAAATTTTTAAAAATAGAATAATTTAGTCACAAAATCAATGAAAAATGTTTTAAGAGGACTTTTAAAGCGCAGGTTTTAGCCAATTCAAAATTTTTTCAATTTCTACTAATTATTAACCCATCAGATATTGGGGAAACTTTAACTTATAAGACAATTAAATTTAAAACTGTCTTTGGCTTGGTCAGTTATCTTAACATTATTTTCTTGGAAACCAGAAGTTCAGCATACTTTCTTTTTGACTTTGCAAGATTGAAAATCTAAAAAGTTATCTATATACAAGAGCAAGATTAATATTGATCTGGCTGTCATTGGCACACAGTTTGTATTTTAAGTATTTTAAAATATGATCTAAATCAGTATCTTTCATAAATCACATACATTTCATAAAATATTCTTCAAAATAGTAAAATAATCACATAAAATGATTTAAATATCTCAAAAATTATATTAAATTATACACAAATCCAGTTTTAAGTCATTAAATAGAATACTTTCGTGCATTTACGAGATGATTTGGCGAAAAAGAAAGAAAATATACTCTATCTTTCTCCTTTGAGTATTCCATATAAAAAAATTGCGAATGAGACAGAAAATAGCTTAAATAAATTATGAAAAACAAACAATTATGAAAATAAATCGTATATGAGATACCTGTTATTAAAAACTATATTTTTTATTTTTCTAAGTTCCATTTATTGGAATTTAGAAAATAATCTGAAAATGTATCTGTATGAATATTCATACATTAGGAATTAATATGTAATAAGTTTAATTTGAAAATAAAACCATGATTAAAATTTATATTTGGAACAAAATTGAACAATACTTTAATGAAAACAAATCAATTGATACCAATAATATTAATATGACTATTAAATTTGGATATAATGTTTCTGTTATTTTTCAAACTATTATATCTAAGAGCCTTAACATTGGCATTAATACTAAGAAGTGATTTCAATTTAAGAATAAAATGTAAGCGGTGTAATTTATTTGTGAAATTTCTAAGTTTAACATAAGTCTTCAATGTTAAATTAAATGCAAAAGTGAAATCAATAAAAGCTCGTTCAGAAAATTAATCCTGATTTTTTTTCACTTAAATGTTTTAATTATACTTTGATTTCACACATTTTTGAATGTGTGTGTGAAAGTATAAAGTATAAAAGCTAATAAAAAAATAAAATATTTAAAACTAAATTCATTAGTATTAAAACTTGTCAAAAATAAGAAATATATTGAAATAATTAAATTATTATTTTAAGACCAATAACAGTTTGAAAGCAGTATGTTTCAAAGTGTAAATATTTTCTCACCTTTTTCATGCTTATTTCTTTTTTTTTTTTTTTATACTTATTAAGATTATGATAAAAGTAAGTAAAATCTAATAAACGTGATTTTTTTATATTTTAAAGTTATGTTGTTAAATATATAAATGTGTGGTAATTACAGAAATTTTCAATAATTTCTGGTTATTTTGATGGTTAAAATTTATTTTTAAGAGAAAAAAAGTGTAATGATTATAAAAAAAGAAAAAAAAGTGTGTTGATTATAAAAATGAAATTTTCTTTTTTGTGGGGCATATAAATATTTATGCACAACGTGCAAGTTGGTATTGTTACTATTAACATGAATACTGTATGGTTCTTCAATGTATATGACTAGTCACCTCAAAAATGTGATGGTATAAAGACACTAAACGAGAGGCTTTTAAAAGCAAATATCTTATGTTTCTTCTTATAATTTCTTTTTAGAGCTCACTGCCACAACATAACGGGTGTTATCAGTCACATAAAATATCTTATTTTAATTAATTGTATAAAATAGTTTAAAAAAACAAACCTTCAGCAAATCTTACGCCCACAAGTCCATCTAAATTTAATTTACTCTTCCAAACGTCCAAGAAATTTAGAGCATTCTCCAGAGACTGCATACTCTTTTCCATTTGTGCCGAAATATTTCTACCATTTGCTAGTTGAAAAATATTCTCGCCAAAAATAATCAGAAAGTAGTAAAATATCATAATTAATGTATTCCTAAACAATTTTAATGCTTTATTTATAATTTAAATTATTGGTATAGACATTCTTAGATTATAAATTCTTCTTTTTAAGGAAAAGCGCCGAAAGTAGTTTTGTTTACAAGAATGTTTCATCGTGTTCAAAAATTTGACGCTTGTTAGCTTACCTTATGAAATAAATAATCCATAAAAAAATATCTGTTTCGTGTCGTAAGAACACCTGAGTGTATAGGTAACAATAATATTTGCTATAAGTATATAAAAATATAAATTATTTTCAAAGTGTAATTTTAAAATTATTATGTTTACTTTTATCATTAAATGTTTGTTTGGGAGCATGACAAAACGTATTGCTTACAAATAAAAATTTCAGCGATAGTAATTACAAATTATTTATTTCCCAATATAGAAAATTATATGAATACAAAATAAGTTTGTTTTAAGGCAAAATTCCTTAACAGTATTTATTTTTAAGATTTTCTTGCATAATAAAAATATTGAAAAATAAAATAGTTGTTAATATAAAGAGTATTTGTTGATATTTCTATTAAAGGCTGTGATGTTTCGATTATTTTATAAATTTCCACAGTAAAAAATTAATGAAATATGAAATTTCCTATGAATTATTTGTTAAATGCGTTTTTAATGAATTTAAAAAAGAAACAGAAATATAAAGGAAATTTTTCTTTTAAAACTTTTATTTAAAGAAATTTTTTATAAAAATTTTATAATTTATATTTAAATTGGATCTTTAATTTGATATTACAAAGTTAACTATCAAATACATTTGATTGAAATTTCATGTGGATTTCACACACAACAGTGATCACACTGCAAAATCACTTCCAATTGAAATTAACGACATCTTATCCTCAATAAACTTTTATACCTACTATCAGAAAAAAGTCTTATTGTCTTGTATTTTTGGGGGACAAAGAGGATAATATTAATATCACATAATCTATCAATCAATTAACTTTACAGGATTCTGACTAAGATGGAATCTAAAGATAATTACAATGAGCGCGCCACTGGAAATTTAATTAATGTAAAGGGAACATTTTTTCTACATAGGGACAATAAGTGATATTACACTGATGGAAAAAAAAATCCAAACACCAAGAAGGAGTTGTGTTAGCAAAACGAAATTTGGCAGGCGTGTTCATACATCTGAAAGATGACGTCGATTCACATTTTACGCTCGGCGCTTCAGTGTGACGCTAGTAGCGACACACGGAAGATGCAAACCAGGTTTGCTTTAAATAATCACTGTAACGTTCCTGAGCGTTATTTAGAGTCGAGATTTGATGTAGTGAGTTGATGCTAGTCCACAATGCCTTTAAGAAGACGACGAAGCCATTATCATCAGCTCTCTGAGTTAGAATGAGGTAGTATAATAGACCTACGAGAAGGTGGATTTTATTTCCGCGTGTTTGCAAAAAGGCTTGGCAGGAATGCATCCACTGTGCATGAATGTTGGCAGCACAGCAGTGGTCAAGGGAAGGCACTGCGTCAAGAAGACCTGGTTCCTGGTGGCAACGTGGCACTACTGAGAGTGAAGACCATATGTTCGGCGTACGGCCATAGCTAGTCGTACTGCGTCTGCAGCAGAAATTCGAGCAGCAGTTGGCACCACAGTGACACAACGAACTGTTACCAATCTATTATTTCAAGGACAGCTCATAGCCAGACGTCCTGTAGCGTGCATTCCACTAACGTCAAACCACTGCCGTTTGCGACGTCAGTGGTGTCAGGTTAGAGCTCATTGGAGGACGGAGTGGAGATCTGTTGTGTTTTCTGATGAAAGCCGGTTCTGCCTTAGTGCCAGTGATGACTGTGTGTTGATTATGAGGAGGCCAGGTGAGCGGCTGACCCATCCTGTCTGCGGCCTAGACACACTGGACCTACACCTGGAGTTATTGTCTGGGGAGCAATTTCTTATGGCAGTAGAAGCACTCTAAAGATTATCCCACGCACTCTGACGTCAGCAAATGTGTACGTCAGTCTGGTGACTCAACCTGTTCTGCCTTTCATGAGTAGTATTCCACGAGGTGTTTTCGGACAGGATAACGCTCGACCTCATACTGCTGTTGTAACTCAACGTGCTCTACTGGGTGTCGACATGTTACCTTGGCCTAAACAGATCACCAGATCTGTCTCCAATTGAGTATGGAACATCAATGGATGACAACTCAAGCGTCATTCAAAACCAGCATTAACCGTCCTTTTGTTGATCGACCAAGTGCAACAGGCATGGAACTCCATCCCACAAACGGACATCCAACACCTGTATGATTCAATGCATGCACGTTTGTATGCTGGTTTTCAAATTTCTGGTGGTTACACCGGTTATTAATGAACTTGTATTTCACTTCTGCAATGGCTCTTCTTGGGCTTAAATTAACCTGCAATCTTAAAATTGTAATCAATTACGTACGTTACCTATATAAATGTATTTCTGAAATTTCATTTCTCTACAATAATTATTTCTTGGTGTTGGAATTTTTTTTTCCATCAGTGTATTTATTTTGCGGTAGTTAAGATTTATTTTTGCAAAAAAATTAGAATAATTAAAATGATGAAACGCATAGAGAAAAATTGTCTAGCTTTAATGCGCAAATAATTTATTTCTATATGTAAAGAATGTGTGTACTGTTCATGTGAATGTGTACTTTATCAATTACCAATATGCCCTGGCATGATCATTAATGGACACCAGATTCAGCAATAAAAGACAAAGCCAAGAATTGCTTGAAGTGTTTGGGTGTGAGCCCCCAGGGCTCAGTGTCAATTGTATGACAGCACTTTTTAGAGCATAAATATCCCAACCACTGATGGACAACAAAACATTGGTATTGTGCTACTGCCGTCCACTTGTTTGTCGAAGTGGAGGCTTGGAAATCTTCTAAGTGATCATCTTGCGACACGTGAATACGTTCCTTTGAAATGCAATTTAACCCGTACATGTTACGGTGAATAAGAAAGGTTTTCGGCCGTTACGTTGTTCGCAGCGTTGTGTGCTGTCTAAGGGGGAAAAGAAATTTAACAGCCATTCAGTCTAGATTTATTGATATTTTTTCTCTGAAATTTAACCAACACTTTGACATCAGATAGCGTATACCTATTATTTTAGGACTGTTTTTAAGCATTTGAGCAACAGACACGAGTTTCCTCCGAGGAGCATTTTTTTGTAAACATTTGGATTCATGTGTCGCAAAAGAGTTAAACCTAAAAAAAAATTCCAAGCACTTACGCCAGCAAAGACACTAGCAGGAAACAAAAAAGCAGATTTATAAGTAGAGGAGATTGATCGTAAAAGCTTTTATTCTGCGGAGAGTAATCCTATAAATTGGCTACCTCTCCGTGGGCAGACAAACACTGAGGCTATTGTAAATCATTTTGTTGACTATCAATAATGTATTATTGAATTCTAAGAGTATTTATTTTGAAGATAGTTGTGTGAAAAAGGAAACCGTAAAAATACCAGAGCATCTTATTGGGCATGACAGATTGCATGATGTTGCAGTTTCAGCATTTGAAGATCACTTCTTGCCAAAAGACTATAACAATAGGCCACAATTAGTTTATTGTGAGGTTGTTTTTAAAATAATTAATATGAATGTAATAACTAGCGTGTTCTCTGACCACAAATCCAAAAGACCCAGTTTAAGATATTCTAGGTAGACAAATTGCTAATTTTCTGCCAGATCTCCAAAATCGCCAAGAAGTTATAAGGTATCTTCTGGAAAGAGGGGGCAGAATAATAAACTTCTCATTAATAATCCTATTGATTTCCAGCCATAGAGATATTTCTCAAGGTTGCCTGTAACATTGAACCTTACCATTACTTTGTTAACTTTATTCTTTTTAATGAACATTTTTTCTTAATGCGTTTATCTTATCAAAAATTTCTTTTCTTTTATGGTAAATCATTAAAATGCTTAAGCGAGAGAGATGCCTATATTTAATGCAACATATTAAATCATTTATAAACATAATGCTTATTGAACTTATTTTAAATTCCTCCGGAATTCGAACCGTTAGTACATAATAAATTTTATCAATAATCTTATTATGGATAAAATTATAATCTTATCAAAGATACTCATGTTGATACATACGTAATACATACATGTTAAAAATGCTGCTAGCTCCCATCTGAAAGTGTATGCGGGGGCACAGCATTTTTAAATTTCAACACATGACAAATCCTTAACCACTTGCGCTGGCAAAGAATTCAACGATGTATGTACCGGAACAGTTCAAAATAACTCGTTGTTATATAGAATATCATTATATATTTATATAATGACGTACATTCCACGTCATTGACGATTCTGTGACAAAAGCACATTACGATGTGCATGGCACATCTTTCCAACGCAAGTGGTTAATACAAGTACTACTTTTGTTTCTTTCCATAATTATGAATCATTAATACAGATATTATTAAGCACTAATTTTGATATATTGCATACGTAAACACCGCTTTAAAATATGTAATCACAATTAAATTTTGAAGTTGTTCCTTGCAGCATTGTATGATATCAAAAATTTGATTAAAAACTAACAATCTTTTATCGGTTAAAGTGTAGCAGGTTTGTTTTTTATTAAAAAAAAATTTTTTTTAATACAGCTACATATTCTTACTAATCACGGATTAATATTCTTTTATTGTTATGATGTGGAAGTTTGGTGAAATTGATAATAATTTAGTACCAACCCCATTGCTTGGACAACATCCAAATATACAAAGTAGTTGTCTGCATTCAGTGATATATTTAAACAAAGAAAAAATAAACAAGTTTATCAGCATATATAAATATATAATCAGTTGGATGCAACTCATTTCATTCGCATCTCAATCAATATATTCACAACGAGTCGAAAATTTTAAAATATATTATCTATTATCTATCTTATAAAATAGGAAAAAGTAGAGCGGGAAGTTATCAACATAGTAAATAAAGAGCATGACCCTGTGTAAATACATTAAAAACATCTTAAAAATTATGTAGCAATTACCGCAAATAAGTCTGTTTTTTGCAATGGGCGTAACAAATTTCTTCTCACTCCTCCGTCTTTAATATAACTTATTAACTTCAAGATAAATATATTCAGAAAATAATTATATTTATAAAAATGAAGTTTCATATACTATAATATACTTGATACATCGAAAAACTTATAAAATGTTAAAATAAGAATGAAAGAAATTAGAAAAAGGGAAATAATTTATTCTACATTATTTTTTAAATAATTATTACATAATAAAACATTTCTATAAGTATAATAATATATTTTCTAATTAATTTTTACTCATATATACTTTGTATTTTGTAAATATTTTTGTTAAATTCCTCATGTTCTAGCCAGAATTTTTTCTTTTCCCAAAAATTTATATTTTAAAAAGAGTTATATTTTATAGATTATCCTGGTGACTATTGCCGAAAGGGAATTCCCATTTTAATAACAAAAAACTTAATCTAAAAATTTAAATGTTAACA
The DNA here is from genome assembly GCA_026290005.1 of Latrodectus geometricus. Lineage (NCBI taxonomy): Eukaryota > Metazoa > Arthropoda > Arachnida > Araneae > Theridiidae > Latrodectus > Latrodectus geometricus. The sequence continues at coordinate 148,554 of JAPDSC010107355.1, forward strand.
TAATTGGATGTTTAAGCATACCAAATGTTTAAACTTAATATTTGTGTTACATAAAATTTCTTCCATATTTAAATCTTATAATGCATTACAAGAAAAATGCATTCATCAAAAACTCTATTATCAAATATTACTTAAAGATGAATTCGTAGCTCTTAAAAAATGTTTTTCTATATCTCGATTACTAAGACATTTTGATGTATGTGAAGAAATTAAATTCTAGCTGAAACAATTATTGGAACAATCAAACCTATATTTTACTTCTAAGTACATAAAAAAAACCCATTCTGATGATATAACAACTTACGATGCTTTGTCAATGATTGCCTAAGAACAGTTTATGTTTATTTTTCATGAAAAATTGCGGAAAAGTAATAAAACAATGTGAACAAAGCAGTTATATGTGCCTATTTAGTACAGGAAATAAAAAAAAAAAATCACGTAGACAAAGTAGTAGAGAAATCACGTGACATAATCGATACAAACTAAAGTCATAAAAGATATTTTTCGGAAGCTGATCATCGAAGTGTCATTTATGATGTCAATGTCAAATGTCATTTATGAAAAAAAATGAATATCTGTTGAGGTCACACAACTAAAGCATTCCTAAACAAATATATATATATAGCACCAATATTTTTTTCCAAATTGACAGTGTGCAATTTCGTGAATATATGCACATAAAATTCATCGCAACTCGTAAATAAAAATTGTAAGCATACAAGTTAAGTAATTACATGAAGGTAGAATTAAGGCAATTGATGCAAGATAAAAGTAAAATCAAATTTAATATAATTTCAAAAAAGTATAACTATCAAGTAAATTAAAACGCCATTAAAATAGGTAAATTGAGGTTTGAATACACAATACACGAAAATTCAACACGTTAATAAAATTAAAAGTGTAATGAAGAGAGATAAAATATTTATGTAATTCATTAGTTTTAAAGAAGTAGAAAACTAAATAGCAATTTCCAGTTCTTTATAAAACCTTCAAGACTATAGTGACAATTTTATATTCTAATAACTAAGCTTTACTACATTATATGAACACAGATTCATTTACATAATAATTGTTGGCAAAAGTTAAGTTTAAAGGCAGTTTCTCAAATTTTTCCCAAAAAGAGAAAAATAACGGATGTTATGTTAAAATCAATATGCATATTATTTTTAGTTCATAAATAAAGTCCTAAAAATGCATTTTATAGAATTCGTAAAAGGTTTTCAGTATTTTTATGATGCTACATTAAAATGCCTGTCCATGCCAATGATAAAGCTTATCATGTGACTAGATTTTTCTTAATTTTAATGTAAATAATTGCTATTTTAAACAAATTAAGAATCAAATAGAATTTATATAGAGAAGTATTCATTTAAAATTTTTATTTTTGATTTAAATTTTTATTTTATTTTCTTAAGATATTCCTGTATATTTTTGAATAATTTAAATAAAAGTAAAATATTTATATATTTAACCCAAAATACATGCTTTTATAGGTAAAATATCCTTTATTCAAGATAGCAAATCATAAGCATTTCTGAAGAAAGGAAAAATTTTTCAATTTATTTCTTAAATTAATGTTTAATTTTTAAATTAATTTTATTTCATTTTTATAAAATTTTAAATTGAAGGAGTTTGAAAATAAAATAATTTTAAGCAATATGTTCCGAATTTTACTTATTAGGTTTCATTTCACTAATTAATTGAATTTTCAGCAAATGAAATTTAAGTACAATTAAAAAGTTGCTAAAAAGAATACACATTTTTATTTATTTAGAAAAATTTATACGCTGCGTTTAATTATAAAAAATATTTAATTTTTTAGGAATATTTATTTATTTTCTATGTTCATTAATATTTTGAAATTGTTAAAATTTCGTTTTAATGAAAATAAAAAACAACGCTCCAGAAGAGAGATAATAGAAAATACTGCATCTAAAGTTTCTCCATCATATTTTTTTTTATTTTTAAAACTAACTAAAACTTCCTAATGATCTGTCAGAAATGTATGAGAGACTCAAAGCTATAAATGAAAAAAAAAAAAAAAAAAAAAAAAAAAATCAGATTAGAAGGTATCTTCATTCAGCAGTTGGATAATACATGCATTATTCAATTGGTGTCAACTCTGGTTCTCTTC
>JAPDSC010107355.1:150697-169670 GCA_026290005.1 Latrodectus geometricus
TATTTATAAAATTACATAAGTTTAAAATATCACAATCTTATTAAACATAATCACAGACATATAGAAAATATAATAACAGGAGCTTAGGAAACAATCACAAGTGTTGATGAAATACGTTGCTGGCCACCCAAACTACACACACCAAGAAAGATATCACAAAAAACTTATTTTGTACACAGCATGTTGACCAAGTACGCAATGATAAATCATTTAGTCAACATGTATAGACATTTATAGACTTCTATGAAGTGTGGTTCCTACCAAAATCATTGGCGCAGCTTGTCCTTTTTGGACCTTGCGCCATAAAACCCAACCAACCATCCTACCAAAATCAGTAGGCAGTTTGAAAGAATTTATGGTGGCCAGCAGCGTATACCCACGGTGTCAATAACTTTATTTTAAAAAAAAAAAAAAAAAAAAAAAAAAAAAAAAATTAAAAAAAAGGATAGCCACGATTGTGCGAAAAAAAAAAAAATTAAAAAAAAAAAAAAAAAAAGCTTAAATTCGTCGTCTTCTTTTCACTCTCTCTGCAATACCAGAGGAATATAATTCCTTTGTTTTGGAATAGGAAGAAGAGTCCTCACTTTCTCTTTTCTGTTTTATCACATATCTTCCTATTCCAACCCTTTTCAAAGTAATCTTAAGATTACCTTTGACATTCTTATTTGTGGCCTACATTAAAAAAAAAAGAATCAAATATTAAGTTTAAAATTTTTAGGTGATATCAACACAGCACTGAAAATATATTGAGTTATTTACTATAAATAAAACTTTTGTCTAATTTACTAAATTGTTGTCTAATTGTACTGTTATTTACTAAAGCTTCTGTCACATCATGTCATTGTTCTATCATTGTTAAAATCTAATGGTAAAGTTTTGTGTATATTATTCGATTTTTATCTTGAAAATGAGTATTTCTAAAGGTTTGGAATGACTTTGAATCATGTTAAATATATATATATATATATATATATATATATATATTATTCCTAAATTTCCTATTTAATTTAAATTTATTAATTGCGGCACTAATTCATATATGAATAAACCAGATATAATATTGACTAAATATCTTAAAATAATTCTGAAACACATTGTTTAAGCTAAAGCTACTTGGATAATTGATAATAATAAACCAGTTTTAGACTTTCTGTCAAATATAACTTAATTTATAATAATTCATTTGATTTCAAAGATCTTTTTACAAGTATAACCCATTAACAAGTTGAATTATGTACTATATTGTTATTTTCATAATTACAAGCATTTATTGACTATTAGCTTTGATTATTCGAACAACTTGGTTAGACTTTTATATTTAATATTAACTATATTCATAACAGGGAAAATGTTTTTTTTTTTTTTTTTTTTTTTTTTTAAATTACGATATTCTACGAGGTACAAATTTTTTGACTCTTGCTAGTTTGTTCGAACATTATTTTGAAAAAAGTTTTATTGTTCATTATCTTTTTGCGGTTAGATATATAGTAGATTTTATTATTTACAATAATTTAAAATTGATATGTCTAAATCAATTTATCCAAATGAGAGCTTTCGTTTATTAAAACCAACAGTTCTAATAATAACAGTGAATTTTTAGATTTTTTTGAAAACAAGAAGAGAAACATTTAAAATTCAACTACTTATATAGATGTTTTCGATAAAACCAGTCAATTTAATATTTAAGTTAATAAACTAATATATTGGAAATACAACATTTCTTTAGAGATTTACAGTATATAGTGAATTAAAACGCAACTTACAAATCTTGTTTCAGGAGAGATATTCTCTTTTTCTAAGCATTCATCATTACTGAACCCAGCATCTGAACTTTGAAAATTCTGCAGTTAAAAAGAAAAATTTATATATATAACAGATATTTATCACTTTATTTACATAACTTATGATATAATAAAGCAGCCAGTGGTGTTTGAAACTTCATGCAAGCATTTGAAAAGTTCCAGACATTTGCATGCAAAAATAAACTTTCCACAATAATTTGGATCAAAGTTGGAACATTCAACTATAAAATCATGTTCTAAATTTTTATTAGTTTTACTTGTCCTAAAATTTTGCGAAATTTACAACTAAAGTTTTGAGTAAATGAATATTAAAAATTTCAAATTTAAATCATCCTAAGTTTGATAGTGATAAATTAATAAATTTGAAATCTAGTATGAATATACATATTTATTAAAGAAGTTGTGAAGTATAGAAAATGTAAAATTATAACATTGAAGACTTACAAAGTTGGTTAGAGGAATCATTGTATCTTTCGTCCAATTGGCTGAACGGAATAAAATCTGTAAATTTCGAGTATCCACCTATGGGAAAAGAAAAATATATGAGTGAATAAAAAAAATTACAGATGGATATTTAATGTTTACGTGCCATTTATGCTGAAAATATTTAACAAATAAAGTAAGGCAACTAATAAACAAAATTTTCCTTAAAGTTGCAGTACAAGAGTAATTTGTACTCTCATTCTGTCTATTAGTTATGCGAACAAGTCACCTCTTATAATACGGTAAGGAAAATCTTAAGAAAATAATTTGTTATAATTTTTTAAAATTTCTATTAAGATTAATAATATTTATAAAAAGATTAACATAATTTACATATGAAAATGGATTTACATATGTAAATTATAACCTCTAATCTTTCTTCTCCATGAATAAAAGGTCTCTCTCTTTTACGCATTTAAATCACTTTAAGGAACAAGTTTTTCCTGCATTATTTGTACAATTATAAAACTTCATTACATAACATAAGATCGAGGCTAGATCCTTCAATTACGAAATCTGCCTAGAGACTAAAAAATTTTATGAAATTATTTCATTTAAATCTTAAGTAAATGAATGTTAAAATTTTCGTATTTGAATCACTCTAAGCTTGAAAGATTTTATTAAATGAATTTGAAACATAATATGAATATGTATTATACATTTATAAAAGAAGTTATGATGTTAAATTATAAAAATGAACTTTATTATAAAATGCATAAAACAGGTTTCAAATGCACGTAAAATCCTAAAAATAAAAAAGAAAATTTTATAAAAATATTTTCTCACTTCATCCAAGCATTCGTCGACTCTGGAAAAGTCTTCCAAAAATTCAGCATCCGCCTGTGGAAAACAATCAATATTAATAAAATATTCCAATAATGTATAGCAGATAATGATGTGCAATTTTAAATACATTCATTACTTTAGCTTCATTAGAAATTTTAATAATTCAGACAGTTTGACAGTTTTTATTTAATAAATTTGAACCTTAATATGAATATACTTTAAATTAAAATAAAATTAATATAAAATAAATAAAAAGTGAAATTAAATGTAATTTAAATTTCAAACTATTATTTATAGCATGCATATATATATATATATATATATATATATATATATATATATATATTATACTGCTCAAAACAATTAAAGGCTATAGCGGTTTTAGGTTGATCTTGTGGCTGGGCTTTTTAGCTTTTCGAACTCACTACATTTCGGTAACGAGAATGACGCCCTAACCAACCAGGCCATCGTGACCTAGGTTTACATTAAATTTCAATAACATAACAAATTAAATTGGAAAAAAAACTAGTTCTCAAAATTAATGTGCATGCATAAAAAAATAACTTCTTTACCAATGATAAAATTTTAAATTATTTAATTCTTATAAATAGTTGAAATATATATATATATATATATATATATATATATAGAAAATGTAAGGCATATTTAATTTACTAGTACAAATATTATAAAGGAAGACTTACTGGATCTTCAAGCTCAATTCCCTCAGTTCTGAGATCATTCTTCAATCGATTAATTTTTTCAGAAAATCGTAGATCATTCTGTTGAAATTATTATAATATAAGTATAAATATAAAAGTGAGTTTTAAGTTAAAAACAATAAATTTTCAATTAAATTATAAAATTAGGCATTTTTCTGTATTTTTTTTATGTATAACACTTAATGAATTTCAATGTTATATTTATGCATAATAATACAATAGAGGCTCCATTTCACCGGTCTTTAAAATAGTCTTCCATAGAATAAAAGATTATTTTAATTTCCTCTTATGAACTAAATGTATAGTTCTTTATTTATTTATTTTTTTTTTATACAAATTTGGTTTTGTACATTTTTGTTAATGTATTTTTTTTTCTTTTATTTTATGGCTACGAAACATAGATCCCATTTTTATGTATTTGAGAATCCTCAGTCAAACCCTTATGAGGTGAAGCCATTGAAAATATTTTTTCAACTGACAAAACAAGCAACTGTTTGTTTGAAAAAATTAGCTAAAATGAGGATGAATATGCTTTTCTTTTAAAAAAAAACAGCCAATGAATCCGTTTTTCGCCAAAATTCTCCGCTCGGACAAGAAGTCCCCAGTTCTTACGACGTTCAGGCACAAAAGAGGAGCAATAAAATCTCCCTCAAATGCCCCGAGAAATTTGAGCAGGAGAAAGTTGCGCGCTTGAAGGGGAAAAAAATCCATGGTACAGCTGTTGTACCATAGCCGTCCTGAGAGACTCTCTTTTTTGTGGTACAACAGTTGTACCACCGGGACGAAAAGGTTAAGTTTTAATATCGTTGCATAACGATTGCACTTACAAGGTTGGCACAATCAAGTATATAATCCTCATTGATTATTTGAGAAAAATCTTATAATTCTATTTGATATGTAGAACTCATAATTTACAAATTATGTGATAATTTTATGATTAAAATGTAATTAATTAAAAATGTATTTTATGATGTTCTTTAAGTGAATAAGAAATAATTACTTTCAACACGTGATGTAAGCAAAATTTCGGCTGGCTTAGCCTGTACTTGAAATGGCTAGGAAATGTGTTACTTCTGGCTTATGCCCATGTACTCTTCTCTTGAATGATAAATAAATTAGCCTCTTACCATTTGCCAACGGCCAGGCCAGGGTGGAAGTGCCAGTTCGACCCGCACCATCAGTCTTAATGCCCAAGGAAAATAATTAAAAAATTAAAATAAAAAATAAATATCAAAATTCATAACCTAACCCCCCCCCCCTTTCTGTGAAAACTCTGCGACGTATCTCTGCCGACGCAGGCCGCTTTCGTACAGGAAAGTTTCGACGTATCCTGCCATCATGAGCCGCTTTTCGACCAGTTTATTGCGGCGTAACAGATACGTCGCGGACGCTGAGTCGGCTAAGGATATAAATATTGTCAAATTCATTAAAATTAGTCATATGAAGAATCATTTATGAAGAAATTAAAATTAAGCTCGTGGATTTAAAAATATTATTTTTTTTTTTTTGTAAAATTTATTAATTTTACAAAATTCGCGATTTAAAATGTCTTGCGTGCACGTGTTTTTTTCAAAAAAAAAAAAAAAAAAAATGTCCGATAACAAAAATATTTTAATATTCAACATTGGTACTCTATAACTAAACATTTCCAGAGTAATAAAAAATTAGAATAATTTTTTTTAAAAAGTCACTTACCATAATTATTTTTATATATAATTCAACAGAGCTCCCAAATTTAAAGTTCATTAATTTTAATAGCAAGAGAAAAGGCGATCGATGATGCCACAATTTTTTTTATAAATTCATAGTCGTTAAATATTAGTAATATTTTATATTTATTTTTTAAGCATTAAGGTAAATAACCTTACCTTAAAGTTTAAAAAATAAATTTAAAATATATTATTCAAATGATAAAAATTATTAACATAAAAAAATTATTATTAATATGTAGAGTACCGTGTCAAAATAACTGAAAAATGAAATTTCAATTTTACATAAATTTTAACTTATGCAATAATACAGAATAAATAATTAATTTCATAATATTTTTAAAAAAAATCTCATTTCAATTTTTTTTTTTTTTATGGTTGATATGTTTAAAATTTTCAACATAAATAAATACATTAATAAAAAATGAGCCGCACGAAAATTTTATAACTAGGAATTATTTTGAACTCTTAATTGTAACAAATAGACTGATGCCTCTCAACTCAATCTAGTCTAAAGATAGACACACTCACTTTTTTCCAGATGTTTAATTTATAAGAAACTTTTAAAGACTTATGAATTCAAATAATATGAGTTTTATTTTTTATTCTTATCAGTTTTTTTCCTTAAGTTATTATTTTATTAGGATATTTATTAAAATGATTCCTCCTTAAATCTTCCGTACTTGGAAGTTGCGTCAGCAGCAATAAACAAATATATCGAATTTGAAGCGCTAAACATCCTCCGCCAATAATAGAAGGATCATATTATTTCAAATAAATTATATAATATATAAAATCAAATTCAAATAAAGGTACAAACTCAGTAACAAAATTTTATTAATGGAAATTTAAATAACAGGAATCAGGTATTGGAAAGTTGACAAAACTTAATTGTGTTCATATGAGATGTATAACATTTTAATTATTATAAGGAACAAATTAAACATTAAAATCGTTACAAAAATATACATACAATTCAGTTTTCATAAAAAATCGAGAAGAAATTAAAGCAACAAAATAAAGTAATAATGAGTACATAAGAGTGCTTTATTTGCCAAATCGATTAACTCCACTTTTAGTATTTTTATATCAAAGTTTTACATAATGAATACATATTCAGAACAAATTCCTCTTTAGGCAAATCTAACACCATCAAAACCACATACATAACTAACATAACATTAATTTTAAACAATACTTTTTTTTATCATTTTCACAATGTACTTTTAGAGTTAATCAATTTGGCAAATGAAGTACTCCTATAAACGTAATAACACTTAATCACATTTCACAGGGAATTTAACAAGTATGAAAATTATATATAGAAGTAAAACGTTTATTTTTATCATCAAAAACTCAATTTTTCAGCATTTATCCTAGATAATACAGAATTTATACTTTTAATTAACAGTTAAAAACGATTAAATTTAATAGTTTTTTGTGAAAATGCTATTTATGCACATAAATGATAGTATAGCACATAAATGTGTGTGTGATATAAAACAATTTTATACATAAGTAATGAAAACACCGATTTTATACCATTTAACATTTTAGTTATAAAAAAAAAATACACAAGTAGATAAAATCTCATTTTCATAGCTAAGTTATAGCAACGAAACACAACTTTCTTAGATTCTTATCATACAGGGAAGTATAAAAGACTTTTAAAAATGGAAACAAAATAATATGGAAAATTAAATTGTTTATCCAGAAACACAAAAAAATATCTTAAAAGTTTTGTGGAGTTAATTCAATTTTTACAATAAAATAATGTTACAGAAGAAACTTGCTAATGTTGAAATTCTTTAGTATATTAAGCTCATATTTTCATGCCACAATCTGGATTTATTTCTCATAACATGTGATGAAATGAGTTTTAAGTGACACTACATGATAATTAATAAAAAATATGAACTTAACTAAACTTTTACGACAATGATTTAGGATAAATGAACATTGCTTCTTTTATCGTAAAATAAACTGCACAGCACAATGTTTACAAATCTCAACATTTTAAATTTATGAATGGAAGAAAATCTAAAAGTGATGCTAGACCAAACCAGAATTGTAGACCCAAATACATTTTCAAAAATATAAAAACGTAGCCATAGAAAATCCCCATTTCAATCATCAATCAATAAAAGTTCGAGCATATTTTGAGATTAAATGAAATTTTCAATAACTCTAATTTTATATTAGAAAAAATACATAAATCAATTAACATGACAAAACAATTTTCAGTGCAATTTGCAGACTTAATAACAAACTAAAACTTTTAAATAATGCGAAAACATTTATGTAATATTAATATTTCTTTTGAAACTGCAATTATACACATACATACATTATTGTTTACTTATAAGAAGAAAACAACATGGTGTGATAAAATAAAGGAATGTTATAATAAAAATTTTTTTTGTCTAAAGTTTATATGTATAAGTATCCAATCAATCAACTGAATTAATATTTAAACTACTTTTGTAAACAATTGTAATTCACAGTCGTGTGTATGTGATTGTTTACTTAATTATCAGTATACAATTTTCAATTGGAAAAAAAATATAGTTTCTTCTAAACTGTAATTTTTATATAAATATTTGCTTTAAGCTTTATATATAGATATATAATATTCACATACTTGGCCAATTACAATTATTCAGAAACAAATTACTTTTTTATGGCATTCTTCAATGGAACACAACTTTATTATACTTTTGAAGAAATGATTAATAAGTAAGAATCACAAATTTTACAGTAAAAAATTATATAGTACAGTAAAAAAAAATAGAATATTTTATGAAAAATTTTAAATAAAATTTTGTCAACATAAAAAAGAGAAATGGTAACAGTTTAACCAGCTGAATTAATAATTATAAATTAGTTATTTAAAATCGAATGTTAAAAGAAATATAAATTTTAGGAACAAAATTTAAATATTTTTCAATTTAACTAAAATGATAAATGATTCCAAAATGGGGGGGGGGAATCCATTGTAACATCTACCTTTAAAAACTATGTTGTATTTGCTTTTTAGTAAATCGACTAGTAATATTGAATAGGTTTCAGGAAAATTTCAGTTTTCACAAATTTGAATTGCCAAATATTTTTTAAATTATTATCAGCATAATAATCCAACTTTGAGAATTTTTTTCTTTTTTTAATTCATTTAAGCAAGTTATTAAATGCCAAAGAAATAAATTAATTAGGTTGAACATAAAATAACAAGAAAAGCTAAGTAATTTATGTATTTACATATTTAATGTAAAAATATGTATACATGATATTTACTAAACATTCAAAACAATGAAACATGTATTCATACAGAATTTACAGGGCCTACCTATGAATACATATCCTTGCAAGTTACAGGAAAACATTGTATATTTTAGTAGATAATACAAACTGTTATCCAAAATTATTACTTAGTATACAATATGAACATATTAAAATTTCAATATGCATTTTGAATAAGGAATTATATGCAGACACACACAAATTATATTTATCATTATAATATTAATTTCATAAATATAGGATTTTGATAATTTAGAAACAACTTATACGTAGAAAATTGCTATAATTGTTTGTGGAACTGCTTTCAAGTATGGTAGAAGATTTATTATTTTTAAATTGAAATGAGAATTCAAATTGAGTGAAAATTAAATTTCACAAACATTTTGTATTTAATGAGTTTACTAACAATATATATATTTATATATTATGTTTATATACAATATAACATAGCATTTTTTAAGGAACTAGAATGAAATCACAAAAATAAAACTTAAAACTCATATTAAAAGTACAACAAAATTAAAACATGAAATAAAAACATTTATTTTTTATAAAAAGTTATATTAAAAATACTGTCTTTGAATTTACTTTTGTTACCATTAGATACAACCTTTAATTTTCTGATTCATATGAAAGAATAATATCTATTTCAAAAAGTACTTTTCCATATTATACACTAGTTTCAATTACTTACCTATGTAATAAATTTAAAAATTAGTATTGTAGAAGTAATCTAAATTAATAAAAAATATAACTATAGTTAATTGGCAATATTCAATATATATTTCTTTTTTATATAATTTTAGAATTTGAAATTACTAACGTTGATAGACAAGTAATTGATGTTTCTTTAAGAAATGGGTGCATAATTAATAAAATGAAAAGATTAAATTTACTTAAAACATGCATCACCATAACAGATTTTAACATCCTTGAGGACTATGCACTCTTTAATCATAGTGATTTGATAAATTTAATTTCACAAATAATATTGGAACAATTTATAGAGGGGATAATTATTTTTATTTATTGAAGCACATGCTTTCTCATGGTACACATTGCATAACATTATGTGTTACAGTCTATGCCTATATCTTCAATTCTCTGAAATTATTGTCATCCAGAATGATAACATGTTTCTTTTCTAAAGACATTTCTCCTTCTTGGAGATATTTGTATTAAATTGCAAAGCTTATTTTCAAGAGAAAATATTTAAAGATGTAATTCAAAAATAAATTTCATTTGTTTTAAAAAAAGTAACCGAATTTTTAATGCAACAAAATCTTTCATAAATTTTTAAATTAAATATTTTCTTTTAATGATAAAATATTTTTCTTATGTGATGCAGCACTTCAGTTATATATAGTTTTCAAATTCATACTTTATATTTCTATTTATAAAATCCATTTTAGATCATTTTTTTTATGTATTTTTTAATAGAATATGTGTGAATTAATTCTTAACAGTTAAATACCTAACATTACTTTGAACACTATTAAGAATAAATAAATTTCGAGTTTAAGATTAAAAAAGAGTTTCTAATATCCACTATATTTATAAACCAAAATTTCTTTCAAAAAACTTTAGTATGTAACATCAGATTCTTAATAAAAGTTGGTTTCATAACTTTCCTTTCATAAGGTGCTTTAGATATTGAGGTACAATTTTAACTTTTTAATTATTAATTTATTTTTTTAAAATTATTATATAAAATTCCACTCTTACAATTCTATTTAAAAAGATTAAAATTTTATTAAAATTTTGTTAAGTTTTGACGGAAAAAAAATTCAACTTTTAAATTTTAGAACTATTATAAAAGATGTCTGAAATTATTGTCATATACATTAAAATCAATATTGAGAATTAAACTCATGAAATATTTATAAACTATTTAAAATATTAAATTTCTGAAAGTAATTGATAACAGTAAAAAGTTTACAATAGAGTACAATTTAATTTATACAACAAATATTTATCATAAATTCATTCTGCAACTTAAAAACTAAGACTTGTACAGCACAATTCCCACAATTAAAAGATCTCACATTATTTTTAAAAAATGCTTATCTGGTGTTCAAATTATTTTCCTCAATTATTTCCTTTGCCTATTTTTAAGTTTGTCTTCCTAAGTATCAATAATCAAAATAGCTAAAAATGGAAAATAAATTAATTAATTTGTATCAAAATTGAACTTCTTCAGCAAAAATTTACAGTCAGTAACTTCAAACAGCCTACTATGAAGTGAAGAAATGATAAAATATATTAGATACAAAGATCACAACATAATTTCACTCAATCATGTTAGTTGCATGCGTCTTATATATTTATATATATAAATTTATGACGCATGCAACTAATATGATTGAGTGAAATTATGTTGCAATATTAAAATGCAAACCAAGTTAATATAATGTATATATTAATATTATGCAGTACTTTAATCTTAAATACTTGAAAATATAATTAGTATTTATTACATATAAGTAATGATGAGCAGGTGTGATATACATCTTTTTATTAATGTGGATTATACTGTAAAAATTTTGAAAATAAAAGAATGAGAAATACATATTGTTGTGTTTTAAAAGTGTATCTAATATGGATATAAAAATACTTTTTAAACTTTATTTTGCACAAATTAACATTTACAAATAATTTTAAATATCAATAAATTAGATTAGTTAAAGAAACTGATAAGTAAAATTGTATTTTTCATCAAGATATTCTAAAATAGTAAAATAATTTTGCTACCCATTTTTCAATTATGTATAGGAATTCATAAAGTATTAAGAATAAGAAATTCTTATTCTCATATATACTTGATATGATAATTTCAAATATTTATGCAAAAAAAAGTAACGACTATAAAAAATTATTTAAACAAATTAGAAAACTACAGAAGGAATAGATATTTAATCTTAAACAAAATAATATATATCTTGCACAGTTTCATAATTTGAATGTTTACTATTTTAATTAATCAATTTATTAAACAATTTTAATAATCAGTTTGAAAATTTTAAGACTAGCAATTTATAAGAATATGTGAGAAATGTATAACAAAAACAGACCAGTTATGTTAAATGTGACCACCACCACTTATTTTCAACTTTTATGTCTAATAAATTACAGAAGGCAAGAGACAACATATTCCAGAAGAGTGTATATAAAAGGTGTCCAAAGGAATTATAATTATTGCTATTTTTAGTATGATACAGAAACAGTACAATCTATCCGACAGGCCAAAAGAGCGCAAGGGCCTTTGGGGACACAATGGTGGGAACATTTCCAAAGTGCTAATGTTTTAATGTGGTAGCATGTTACTATGGTAAAAGTATACAGCACATGGCACAACTTAAAATCAATGGCATGGCCAAATGTGACACACCATGGTCTCGGATAATAGAGGAGAACAATGGATGCAGTGATGTGTTCAACTGAACAAATATGCAATTGTTGTCTGACCACACAGGTGAGTTAGAAGCAATCGAAATGTCGCCATAATGACAGTTTAAAAAACATCTTTGAGCCTGGCAACCATAACAGATGCTTGGTTAATATATTACAGACTACTGTTCATCGTCAACAAAGGACAGAATTTGCACACCAGTACAACTAAATGTACACAGAATACTAACACGTTTTCTTATAAATCATTTTTGATACTCTAACAGGTATATGGATGTTAGACCATATAACATGAAATGTCAGAAAGCAAACACCCTGCAATAAATACCTGAAGGATAAAAGCAGAAAAGTGCAATACTGTGCAGAAAATGTTTTTGTGCCATTTTTCTGGATCCACAGATCATTGTGAAAGGCACAATTAATTAAAACATCTGTTCTAGTGGTCCATATCCAATCTTACCTGCAAATTGTTCTTCATTGAGATTAAGGACATGGCATCTACTAACAGGATAATAATCAATGAAATACAGCTCCCAGTATATGCACAGTTCAGAGAATATTAAGATGAGTTTACCACACCTCTAACAAATTATCTAAATTTGCAGCCAATTGAGAATCTGAACTTATTTTGATAGAATTGTTCCCACTAGGGATATTAAATTGTAGAACCTGGTTCAGCAAATAAGCAACTTCTAGGAGCTTATCAACTCCATCTTTTAGGAACACACTGTAAAATAGTGTTTCTGGCTTTGGATATGTGGTCACATTAATGACAGGACTGTGTATTTATCAGTCACTTCAAATAAGTTTATAGTGGAAAAAATTTGATCAAATTTGTGACCATAACAACAAATGATAAGATACAGTAAACTTAATATTCTGATTAAACATTCAAGAATCCTTCTGGTAAATAGAAAAGCAAATTGATACTGCTATCTTAAATGAATATATAGAAAAATTACAACATGCAAAGAATAAAAAGTTTATGAAATATTCCATCTCTTAATATGGCTAAGAAATAAATACAGAATTCTTCCAAAACATGACTTATTTTTTAAAAAAAAATAAAATAAACAAAGTTAATGAAAAGATGATACTGTGCTGTACATGGACTTCAAAGAAATAATTTCAACAAAATTCAAAGAATAACTTAACTATTGAGAATTAAGAGGCTTATTGAATTAAAAAATCCCCCCCTTAACTCTCAATAATTAAATATCTTATAAAAAATTCTTTTATCATGTTTCTAAATAAAAATTTATACAAAAGAGAAGACAAGAATTTTTAGAATTCCAAGACCTATGAATTAAAATATATAAAATTTAAATAAATATAATATTTTAGTGAATACAAGATATCACTGCAGTCAAACCTCTTTATGCATAAACATGATATCTTAAAGCATTTTTATTTTTGATTATCTCTGAAAAACCTCAATATACATGAAAAAAGTTCTCACAAGCAGTCATCCAATCAGTAATGACTGTTTTCACGGTCACTAGAATGTAAATTTATCTTTGAATGTTATTATTAAGTGAACTATAAATGACATTAAATGTTTTAATTTTCTTTCTTTTTTAAGTAGATTTATTGTTTTTTCCAAAATATATGTCAGAGTTAAACTTGATAGATGTAAAAAAAAAAATTTAAAACAAAGAGAGGGAGAGAGTGAATCCTAATTAAATGCATGTTTTTGTTGACAAGAAAGTGTGTTGATTCATAAATTCTGTAAACAGATTTTTAATGAATCTGAGAAACCAATATTAGAATTCTTAGTTTGTTTTTTGAATTTCAAGAGTATGAATATTTGAACTTTAAATGAAAATAATTTAATAATATAATATTTCAAGCAAACTAAGATACCAAAATATTCAGTATTGTATCAACATTTATAAATCTTATGTACAATTCCAAATATTCTGAAGGCCTGCTCATGCTTAATGGATATTAAATTACTAATGTTTTAGAATTAGATAAATTTTTATATGGATAGACATGTAAAAATTAACCATGATTATATGTAAAGTACATAAAATAGCTGTTTTATATCTTTTTATGCAAAGCAAATCATAAAGTTTCCGGAAGTCTTAAAAATGAACAACTGAAATCCATAAAGATATATTGAAATCAACAAATGCATATTTTAAAAAAATAAGTACAAATATCTATATTTCATAAATTAAGTAATTCACAAATATTTCAACAGATAAAGACAGAATTAAAAAAAATAAATAAATAGAAATTCATTAATGTTTTTATAAGGTGTGTATAAAATTTTAATCTTTATTTGGAGTTCTTTTATTAAACCTAAGCTACAGATATGACTCAGGTGCTTTTAAAGCAGAAGCCCAAATGCTTAATTTCTTTCAACATTTTAAGAATTTAAAATACAGAAGTCAATATTTTAAATTTTTTATGCTAATAATTTAATTGAACTCTCATTAATATTTCATCTCAAACAATAAGGATTTTTCTTGAAACTGGAAATAGAAAGTCTCACTTTCTCTGTCTGTTCATATTTGACATAATGAGGTTTGACTGTTTGGAAAAAATTTAAGAACAAAATTTCATTTATAAATTTTTTGCATTGTGTATGTACGTGTGTATGCATGTATATTATATGTACGTAGATACAAAGCAAAAATTGAACATTTTTTTGCATACAATAGAATAATCTAAAAATTAGAAAATTTTGAGAAATTAATTAAAATGCTACATTCATGATTAATTCAAGAAGTTGACAAAAATTACAGATAAACACATTTCACCACAAATTATTTGGCAAATTAAGCTCGTTTAAAGTCATGGAAATATCAACAACTTGATTTAAAAGTGACCAGCTAAGCCTCTTCTTTTCTGAGCCTCTTTCAATTCTCTAGCAAAATCATAATCATCTTTTTTCACAAAATCAACATTGTATTCAATTTTTTCAGCAAAATTGCCATCTGAAAATTTAAAGTTCATTGTAAGATTTTGGTTATACAATTTATAATTCAATAGAAATTAATATATTCAAACAAAGTGTTTTAAATAAGGTTTTAAAATGTGATAGTGATTAACCAACAGATGAAACAAGTAAGATATGTTGGAGAACATTGCAGTTGCAGCTTAGTTTTCACACACAAATTTCTCAATTTTAAATTTTTTAAAAAAAAAAAAAAAACCTACAAAAAATTATTTTTTGGCATAATACACATATAATTTTCATTTGATTAATACTTGTATCAGAGTTTAGAACCTTCATCAAGCAAAAATGTATTTCATGAACCTACTTTTTTACTGATTTCCTTCTGTATGATACATTGAATAAAATATAAGTAATTATGAAAATATCAAAGAAACCTTGAAAATTACTATATAACTGAAGTAATTACTGCAATAAAAGAAAGTGATGTTTTTATGCAGAACTTGAAAGAATTGTATTATATCACATAAATAGATGAACCTAACAAATTCTACCTATTATAAAATCGGATAACATACAATGGTTAATGGATGAGTGCTGCATACTGATATACAAATGTTAATCACCAGAGATAATATTCATGGAAGTTAAGAAACAAAATAATATAAACAACTTATCATTGAAATGTATCTTATATTAGGCCTAGTAATGAATTAATTACAAATGTTAAGAAACAATTTTAATATTCTCTTCTTTTTCAAATTAATATTTCAGCTCTTTTTGGAATGGTTTTGAACTAAAGCTTTTACCTTTATTTGCCAAGTAATAATTGAATAGTGTTCAGTGACACTTCCTTTTCTATAAAGAAATGAATATAATAAAATAATGAAAAACGTATTTAAAGTGAAATATAATGTTCATGCACAAATTTTTTAGTATTTTCCAGCAGTATGCTAATGAGATCGTTCAATATGTAACAAAAATTTTACAGAAATAAAAAAAAATTTTAAAAAAATCCCTACTGTCATCCATATTATAAGAAACTCTTTAAGTAATGGAACCACAAACATAAATCTACCTCCACATTCACTTTGTGTGGGAAGCAATGCTATCTCTTCCTTCAAATTATGTCCCTAATTAAGATTCCTGGGTTGATGGGGACCAAGGCTGGAGGATGCCTTGTATCAAGATTTCCTTATTGGTAACAACAAAGCCAATAATTATCGTTAATTGAGACACCCTGGTTGAAGGTGGTTAACATATCCTCGGTTTATACTATCTTGGCAAATCAGAAGTGAACTACCTATGAATGAATGAACCAGAGTAAAAAATATGTGAGCCTTAAATAATTCCCACGTGGCACCAGGAGCACCCCACAGTATTCTGCCTTTTATCTGTAATGGGATAAATATAGATAGAGATTTTTTATTTCCCAGTTATTGTGTGCTCTTATGGAATCTGTTTAAATAAAAAATTAAGTTATCAGGGTGGGAACCTTTTAACAGACTTGTCCCAGCAAGATAGACTTAAAAGGGATTGTACAACCGTCTCCAGGGCTGTGGTAGTCTAGTTGGTTAGGGCATTCATTTTCATTATCGGAAGGTAATGAATTCAAATCCTGCCAAAACAAAAATTCATCATGTTCACTAATGGTGGCCAGGGCACATTAAATATATCATGGTCCCAATGTTTTTTATGTGAAATGATATTTCTAGAGGTGGCAGTCCAAATATTGGGAAGTCTTCAGCTTGGTCAACACTTCTTAATTACAATGCCTCCCACCTGGCTATCTAACTCGCAGAGCCCAACTCAGGGAAGCATGCTGATATAACAGCAACAACAGTGTTTAATTATTGAAATGTTTCTGAATCAAACTAGGCAATTAATAGTGCTAACGAATCTAGGGATGAAGAAACTGTAATATGGAGCATCACTTCTGAATAACTTTCTGATGATAAAAAGAAAATACCAGGAGCTGCAAGAAGGAAATTTGCTAAACAGTGGCAAATTGAGCTTCAAGAGAGTAGTTCACCAGTTTCTAAAGCAACAGGTAAATGTCAAAGATCTGTCCTCAGGGGAGTTTAAGACTAAAAGGTTCAGAGATATATTTGCTATTTTCTGAGACTCACGTTCAGAGGATGGCTATTACAAAAACTTCCTTTGCAGATGAGAATGTCACATGACTATCTTAAAAATATTTAAAAGATCATTCTCACCCATTTTGATGAGTTTATAAATAAAGGGTTAATTTATCTACCTTAGAAACCTTGTATTTACAAAGAGGGACAATAATTTGAGTAGTGATAAACATGTGATTGGTCTGTCACTAACCTAAATGACATTATATTGGGTGAAAATACCTTTAAGATTATTCTGGCTTAAGAACTTCCAAAACCTGTAAAAGTTGTCTTTAGAAAAGAAAAAATAACTAGTGATGTCCAGAAAAACTTCTAAGACTAAATGCATTCAATCTAAATTTAAGAACAGAAAATTGGAAAGTGCTTAAGCAGAAAATGAAATGTAATGGTCAAAGAACTATTATATAAATTGATAACAATTTATAGAATGTACTAAAAAAACTAATTTTGAGTATTTATTAGGAATGATTAAGGTGTATATATTCAAGGTATTGCTTGATCCAATCCAGAAACTTGTCACTTAGGAGCCAATTCATCAGATGGAAATAACTGAGAGGGAGGATGAAGGATAGGAATTAAGGTAGGTACTGGGATGGTGACTTGGACACTAAGGACTACTCAGTGAGACCTATGGAATAGTTTCTTTCTACTTATCTTCTATGTTGGTTTTAATAATCCAAATTAATTTGCGTCATTGCAGGGCTGCCTTTGCAATTGTGTGTTGCATCATACACTTGCAATACTATAACACGATCTTGTTTTGATCCAAGAAATAGATTGTGGAGTGTTTTCATTGGAAGATTGCACAATCAAAGAGTAAGATCTTGCCCTTAGTAAACATTCTTTTCCTCGAACCCATAATTTTTTAAAACTATTTTGAACATTTGCTTCATAGATTTTGTTTTAGAGATCTCGTTGCAATCAGGATTACTGAAAGGTGATACCTATAAGCAACTTGTAATCTGTTCTGCTTACTTGCTTTATAATTCAGCAAAACCCTCGGTCTACTAAGTTTCTAGCTTAGGAAAATCACTGCATTTTGTAAGGCAGCACCAACCTGAACAATTGGGGAAAACTTCTCAACTATTTGATAAGTGTAAAAAAGGAAACCCACCTTTAATAAGAGAAAAAGAAGAAATATCATTGATATTGCTGTAAGTTCTCAGGCCTAGAGCAAAATTGGTGAGTTTCAGGTCATACTTCTGTATCTAATCACCAATATATTGTAGGCTTTGAATTAATATCATTTACCCATTTAAAAAAGAGAAAGCTGGATTTTTTTTTTTTTAGAAATGACTTAAATATTCATAGTATAAGTATAATAGGAAGACTTCTCAAATGAAATTGAACTAACTGCTGACCAAAGCAGCATGCTATCCTCAATTAACATAGTGACAATTCTAGACTAGTTTACTCGGTAATATAAATCTAAAATATAAATAAATAATAGGTGCATGGGATGAATACTATACTTTAATCATCTGTCCCAGGAAATATATTAGGCATGGCAAAAAAGTATCATGGTGAGATTTATCAGAGATTGAAGTCTGTATCAGACAGTTCTCAGTTCTTGAAAGTTCTTACAAGACAAGAGAATTTTAGAATTCCTTTAATTTTTTTTTTATAATTTTTTTAATTTAGAATTTCTACCATTGAGCCCTCAGATGGATTGAGCCCAAAGAGGAAACCCTTATTGAAATGTTTTGAAGAGAATAATAATAAT
>JAPDSC010107355.1:170070-189227 GCA_026290005.1 Latrodectus geometricus
TGCTATCAACCTCGTAAACTATAGTTCATGTCAGTTCCATCAAATAATCAAAAATGTTCCTGCCAGTCTACCAGAAGTTTGGAGAAAATTGGCTCGCCACAATACTGATCTTGTTTTAATCACTACTTTTCACTTCGCACAAAAACAATCAAGATAAAAATATAACAGTTGGAAAGAAGAATAAAGAAATATTTTGAAAATTTAAAATAAAATAAGTTAATATTCTAGAATATTTAAAAAAAGTTAGAAATAACAGTGAATTATTTCTAGCTTTTTCTTAAAAAAAAGAAAGCAAAAAAGCATAGATGTCATAAGGATGATTTTCTTATATTTTAAAATGCTTACTCAAGTTTCTTGGAAAAATAAAAGAGGGCAAATCCTTTCATTAAAGATTTTGCTATCACTATAACTTAACTAAGTATTTAAACCTACTGGCAGATTCAAATTGTTCATTTGGTTTATTTTTTGCTCAATAATTACTTTTTACTTATAATTTAATGCAATGGTAAAGGGAAAAAATAACTTTCAGTTTCATCATAGTTATTAACTGCAGCAAAATTAGATTTAAACTGGAAAAATTTTACAAAATATTTAAAACATAAAACAATTAATTCATTGATATATTAATGAAAATAAGTAGATTCTGAGTCATTATAAACATCCAAACTTCTGATGGGTGTAGAAATTACAAGTTGTTAAATCAAAGTCAGAAGCAATAACAATTCAATTATGAGCCCTAATCAAATTATAGGATATTCTTTCTAATGCAGATGAAAAGTTAAGAAAAGGACATTGTAAAATTTTCTCAAAAGTGACTTAAAAGGTTAGGTTGAAAGAAAGTGGTATAAAATATTACTTTCTATTTTGTGATAGAATAAAAATTATGAGAAAGTTTAAAGTATTAAATTGATTTAAAGATATATTTATATTTGTGGCATATACATTAATAATAGTAATAAGTAGCCTAGTGGTAGGATTTTACACTTTAAAGTGTGCATGTTAGAATTAATAAAAAACAAGTGTAGCTAATAAAATTGCATATATAAATTATGTTTTTCATGTAATTTCTTCAAAATTCAAAATAAAAAGCATTTAATTAAATAGTAAAAGCAAAAAATATTAATAAAAGTAATTAAAAAATTCAGTAGTTTGTAAAATTATCATCATTTGTACTACAAGATGTTACAAATCAACAACATTATCTATGTAGAATATAGAATTTCAAAATATTAATTTCTCGTGGACACTTGCATTAAATTCTAGAAATATAGGAAAATATAAATGTTGCTGCATATCTATGAAATGTGAAAATACTTTATCAAATAACTGAAAGTGATTGGCTGCCCAACTAATCATGATCCAATATATTAGAATATATTTTACTAAAGTATGCACCTCAGCAACAAATGCTGAATTTGAATTCCTGATAATTACTTTACCAACATAAATATACAAGATTTGTAGTCCTTACACTTGGAAGAAGGCAAAGTTTTTTTATTATAGGTCATATCTTTCACATCTCGCATTATGTTGTTGGCTAAAACAAACATCAATAAAGATAATATAGCTTATGTTAAGAGATCTGCCAAAATGGATATACACACCCAAATTTGTATTTCTCAAATTATTTACAGGCTGTTTGCATTGACAATACAGAGTCTATGCCTGTTGTAAATGAAATCAAATTAATAAAAAATATTAATGTAGCCTAAGCCACTCTTCTAAATACTTAGTTTTCTTAAGTATTAGTAGAGTGAGAATATCTCGTAACTGTCGTACTGGTAGCTTTTTCATAATTACTGGTGAAAAGGCTATGAGACTATTATAGTGTTTTGACCAATAATTTGATTAACACAACTGTTTGACCAACTGCTTCTCTGAAGTCTTTTCAAAACTAATTATGAATCTAAGAAGTTGTTTTACATCCATGTATTAAAATTGGTAATACAATTTAATTATGTGTGAATTCAAATACCAATGATTTTAAATATTATTTGATGCACAATTTGGTTTTTTTTATTGTCATTCTAGTCATTTTTTGTCCAAGAAAGCTGATTAGGAAGAAATCTAAAGCATGAACAATTAAATTTATAGCTAGAGTGCTAACTAAGCAGTACCAATATTGTATGATATATAATTTAAATACTAATTCATAATTAGTGCTGAAATGTTCATTATTTGCATAAATCCTTATATCATAACCTCTTTTAAGGTTTTAGCTCAGTGTTCTATACTTGCTGACTCTACAAACATATAATAAAACGTACTTCAGATATAAGAAATGTAATCATTTTTGTTTTTTAAAAACAATTTTTCTATGAAAAATGTAACATTTTATTTTCATTTGTATATCAATAAGTTATTTTGATCAGTTTTGAAAATTTTGTGAGACTTTCCCAGTTTAAATTTAATTTTGACACAATAAATAAGTACGGTTAAAGTGTTATTTTTTCACATTTATATTAAATTATAATTTTTACAAAAATTAAAAGAAACAAGTTTAATAAAACAAAGAAGTAAAAAGGTATATTTCATCAGCTGGAATAATCAATCTAAAATAATTACTGGAGTTGTTGCTTGTTTAAGAAATGTGGATTCTACAATTTACAAATGTTGTAAATGCCTAAATCAAATTAAAAGAAATGAATATTATATTTCTATGAGTTTAAATAGCAATAAACTTAAGTAATTTTGACAAAAATGAGAAAATCTTTGTTATGAAGTCAAGAGAAGTAAGCATATTTTCATAATATTCATTCATGGTTTTCATGTTCATGGATGTTTTCTTCTCTTGGAAATGAAAACTCTTAATCAAACACAACTGAAAGAACTATATACATATATTTTGGAGAATGATTTAAATAGATTTTTAAGTTTTTACTAGGCCCACCTTCAAAGACTAAAAGCTTCCTCGCCATTAATGAGTTCATGAAACTATTTAAAAAAATATTAATTTATTTAAGTATATAATGTACCCAGTGCAAATCTTCCCTCCTTAATCAACTTTCTTGTTGGGCATTATTGAGCTTTTCCACAGCTGTTTAGGAATAGAGAAAAAGTTCCAAGATTTCTAAATGCCAACTGAAAATGTGTTTGAGTTCATGCCAGGCAAGATATGGATGAATAGTCAATTGATATGAAAAAACCTGAAATTAAATTCAGAACAAAACTCATTTAGTTATGTGTATTTTATGACTTCTATGTCATGTGTTTGGATAATTCTTTGGATCTTCTCTTTCCAATGTTAATAAAGAGAAGGAAATAGAATTCTTGGAAATTTTTCATTTCTTAATTTATACTCTCAAGTAATATTTAATTACAAGAGAAGAGTGCATTTTCAAATCATTTAATGTGATGCTCTACATTATAGAAAATTCTCATTGCAGGAAACTAGTGAGTTCAAATTCCTGACCTAACAGAAAATCCATTGTGTTTACTAATAGTGGCTGGGGTATCATTCTTGCGATGTTTTTCATGTGAAATAATGCCTCTGGGGATGGGGCAAGCCAAGTCTGGAGTTTTCTGCTTATGTATTAAGAAGATCTAATTCTCTTCAAAGGGCAATGACGGCATGCACATTGGGTGATTTATTATATAAGTTAACATGTATTCTGAACCATGCTATTCCAAAAAAAGAAATTCTTTAAATGGCTGAGCATTAAAAAGAATTCATTAAAAAAATTTACCTTGTACATAGCAAAAATAACTGAAAATGAGTTAGGATGCTAAATTTTTGCAAGTGTTTTCATGTTAAATTTATGTATACATTTCCCATTATTTTCAATAGATATTTTATGATTTACCAATATAACCTTTATGTTAATTATTTCATATAAAACTAATGTAATAAAAGTTTTTTCAGCAAAACAAGCTTTTGTTTCTGAACTAAAAAGATAAGAAATATATTTTAAATTATATCAACATTATTAAATATAATTTTAGATCCAACATCTATGTATAAAATATCTTATTTTTAAAACATTAGAAATATTCTAAAAATAAAATATGTACAGATTTTTCATTTTTACATTTTCAAAATATTAACTGAAAAAAATAATTTTGTAATAAACAGAAATAAATTCCCGTTCTAGTTTATATTTTTCTCGCGCATCAAAATTTTTTATAAATTACAATTTTTAAAGCTTTAATTAAATATTCTTAAGTCAATAAAATAACTTAAATTTTAGAAATCAACAAAAAACTATTAACCAGCTTAATTTAGTCATCATGAATAAGGATATATCCAAAGAGAATTGCATTCAAAAGTCAATGAGGATATCAATAAAAATTGTTCTTCTTCTTATAAAATAGCAACACCAATGAGGGCAAGGGGAGAAAAAAATAATTACTTCGCTTATTTAATACTTTCAGAGTAGACACAGCCAATACACATTTGCTAGCTATGTTTCCAGGACAGGATGGTTCACATACACACCAGAAATATGAACATAAAGGATAGGCATTGCACATTTGAACTTTCATGTGGAATGATTTTTTAGCATTTATTAGATGGCATACTATATTATAACTGAACTCAAATTTAGTCAGTTTCTTAACATATTTCCTTCATTTTTATTATATTATTCATCATATGAAGAGATTGGAAATCATAATATAGTGTTTAATTCACTTTCCATGTGATATATGTATTCTCATTTAGATTAGTTTTCTAAGTATTCTTCTTTGTTTTTGTTACATGTCAGGTCATCTAAAATTTTTTAGTCTTTTCTTTCTTATTTATATAAATGAAGACTCCAAATTATTATAAGAAAGCATTTTTGAATATACAACAAATATATGCATGTGATTGACAAACCAACTATTAATAAATACAAAAATAATAATAAATTAAGAGTCATTTTTAAAGAGGTAGAAAGGGGTACCTATAATGATTCCAAGATACAAACGCTTAGCTAGCAGCCAAGTGGTTATCTGCCTGGAATTTAGTTCATCGGTTTATAACTTTGAATCCCATTCCAGGCTTAGATATTTGTAATGGTTTGGGATTTACTTAACCCTTTCGCACCTAATGGGACACATATGTCCCAAGCAAATTTAAAAAAATTCTTTTGGGACAGAAACGCGTCTCTGTCTAATGGGAGACTTTCCCACCAGTCCTGCCAATATTTTTGAAGGTAATTTCATTCTCAGAACATAGATGGCACTACCGCACATAATGCAATTCCCGCGTTTTGGAAGTGTTGTTGCAGCTTATTCCATACTGTACGAACGTAAATAGTTTAGTTTTGGAAAATACCGCCTATTTTCAATTAAATTTTGATTGATCCATAAATCTAAGGCCAGATAAGTTACTCGCAAAATGGATTACCTCTAATAAATTGGTAAGTGCCCAAGTTTTACTTCCGTTTTTATTATTGGGACATATGTGTCCCTCTCATCTTGGATAGTGGGAACACAGTGTCCCAACAGTCCTATGTGATCATTTCTCTTGATATTATATTTTTCGGTTACTTTTGAAATAGTTGCTTATTATTTTTAATTTAGGAACAAATTAATTCAATCTAAAATGACTCGACGTCGGGGACTTACTGATGAAGAAATAAAAAAAATTTTAGAAGAGTCAGGTGACGAAGATATGGATTTTGATGATGAAATAGACGATCCAGATTTTCAATATCCAGCACACAATTTGCAGTACTCATCCGATTCAGATGAATGTGAAATGGATAACGATCATGATACCATGCCCCAAAATACAAAGAACAGCGATGCTTTGAGTGATACTGATACGGCATCACTTTCATCAGTTGATGAGATACCATCAGCTAATGCTTCAGGCTGCAAACCAATCTTATGGTTTCATGCAGATTCAACTTTCCAACCTCGAATGACAATTCCAGCAGAGAAAAGAAGGAATCGCGCACTAAAATAATGTGCACGATGTGTAATGTCCCATTGTGTATTGATTGTTTCAAACCATACCATTCATAATTAAATTTTTATGACTAGAAAATCATTGTTTATCTTTGCAAAATTACTCACAGAAGACTACTGGGACACATATGTCCCAGTGGTCAGGACTGATGGGACATATATGTCCCGATCCTAAATCAGCGTTTAAAATTTTCCTAAAAATATAACATCTTAGTTTTAGTATTCTAGTGTGCCCTACTCATAGTTTATGCTACCAAAATTGTTCTATTGTAAAAAGTATAAAAAAAAAAAACTTGTTGCGAAAGGGTTAAACTGTTAGACTCTATTTAATTAGGCCAAATATTTAAAAAAACAGATCATAGAGTGACAAACAAAGCAAACATGATACAGAAACAAACCAAATCACATTTTATTCCAGTGTTTCAAGATTTTCCACATCATTTTAAATTTAATGATTTGTTCTAGTAATTATAGCTTCTAATTTTGAAAGGTACTAAATGATTTTTCAGTAAAACTTCTAAAACAATTTAAATTGCAGTTTCAAAAAAGTATTAAAGTAAATAATTTTTGCATACAATTTGAAATAAAACAAAAGAAACATATTAGAAATTAATTTTACAATATGACACAATGTGATCATCTTGCATGGCATCAAAAGTATGAAGTTAAAACAGGAAATGATTACATTTTATACAATGGACCTATTGGCGTCCATTGTATAAGATGTGATCATTTCCACAATGTGAAGAGGTCAAGTAGGCAATGGTTCCAGATGGCAGATATGGGGGAAACTGAGCTTGCTTAATTATCAAGACTACAAAGATATTTATTTAGAATTATAAGGTGAAAAGTTTATATACAAAGTTGTTTTCTAAAATTAAATAAAAGTTTTTTAATTGATACATTTTTAAGAATGTCTACAGGTGATAAAAAATGCAAAAGAGCGTAGTTTTTATTTAGAAAATAAAAACTATGCTCTTTTACTTGTTATAAAATAAAAATAATTATGCACTTGGTTTAAGACATTAGAATTTACTTAAATAGAACTTTTGTTTATTTTTAATTTAAAAATATTATTTACAAAAATTAATACATGTACCAATAAATAAATAAATTACAATCTATATGTTTTTATTTTTTTATTAATTTATATGAAAGCAATTCTCCTAAATAATCTTAACACATTTTAACTATATAAAAATATTAAAAATTGCATTAATTTTTCTACCTTTTTGGGAATTAAAATAGCTATTTTATATTAATAAGATTAATGCTTCTTTAAATATTAAATATCATATAGATGTATGAAATATGATAAAATGTTAAGCAAATTTACACTCATTTTACTTAGACTTAAAAAAATTTATTTCTTCAAAAAAATTTTAAATGTAAACTTGTAAAAGGGAAATCAACATTTTCAATTCAATGTAATAATGTTAATAATCATCTAGTATTATCAAATGTAATGAACATGATAACAGCTGTTACTTCATGTCCTTCTATAATAATCATTTCTAATTAATTGAAGAAATTAATTAAATAACAATAATTATTTTCCCTATTTTATTACTGTTCAATAAAGTTGTTTACAAAATAAAATTTTAAGGTGTTTCTACTAAAATTACATTATACTTGCAATTTTTTTTTTTTTTTTTTTTTTTTGTACTATCAGCAATTGCGAAAATTCCAACAGCATAGCGTTTAAATCTCTATAATAAAAAAATCTATAACATAAGTATTATCTTAAACATATTTTTTGTTGAGACGACCTTTCTCCATCTTTGAATATGAAGCATTCAATGAAGAATATGGTATCAGTGTACCAGATTTTTTAAATCAACTTTTAGCATTGTACTTTTATTCACACATTGTTTCTTAAAATTCATATGAGAAATATTAAAACATTTTCATACCAAATTCATCTAAACTGATTATATGTATTAACTTTCAGTAAATAAATTACCAATTATTGTATAGTTTACTTATTCTAATTGAAAATTTTCAGAATTTAATATTTAATAAAAAACTTACAGAATATGTGAGTTTTTACATCTAGTATTTCTTTGAAATATAAATTTAAATATTATTCCATATAAATTTTTTTAACCATTTCTACTAAAATAACTTTATTATTTTATATAAATTAAACTTATAAACCCAATATTTCTTTAACGAAAACTGTAGGAATTTTTACGTGTCCCTAGCACCATATCAAACATCTCAGCACAATGGGAACATTAGATAATCTTACTAGAAGAGGTTGTTTTATATAGAGAGAACCTCATTACATAATGTGTGAATGTGAAACATTTTTCTACATGGATTTAAATAGCTGAGTCATTCAATAAACCATGGATACTGTAGGGTATTCATGTTGAACACCTGCTGAATTTTGCCTCAGCTTGTCTTTTCAAATAAGAGGCTGTCTTTTAAGGGATCTTTGATAACAGAGTCAGGTTCTCTTGAAGCCATCTGCTGTTAAATCTAAGTTAAAATCTGATATCATTTAAGTTGATTTGAATTTTTGCTAGAAACAAAGAAGCAAATACAAATTAAAGGAGGAATTATAAAATAAATTTTTTTTATTTAATTTTATGTTATATTAAAGTTATTTTTCAGTCAAGCTGTTTAGATTTTGTCATAGTCCTTTCAGGAACTAGAATTGGGAGAATATTCACATTAAATTTGTGAGTTTGGTTATTTATCTAAAAGGGTATTTCTTGATAATTTTCATCGCAAAATTATTAAATAAATTGTTGACGAAAATTTTTACAGCATATTTTCTTTTTCGCTTTAATATTAAATCTCTAACATTGATAATTTTACTGTTTAACAATACATAATTCAAACTTTTTTAATGGATTTAAACTTTTTAAATATTAAGTATTTTGCTTACACCAATTCTTAATTTTTTTCTTTTTTGCAATATTAATCCCAGATTTATTATATAACACTAAATTTTTCTTATATTTTCATATTAAGTATGGTATTAAAAGCTCAAGATTATTAAAATTGTTGGTTTGCAAAATTATTTTCTTTTGAAAAAATTTTCACATGGATTTTTAATGCATAAAAATTTCTACTTTTCTAGAAGTTTTTTTATCTATTTATAGATGATGTAAATGAAAAGGAAGCAATAATGTCTTTGAATATTTAAATGAATTTGTTTCATGTATTAAAATATAAAACAAATTGTTATACTGATTATTCTACGTAAACATGATTAGAGTAGAATTGGTTTAAAAAAATCTCAATCTTGAATACCATTAATAAATATTTTTTTAACTTGAGCAATATTTAAAAGAGTATCTGTATAAGAACTTAAAACTTGTAAGTCTTGAAGTAATTTTGTAGATATTTTAACAGGGGTTTATGTAAATAAATGTAAGAAAATTTATGCTTTTTATAAAAATTAATTGTACTACTGGTAGATTACTTTTATTTAGAGAATCAAAAATGTTGTGGAACTCTTACATAATTAATAAAAAAGAAAAGAATTTTCTAGTTTTATTTATATGTGCTTGAACTATTTTTGTATAATTTTACTCACGTATCATAATCATCATGTTTTGTGCTGCACATGGCAATCAAATAAAGTGAATAAGTACTCAACATTATTTGCCAATGCAAGATTATCAGTCTATTTAGAAGAAGATCAACTTTAATATTAGAATAAATGATTTATACATTATTAGAATGACTAATTTACACATTCTTCAAATGCGAGCCAGATTTTGATACAATACAGTTTAAGGGTATGGGGAAGATGTAAGTATAACATTTTAATCCAAAACATAAGAGTACAATGAACAATATCCTACTCAAAGCTTGATATTGTTCATTGAGATAAAGCTTTGTATTTTTACAGTTTAAGGGTATGGGGAAGATGTAAGTATAACATTTTAATCCAAAACATAAGTGTACAATGAACAATATCCTACTCAAAGCTTGATATTGTTCATTGAGATAAAGCTTTGTATTTTTACTAAACGCACAAGATGAATTAGGGTGAAGCATATTTCAGATGTATTTAAAATTGCTGAAATTAAAAAAAAGTTTTAAAAAAATTCAGAGTTTCGTGAAGGGGGGGGGGGGAATAAACATATCGTTGACATAATATTGGGCATCTATGAGATGAAAACGATCTGGATCAAACTTTTCAATATATATAATTAGTAACAAAAACTTAAATGCATGTGTGTCTGCAAGTTTTTGTAATTGTAATGACTGTAAAATATAGGATATTGGTAAATTATTGAGTATTAACTTGAAGAAGAGCTATCAAATAGTTAATTTTAGAAAGAAGGCCCACATTGGCATGCATGCAGCATATAAGAAAGCTTGAAAGATTTCAAAGATGCATAAAATACATCTTATCTCATTGTTAACTAGAAGCTCATGAATACATAAACATCACATGCACAAAACCTTAATCTTGGATCTTAAATACGCATTTCAATAATGAAAAATATAATTTAAAATAAAACATGATTGTGATGTTGAAAACGCATTTTTATAAATAAATATGTTTATATTTACTCATAAAAAGAATTTTATAAGAATATTCATATGTTCTAAGAAATAAATGATATATTAAATTAATGAGAGAGAAATCTTAATTTTGCCAACAAAAATAATTACAAACCTTATGTGTATCATATGAAGAATCCCAATTCTGATTATAAACTACTTAGAGATCAAGCAAATCATAAATTAAGTAAGAAATTAAATAAATAAAGACATAATTCTCTTATATTAAATTATCTCTTTATTCGATAAAAAAATTTCAATATCTTTAGATTCTTGCATTATTAATAATATTTTAACAAATTTTCAAGCTCCACCAGGCCTTTTGTAAACTACAGTAGAATAGATTTATTTTTTAAATAAACATCAATGCGACTCTGCTCAAGATTAATAAACCTAATTTTTTGGTAATCAAATCAGAGATGGAAATGACTTCAACAAATACACAAGAGTATTTTTCCCATGTGTAGTGAAAGACAAGTCCCAATGAAGTCCTCGCAAGTCATAAGAGGTGACTGAGTTAAACAGGACACACAATGTCCAGGAGTATAAAGTTAAACAACCCAGAATCAGTATAAATAATGTAGCCTGGTCCTCCAAATTGGGAGTTAAGTAAGAGGTAAACTTCCTCATTTTGTTATAATTAATGCTTTCAAAAGCTAAGCAATATAATTCAGGGCAGACAGGTTGGAATGATTGAACATATTAACTTCAATTTTCAGATTGGAACATGGAATGTTGGATCGATCTGTTTCCTAAAAATGTTGGAAGTGACTGAGTAACTTATGAATTATGGAATAGCAATTGTTGCTCACTGAGAAAGCTAGGTGGAAAAATAATGGAGTATAAGGAAAAAGGAATTTAATCATCATTATAAAGGACTCAAGAAACAGGGTACAAATGAAGTTGATTTTATTGTTAGCAAGAGATTTTTTTATCTGTAATGGGTTTTGGCACAGAGTATGAAAGAATATTTAAACATAAAGTGAAAGGATGTTTTTGTAATATTATCCACATTAACATTTATGCTCCAACTAGGAGTCTTTTGAGAAATGAATAAAATAACATTTTTATTTGAGGTTCAAATAGCTATTGACTCAATCAACAGTGAAGACTGTTATTGTTTTTGCTGATATTAATGGCTAAATCAACCATGAGCATATCTATAGATGCAATAATAGGAGCACATAGTACCTACATTGTTTCTAATGAAAATGGTAAATTTGTAACCTAGAAAGCCACAATGAATAATTAAATGGTAATAAGCGTGTATTTCACACATAAAAATATTCATAATGTGAATATTTGGCTAATCCCTGAAACAAACAATTGTAAGTATTGTTGTTTATTTTAATTAAAAAAGTGGGTTACTTCCATTCTTGATGTTAGAGTTTTAAAGGGAATTAATTATGATTCTGATCATTTTGCAGTTTCTAAATTTTTTCAAAAAATATAGAAGGTACATTACTCTTAAAAAGGAATTACTAATTTTCTACAGAGAAACTAAAGGATGATTAAACAAAATAAAGAGTTTACTTCTAAGATAGAGGAAGGATCTCCAAAATTAGTATAAATACAAATATTTAAACTGTGAATGGGAAGATTATTTTAAAGACTGCTGACACAGAACTAAAACAGGATAGAATGATTTTCAATGAATGATTCAATGAAAAATGCTAAAATGCCTTGATGTTGAATACAATGCAAGTCAATGAGTTGCAAGCCTACAGTAAATCAAATCAAAAGGATTACGAATCTAAACATAGAATAGCAAATGCATTATGTAAAAAGAAGAAAAAAATCTCTCTTAAATAAGAGAATTGAAAAATTTATTAAAAACCATAGAAAACAATTATATTTCAGATCTACCAAGAGTTAAAGAAAGAAGGGAAAATTTACTTCGATACTTTACTTATATGACAGTGCTGTAAGTGTGATTGCTTTTGGAGTCTCTAATGCAAATTGAGACAAAATTCAAAGAAAGCATCCACATTTAATGAATACAGCATTTCAACAACAACATTTAAGCAAACCATATTAAGAATGAAAAATAATAAAGCTCTAGGAAGTGATCAAATTAAAGAAGAATTTATAAAACATGGAAGAATTAAGCTGTGGCATAAAATCCAAAAATTAATCACCTATAACTGGGAATGAAAGATAATGCTAGCGGAATGAAATAAGGAATCATTGTTTTTTGTGAATTTTAGACAGGCTTTTGAGATAAGATGGATAGATCCAAAATGTTTGAAATTTTAGCTGAGCTAAAGATATCAATCAAATTAAATTAACTTAAATTTTAAAGAAATCTAACGCCACTGCTCTAATCCAGAATGATTTTTAAGAAATTTTTGATATCAATGCTGGTGTCCAACACAGTTATGCATTATCACCTTTACTTTTTAATATAATACTTGAATTTGTTATTAGAAAATTGATCTCAGAGGCCTTATTACTAGTAAAACAACTCAAATTATGCAGTTGCTGATGATTCCTATGTAGGAATAGTGAGTACAAATAGAGAAATGTCAATTAAAACAAAAAATCAATAAAGGAAGCAGGCGCAGCTGACCTTTTACTCAAAAATCAAAAAACAAAATTTAGCATCGTTAGAAGAGATTATCTGATAATTGCGATAATTTTAAATTCAAAATATATGATAATTTTAAGTATTTGAGTACCATAGTTATAATTTCAAAAACTAATTCAAAAATTAATTACAGAATCTTGAAGGGAAATTATTGTTATTTTTCTAATCAGTATCTGTTGAAAAATAAGTTGATCTCAAAAGGACGATTAAACTTTTTTTAAAGTGTTAAAATGCATAAAAAATTATTCAACCCATGGTAACATGGTTACAAGATGTAAACTGATATAAAAGGATGAATAACTTACTAATTTTAGAATGGAAAATACTTAAGAAAATTTTTTGATACATTACAGTTAAAATTTAACAGTTGGAGAATCATAACTAATAATGAATTGGAAGCGCTTATTAATCATGAAAGTACAGTAAGATTTATCAAAGCACACTCATGGTTTGGGCATGTTGATAGATTATCTAATAACTGAGTGGTTAAGATCTTGCACTGGAACTCCATGTACTATAAATATACCAAAAGGTAGACCAAGAGAAAAATGGTCTGATGAAACTTTGAACGACAAATTAAGATCAGAAACAGCTGTCTAACTGCGTATCAGACTAAGGCTTACTCTAGCAGCAGTATCATTAAAGAGAAAAATTCTTTTCTTTGGATCCAATTGAAATAGTGATAGAGTATCATACAGATTTTTTATTTAGTTGCAAAATGGAATGGCAAATTAAGGGTTCACCCATGTGACAGAATTCCATGTCATAATGCTAAATTGAGCACTCAGTAAGTTGCCATTGTCACTTATAAAGTGGGTGAGTCTTCATATTTTAGAAGCAAGAAATAAGCAGAAAAGACCTGGCCTAGAACCCACAATGAACTATTTCACTTGGAGAACATTGCGATTGTAACCTATTTTACATACCTCAGCTCTTATTATAGAGTACAACATATTTTAATTAAGGAGCATGCATACAACCAGATTCATTATGATAAGGAGTAAAGTGTTGCTTTTAATCAGTAGCAATAAAGTATCAACTTGAGAATATAATGAATTGATTTGCTGATAAAACTACACAGGCCTAATAACTATATAAACTTAAACATTTGATAGTCAAAATAAAATTACATTCAGGTTTTCATGATATTGAAAAATAGCAAATTTGTATTTTTAAGGAATTTATATTAACAATGATAGAAAAATTTATAAAATTCATTCTGATGCCTGAAACGAAATTTTTTTTAAATATGATAAAAACCTCTTATATTTATGAAAAATTAAAATAATATAAATAAAAAATATTAACTTCATGTTATATTATTGGAAATATAACAATTAAGTGACCACCCAATTAAGGGAAATTTCAGTTTAGTCGATTCCGTTCAAGTTGAAAATGCACCTGCCATGAGTAGGTCCATCATCAAAAATATTAATAAAATCCCTGAAATTATTGATGTTGACCAACATGTTATCAGTCCCAGCATCACATGGGAACTAAAGATCGACCAATAACTTTATAAACAAAGCAAATACAAACCATATTAAAAGAAATCATTAAGTTCACATAAATAATATGTATTTCTTTTTCCCAACCTAATATTGACAGGCTGTCTTAGTGTAATAGTCACTTTTATTTTTTAATTATTAGTAAAGTCTCTTACACACACACACACACAAAAGAAAAAGGGGGAAAAAAAAGAAAGAAAGATATTTCTATATTGTATTTAAGCAAAATATTTAATAAGTCTGAATGGTGATAAATCCATGATAGATAATTAATATGACCTAATACACTTGTTATTTCCCTAGACAACAAACAGCATGAAAAATCAGTTATGTTTATAAAAAATCAATTATAAACCATTAAGTAAATAAATATATTTCCTGTAAAAAAAGTAGGTTCAAAATGAATTTTAAATTATTATAAGCATCTTGACTCAAAAAAATAAATCAAGCCAATGATTAAATTATTTTAGATGCCACAATTAACAGTTGCCAGCTTGGCTAAAAATGAAAACATAGTAAGCAATTAAATAAGTAAATTTAGAAAGTTTCCAGTAATGAAATTGGCAAACATAGAACATTAGTAATTTTATCAGATCTTTAAAGTAGATATGACTAATATTAGCCTGAATGATTGATTGTTTTTCTCTGATACTAAAAGAAATATAACATTTCTATTTTTCAATACATCACATTTAATATAATATTTTAAATTTTTTAAATACATACATACAATAGATATTAAATTCAAAGACTAAAATATACAAACATTTAAAAAATATTTAATTACTTTTAAGAATTCCAGTTTTAAGGGATAACATAACTGAATTAAACAAAAATCACACCTCTATTTTTAAAATACTGGAATAACTGATTTCAAATTAAAACAAGATTTTGCATAAAAGGAATTAACATTCCACTTCCACGCACAAAGAATTTGAAATGCTATTTTTAAAATAATTAAAACAAACAATATTTCAAAAACATTGTTCAAAATCATTAGCTGTTTTCTTTGTTTTAAATGGTTGATCCTTTGGGACTATTTAATTTTTTAATAGTATATAAGTTTTTATTAAGAAAACAATAAATTTTATGACTTGAGAATATTTTGATTTATGAAAAGAAAATAATGCTGATATTACACAAGTTACATAGAGGTAATTAGATGAAAATTAGGATGAAATATACAGAAATATAAGTATAATTTGTTCTCATGCACTCTAAGATTTAATGAGAAATGTTTACATTACTTCTATGAACCACATGCCTCTGGCAGCAGAAAAAAAAATTATACTATTATTTAAATATATAAGAGATACTTTCTTAATATCAAAAGAGCAAAGATTCAATAAAATTTCAGAATAATAAATTCAATAAAATTTCAGAATTAAGACAAGTTTATGCAAATGTGTAGTGATGTGTCACCTGCATAACTTTTTTATAGTCTCTTATGCATAGAAATCTATTTATGCATAAATGTGGTTAGATATAATGATTTTCTGCAACATCCTATTTGACACCATTTGAAATAAGTATAACATAATTAAATATATTTTAAAAGCAAAAGCATAATATGTTGATTATTATTGGTAATCAGAATATATTCCACAAATATACATGCTTCATTCTTATGAACATCATAGTTCAAGATTAGAACTGTAAAAAAAAATTAAAATTACATAGGATAGCTTTAAATATAAGAGTAAAGAGATACAAAATCATTAGTAATTCTTTTGATGCTGCATATGGTGCTATGTTTGGATATTACAAAACTATTAAATATTTGGGGGAAAAAAATAATCTTGTTTGACAAGTCAAATTTTTATTTAATGCATTTTCAAATTATTGAGTCAGTGGAAACTGACTATAGTAGCTATGTAAAGTCATGATTAATAACTACATAGATAATTATGCAAACTGGTATTAGATGAAAAAAAGTATTTAGTATTGATTTAGAGCAGCGTTTCCCAACCTTTTTTGGCCAAGGCACACTTGTCGCGGGGAAAAAAATTACGAGGCACACCGCCATTAGAAAATATTAAAAAATTAACTCTGTGCCTATATTGACTATAATAAAGTAATTCTCTTTCAAATCAAATAAGCACAAAGAAAGTATTTTATAATTATTTTATTATGAAATATTAATTTAACAGAATAGTGAAAAATTATAAAATACTTTCAGTGCGAAGCCTGGGCCTGTTTGGCTGAACACAAAGCTGGTATTCTGGCTGGAATCAAAGAAAGACACACACGTAGCTCTTCGTCAACAGTTCTCAGTCTCTCTCTGTATTTGGTTTTCATAGCAATCATGCTTGAAAAGCTAATCTCACACAGATATGTAGTGGAAAAAGGGAGCAATGTCAAAATAGCTTTGTTTGCCAGAAGGGGGAACTCCTTGGCAGTATCCAACCAAAAACTGTCCAAAGGTAGATCAGCAAATCTTAGCTTGCAACCACGATTTTGTCTCAGTTCAATTAGTTCCTCCTGCTCCTGTAAAGTCATTTCCTTTCCAACAACTGATTCTGAGCTATAAGGGTCCCTAACTTAGTCAAGGCATTCAGTGGAGACTGAAGAGAAATAAAATGACAACTTCTCC
This sequence comes from Latrodectus geometricus, assembly GCA_026290005.1. Classification (NCBI taxonomy): domain Eukaryota; kingdom Metazoa; phylum Arthropoda; class Arachnida; order Araneae; family Theridiidae; genus Latrodectus; species Latrodectus geometricus. Next base: position 187,184 of record JAPDSC010107355.1, read on the forward strand.
TCAAGAGTTTTTAAATGCTTAACTATTATCTCACACAGTGCAACAGTGTGAACACCTTGCCATTGCTTGGTGAGTATGAATATTTCAAGATTGCCACTTTCCACGTGTTGATGCCAGAGTTGCACTTTTGAACGGAATCCATTTATTTTATCTGTACTTGTAAGCAGGTTTTCATTTCGGCCTTGCATTCGGGTGTTCAATTCATTCAGATGATGAAATATATCTGCTAAGTATGCCAGCCTTGCACACCACTCATCACTTGCAAGCTGCTTTGCGTAATCTGACCCCTCATTTGTCAGAAACTCTTTAAGTTCCTCCCGCAGCTCATACACACGAACCAAGACCTTGCCACGCGACAACCACCGGACCTCCGTATGAAACAGCAAGCTTTTATGCTTTGCTCCCATCTCCTCACACAAAGATGCAAATATGCGACTTTTCATGGGTCCATGACTTTACAATGTTTACCATGCGCACAACATCATCCAACACATGAACTAAGGCTGATGGTAAAGTCTTGGCTTTGAGGGCCTCGCGGTGTGAAAAACAATGCGTAATAATCACATCTGGATTTCTTTCCTTCACTCTGCTTACAAAGCCTTTGGTGCACCCGACCATGGCTGCAGCTCCATCGGTGCAGACACTTGTGCAGTTTTGCCACTTAAGTCCTCCTTGTTCAAGGTATTCTGATGTGACCCGAAAAATTTCTTCTCCTGTTGTTTTTTCTGGCAATACCTTGCAAAAAAACACGTGGAAGTTTTCTCTAATTGCATCACCATCAACAAAGCGCACATTAGCTAAGAGTTGAGCATGTCCACTGATATCAGTAGACTCGTCAAGTTGCAATGCAAATTTCTCACTGATATGGATTTTTTCCAAAACCACACTTTCAATGTCTGCAGACATGTCATTAATACGTCTGGAAATTGTGTTGTTTGAGAGAGGGACTTTGGCTATTTCCTTTGCTGCTTCAGATCCGAGCATCTCCTCTACAAAAGCTTTGCAGGCAGGAAGTATTAATGTCTCTGCCACAGTGTGCAACTTTTTTATCTTGGCTATAAGTTCAGCAACTTGATAGCTAGCTTTAAGAGCTCTTTCATTTAACTTTGTTGTTTTTCTCAGAAAAGTTGCCTGTTTCTCCATGTTGTCACGCAGGCGAACAAAATAATCCACATTCTTGTTTTGAAGCAAAGGGTGTTTCGTTTGGAGATGGCGTTTAAGTTTGCTTGGGACCATAGCACTGTTAGCTAGCTTTTCACCACACACCACGCACAGTGGAGTTCGTTTGTGTTCATCTCCAGTGAAAGCAAATCCAACTGAAATATAGCTTTCGCTATATTGCCTTGCGTCAGAGAATTTAACCATCTTTGCTTTCTTTTGAACCCCATTCATACTCGGGCTCTCATCTGGCTCCAGATTTTGTTCAGAGTCGAGTTCTTTCCTTTTCAAAAACTTGTCCATCACTGCAGTATCAGTGTCTCTCTCCTCACAGCAGCCGTTGTCTTTCTGACACTGTGTGAGGCATCTGCCTGCGTCTCATGGGGGCGGGGACAAGACGGACACTTGTCAAGATTGACAGGGGGAGGAGTTATAGCGCTGCACAGCGCCGTGACACCCAGACCCAGCGGCACACCACAGTGCTTCAGACGGCACACTGGTGTGCCGCCGAACAGCAGTTGGGAACCGCTGATTTAGAGTATATATTAAATGTAAATATTCTGAATTTATTATTTCCAACTTGTGCCACAATAGGCTGAGCAAGGTTTGGATAGTGGTTTTGGCCAAGTAGTTGACAATATATAATTGTTTTTTGGCTCTTTAAACTTTCATATCAAAAATACAAAAAATTAAATATAAATGTTCTAAAAAGAATATTGAATTTTTAGTACTTTTGGCATTCATAACCAGCTTAAAACATTATATCCAATAAAATGCTAAAAAATGGAAAAAAATTGTTTTTAAAAAATAATAATGAATATCATGAGTTATTGAATTTTAATTTTGTTTTTGCTTTCAAATAAATAATATAACATAACTAATACAC
>JAPDSC010107355.1:199510-214510 GCA_026290005.1 Latrodectus geometricus
AAATAAAATGCTAGAAAATTAGCTTTGTACCCTTAATTAAATTATATACTGGAAAATATAATACAAATATGAAATTACTTTAAAAAATGCTGCTTATTCATGTTATATCAGAAACATATGTTCATTTTTATATTTCATTTTAATTAATCGAACAATAAATCCAATTTTAAGTCATACACCCCCAACATCCTCAACCCAATAACTTAAATAACTTCCTTTTTGACAATTATTTATTTATATAATTACAATAAAACATTTTAAAATTTTTCAACAGAATCAGTTATCACTAGTTCTTACATAAAATTCTAATAACACAGTTGTAACTATCTTTATATGAAAATTGAAAACACTTGTATGATTTGTTACATCATTTTTATCAGTAGCTATTATTATGCTTCAAATTAAAAAGTATATTTCATTTTTGGCATTCACTTGAAATGTATAAATACAAAATTTCCATGTTCTTTAATTTAATTTCAAAATTAAACTAATAATTCAAACTTCAAAAAAACATATGCTCAATAGTTGACTTCAAATTTATTGAAAATTTACATTTAAAAGAAAATATCAATTTGATATTAGAGACTTAATTTTTAAACTAAATTTTAAAATAAATGCAATTAATTTCTGTGCACCTCGAAAGTTGCTGCAATCAACTTCAATGCATATCAAAATTCTCAGATTAAAAGTTTAATTTTAGTTCAATAATATTCATATTTGGTAACATACTAAATTATGTACCAGTATGCGTGTATGTGTATAAATAGCTGTATAAAAGGGAATAAAGCTTAAGGATGTTGATTTCCAGCATTCACTTGAAACACTTAATTACAAACACAATTCAGTTTTCTCAATGTAATTTAAAAAAAACTAATATAATTCAAAACTTCCAAACAAATATCTTCAATGTTCCAAGCTTTAAATTATATCAACTAAAAGTTAAATTTCAAGACAATACTTTTAATTACAGATTAAAATTTTAACTTTTAAATGGACTTAAAATCAAATATACATGATCTATAGGGGCTGGTTTTTAGACAAAATCCTGTGCCCTGATTGGTTTACTTTATGTCCCAGTAAAAGCAAAATTTGTCTAAAAAAGTGTAAAAACAAATAGCTGTGAAGGATTATTTAGAATAATTTGTCATTTATTTCTGTACTGTGTGAAAAGTGAAAACTATAGAAGACTGATGGCCTGCTAATAAGTAATATTGTCCTTGTATCACCTTGTCTGGCCATTTGTGACCATACCAATAATGTGCTTGCTAATAAGTATTTTCAGTCAAATTGGGGATAATGGGAGCAAGAAGAATCTACCAAACATATAAATTTTCAAGTGAAGAAAAATGGCTGAGGCTGTTTGGTCATTTCAAGGAGAATCACATAACAGCTGATTATGATTATTGAATATGCTTTCTGCATACCAGGGTCATCATCACCAGAAGAGAGAATTTTCTTTGATGAACAACATATGGAATGATGATAAAGATTTGAAGAAGGAATATATTGTTAACAGATTAATTTGTGAAGAGTTTTACAACAAGATTAAAACTGAAAATGGTTTTCCAAACAAAATCCTGGCGAATGATAAATAATGATTTAAGTATTGTTCATATTTTTATTCCTCATTCAAAGTATTTTTCTAACTTAAATATTTTTCACTTATTTCAACTATTAAAGGATCTACTTTGATTCTGTAAATTTGATAGCTAAGTGGTTGAAAACTATTTCATGGTATTTGAATAACTGTCCAGTATTGCCTTGCAAAAAGTTTTTCATAAATAATTGCCTGTATTACATCTTACAAAGATAAAAACCTTACAAGAGTATGGATAAATCAAAAGGAAAATAAGTCCTATCTTACAGCTCAACAGCAGCTGAAATCTTATGTAAAACTTTTCAGCCTTAAGAGTGCTACCTCACTTCTAAGCCATGGTAGAACCCAAAAAAATTTAATGGGCAAGATTTCTAAGAGTGAAACCCAATCATGTACTTCTTTGCTAAACAAGACGGATGATTATGACACAAAGAATGCCAAGTTAACAGCTCTTTTCAAATTAATAAGAGGCTTCAACGTTTTCTGCAAACAAATATAGAAACTTGAGAAAAAGTATTAGATATTTTACCATTGTAGAAGCAAATAAAGGGCAACTGTAACTAAAGAGATTAATAAAATACTAGTTTGAAAACAATGTTATCAGAATATATATTCTTGTCTTTATAATTTATGATTCTTCCAGAAATTTTTTAAGGAGAAACTGCTATATCACTAATTACAGCCATATTCCTAGCTCAAGGAGTAGATCTAAATTCACAAAATCCATTAACTAATCATTACAAAAATTTAAATTCTGTAACCAAGATAGAGTTCACGAAAAATTCTTCAGTTTGAATGAATTCAAATAACTTCAAAGTAATGATCAACACTTCTATAAAAAAATGAGAAGAAATACAGTCTTTTAATCTGTGGTTACATTAACAAATACTGAATGGAAACAGAATATAAGTAATGCAAGCTATTTATCTTTTGAACTGTCATTTATCAGAGAAAGAGAGATGTTCTTTTATAAACATATCAGATAAAACAATTAATATGCATTTCCTTATAAACACCCATTGGAAAAAAATCCCAAATACTAGCATTTTTTTCTTAAAATGCTATTGATAATTGGAGTTTAAACTGTATAGTTTTTCCCCTTTTGATAAAACAATTTGCAAAACTGAACTATTTCAATTCACAATATTGTTTTTAAATTGTATACCCTCCTTACAGCAATTGCATGGCAAATAAATTACATAATTATGTCAAATTCACATCCATAAACTAATACAATAATTTACATAATTATGTCTTGAAGATCAAATTGAAGTTTGGGACCCCTGAGACAATTTTTCTCCCCTATTCTCATTTACATGATAAATTGAAAGCAGGTGCGCAAATGCGTGAAGTTTAATGTAGAGAGCTTATCAATTGCCATTGTTAAATAAAGTTCCAAAATTAAAATCGATAAATGATTACAATGCAAAATGTTTATTCCTCTAAATTGTAATTTTATTAAGAATAATATTTAATTGTTATAAATTCTTGGATTTTTCACTATCATGTAAATTTTATTTTTTAATGGAGATTCCAAATTGTAATCATAATAAATTTTAACAATTTGTGAGCATTTTCTATAAAATTAATATTTTTTTTAAATTTATTAAGATATATATCCAACATAACCTAACTTAAGAAATTTAAACTGAATGAAAGTAGATGGATTGTATTCATGGCTATTTCCCCACTTTTAAATGGATACATTTACTTATATTAAGAGTTATATTGACTGATTCTGTATGTACTGATAGTGGAGAAAACCAAAAAAGAATTGTTAATACATTTTAAATTAATCAGCTCCATTTAGATCATGACCCTGCTTTTTAATTATGTAGAGTTCATATATACGTGTCTATATACATTTCAACAGTTATTACACTGAAAGAAAACAGTAAGGATTGATAGAAGTAAAATGGTAGAAACATAAAAATTTAAATACAAAACATTATCAGACAGTTTTAATTTAATGGAAACCTTTTTTTTTTTTTTTTTTTTTTTAGTAGGAACATTAAGAAAATTTAAAAGGTTTTTATCCCTGGTCACATATAACTAATGACAGATAAACAATCTCATACAAGAGACTGGAGAAGAAACTTTTATATAAAAAACTTTCATTCTATGCTCCATATATCAAGCATTATATATTGTATAGTAAATTCATATAAGTTAACAGCTTTGAAAATAAATTAGTACAATTGCTTCATAAAATCTAGAGAAGATCCAGAGAAGATTTTAACAAAATATTCTGGAATTTCAAGATTAATTCTGAAAACTAAAGGCATTTCAGTACATTTTTCAGAAATATGGAACTTTTTAAACAACAAAAATCTGACTCCTAAATATACAAAAGATCATCTCCATTTTCATTAGAATTCCATTTGAAATAAAATTTTAACAAAAAAATTTTAGCTGTATTGTATGTTACAAAAGTAACAAATAAATAAACCTAAAACTAGGGATTTTAATAATAAGTATTAAATATTTAAAAATGAAGGAATTGCAAATTAACTAAAAAAAAAATGTGAAATAAATTAATATAAGATAAACTAAATGCAAAGAAAGCATATGAATATTATTTGCTTGAAAAATGAAAACAATTCAGAACAATAAACAGTTTTGTTTTTGAATATATATAAGTATTTAACACCTGAGAAAATATAAATAACCTTTACATGTGAATGATATTTCTGTTATTTGTACAGAAATATATAATACAAAATATAAGCAATTTATTGAAACAACTAATATTTACCACAAAATAGGTAATTTAATTTTACAAAAAAAACTTAATTTTGTTATTATTGAAAAAAAAATAAAAAATATTTCAAGATGATAACTTACTTTCAATTGCCTTGACTACATCACAGTGTTTTTTAAATGTTACAAAACCATATATCCTACATTAAAAAAAATTCAAATCAGTTGAATATAATATGTAGCTGAAAAGATGGATATCTTAATAAAAGTTTTAATATTGTTTATTCAATTCAGTTTCTTAATTTCTTGAACCATGCATAAAAGAAGAAAATTGTTAAAAATTGGGCAGAATATTGTCTTGTTTGCTAAATAGATTTTGTTTTCATATTTAATACTATAAATTAGTCAGTCTGAAAAATTAAATTAAATCAATACATAAATAAATTTTGAGTCAATAAACGTTTAGATTTTATAAGGACTATATTTGTTGTTATAATTAAGATTTATCACATAAAAGAGCTCAATTCATACAAATGTTTACTATTACTGTTTATCTTATAAATTTAAACAACATTTGTCGTTTAAAGGATTGACACAGTATTTTTCATACTAATACAAGTAAATACCATTGAAACCAAAAGTCACAACATTATTTTTCTTCTTAATATTTAATTGACACATTTCCTTCATTGCAAAAATTTTAAGAACATTGAAAAATTATTCTGTTAGTCCCCCCCCCCCCTTAAAATGGAAAAAAAGGGGGAGATCTTTCATAAAATTGTTAAAAAATTAAATATAACCATCATATTAGTGATTCTAAGTTTTTGCTTAATATCTGCATTTCTTAAATATAAAATGAAAACTCTTTATGTGTGGTAGTTACAATTACACAATATTATTCCCCAGTGTATGAAATCAAGTACTTTTATATATTAATCAGATTTAAAAATTTCAAAATATATAGGAAAGGTTAACAAACTTAAAACAACTCTAAACTTACAAAAATCTTAAGCACTACAGCATTAATTAGAGAATGAAATTCAATCAAAAAATATTTGTAATCTGAAAAAAAAAGTTTTTTTAATTATGCTATTGAGTAAGAAAAAAAAAAAAGGATCCAAAACTTAACTATTTAAGGTAGTTGTAATATTTACAAACTATAGTTAATAGTTACAAAATTATAATTATTTTCTAATTACAAATTTTCTAAACATATTTCAATGAACTTTGTTTTCATTACTTTCGGAATTAATTATATACATATATATATTAGAATTCAAATTTAAACAATTTTAACTTACAATAATGCAGGAGCAGTGAGTTACAAAATTATAAAAATAAAATTACTTAAGTTTTTATAATTTTTATTATAAATAATATACTTTTTAAATTAAATTAATGTGAATAAAGGAAATATAAAATATATCTATATTATTTACTTTTAAGAAATACAGCAGAAACTAGCTTAACAAACACCTGATACTTGTATAATCAGCAAAACAAATTGTAAAAAAAAAATCTTTACAATTTGTAAAAGAAAATCTTTACGATTAATGAGCAATGTTTTCACATAACTATTGGTGAGGAGTGGAAAAATTATGGAATGTGTATATAATGAAACAAACTCAACAGGATCATGAATGGTCGAAGAAGTATAAGAGGGAAGGTAAGGGTGGTTTGATAAATTCAAGAGAAGAACCATATTTCAATTTTATACACACAGTGCAAACAACGATTTAAAAACTAAATTGTTGCTGGCTTGCCAAACAGGAACTCCATAAGCCTTCAATAAGTGTAAAATTCAAAAGAGCAGGCTAAATATGATGTGGAGGTCTAACAAGAGGGCCTGTGTGACACATGACTTTACTGAGAAGATCTAGGAAGTGTTTGGCGATTTGGTGAAAAAATATTTACTTGTGATGAATCTGCCACCCCATGTCTTGTTTGTTATGGATATCAGTCCTTTCTATTCTCTCACCCCACAAGATGACCTTCCTGAAGAATTCAAGTTCATTAAGATTCAGTTTCTGCTTCCCAACACTGCTCCATTATTTTAGCCCATGGAAAAGCGAGTTATTTCTAACTTTAGGAAACACTATACTAAAACACTCTTTGAGCATTGTTTTCAGGAGACTGAAGAAACAACCACATTCTCAAAATTTTGGGAAAAAAATCACTTTCATATCATTGCCTGCTTCAAGATGATCAACATGGCAGGGACCAAGAGAACCCTAAATTCTGCTTGGCCGGCTTTGGAAGAAACTTTGTCCCAAAAGTATTGTCAAATCTGACTTTGATGGATTTGAGGAAATACTTGTGGAATCTTTAGTCAATAAGATTTGTCTTTGGACACTATCCTGGGATTGGAGATGAAATACAAGTGATAGCGAAGATCTTGTGGAAAAGCACAAACAAGAGCTGGCCACCAAAGTACATAATGGACATACATTGTGTTTCATAGCAAGAAGTTTTGGAGGAAAGTTGGTCAGAAGAGGGGGAAGAAGTAACAGAAATGCAAAAAACGAATAATTTGCAGGAAACAAAAACATTCCTGATGGAAAAATTCCAGTGAAGAAAAGATGATAATTGATTCTTTTTAATATGCAACTAATTTTTTTCGTATAAACACAATACCATATTTTACATTAATTTAAATGAGAAAAATTGTTTTATATAATAAGCAATTCATTTAACAAATGTAATTCTGGAATGAGTACTGCTCGTTAAGTACGTACTGGATCATAAACATACTCATTAAATATCAACTACGGTACTAACATTTGATACACTTATTGTAAATAATTTAATTCTTTTGTTTCTTTGCCAAAACAATTTATAATATGAATAATAGAAAATAATTTAGGTAAATGCAACAAATAATGCATTGTTAATTGCATAATACTCACAGATTTAAAATCGTATTAAATAAATTACATGCCTCATTTGAATTGATTTGATTACTGTGAAGATGACAATAGTATAAAGCATATTGTTCTTAATTTTAATTACAAAAATATAATATTCACATGAAAATTTGGAAATGCATATTTAGGTTAATTTTTAAATATTGGAACTGATTTTAACCTGTTATTTACTTTGTATAAATTATTATCGATTCATATCATTTTTAATGGTTCATTATAATATTCTCCATGATTTATTAATAAAACATCAGACACAGAAGCTCATTCCCAGCTAGGTAAACATTTTTATTTTATTTAAATTTTTAAGAAGTTTATATCTTTAATAGATTTTTGAAGAATCTGCAGTATTAATAAATATTGTGTACTCTTTCTTTAGATACATCTAAGAAGATAATTTGTGAGGAGCAGGAATAGAGAATGATGGTTACTATTATCAACATTAAAAAACGATTTCATATTCATGTAACCATTTTAAAGAAAACTGATAGTACAGTTTAGAACACATGAAACATAAATTTTTAAGATAGGTGAAGGTAGTTACATTCCTCAACCATCTCTTTAAAAGTACTGAATAGAAGACTGATAGTTCAGTTTAGAACACATGAAACATAAATTTTTAAGATAGGTGAAGGTAATTACATTCTTTAACCATCTCTTTAAAAATTTACTCCAAAAGTATTTTCTTTTAATTTTAGTCTCAGACTAATAAAAACATGAGTTTGTTAAATTTTAAAAAGATAAATCAATCTATTAAGATGTTATTGGAATAAAGAAAAATAAGTTAAACTTTTGTTTTGTAAACAGTAAATGACAAACGAAATATTACACTGTAGTGTATAATAAATTTTAACAGCATTAAATATAATGACAAAGAACAATTTCACAATTTTTGATAAAAAGTTCCTTAAGATTTTATTAATTTTTTTATTCATGGCTTTCAGTCATCCTTAGGAGGGAAAAAAAAATTTACATTGTTTCATTAAACAAACTTTTTGAAGTTCACAATATCATTCTCACTAACAAAAAAATATTCTATATCATAGTTTCTTGATTAATTTTTTTTTCTTATGAAAAAAATAATAAATAAAAGGAACTATGGTGTTGGATGTGATAATGTTATTTACATATTAACACTCCCAACACTTACTTATTCATATATATAAGGTTTCTCATCTTACATACAAAATTTTTTCTTGGCAATCATTTTCAAGGTTATAAAATTGTTTTCTAGAAAAATCTCTAAAACAAAAATTTGAAAAGTCTTATTATAGGCTAATTAAATACTCTTTCAACTATTGGTAAATGAAAAATCTGATGAATATAAAAATGAAAATCCAATGGATCATAATACGAAAATGAATATTTTAGTAGCTTACAGAAAAAAGTCAAATAGAGAAAATATTAATTTGTTTAATCTATCCATTAAAAATTAACTTAGAAAGCATATTTACAAAAACTTATGAATAGAATGTGTTAATAGAGAAATGAAAGGATTTTGCAAACAAGGTTCTTCAAAAGCTAAATGATTATTTGAAAAATATGGCATTTTTATTAAATCTCCAAGGCATGGAAGGCTATTTTTGGTGCTAAAAATAGAACTGCTAAAAGCAAAAAATGTGCTTTCTTCCTTCGATAAAATAACAAGAGAATCTAGTAGAATCGCTAAATATTTGGCGAAGAAGTAGACAAACTTGATCCAACTTTTTCAAATGTTGGCAAACAAAAGTTTAAATATGGATTGTATGCAGGGTTGAGTTTTTGTGATCACAACTGACTGTACAAAAGTACTGTTATTCACTTTAGCACACTGGAGGTGTTGCATTTTATATTTCATTCTAAATTTGAAGAATTACAAATATAGTTATAATGTAAAGTAGTCCCCTAGTGTGAAAAAAAGTACATGAATAGGAACTTGTTTAAAATTCTTTAAGATCTACAACTATATATATAGACTAATAATTCTAACTATTCTGAGAATCAAAGGGATAAGAATTAACACTGAGAAACATATTGAACATTTTGTAATGGAAAAAAAGAACAAAATAGAATTTAATTCATGAAAGACATTTTTATTTGAATCCAACTGAAATAACAATAGGGTAATACAGATTGCTTTAATTGCAAAAGAAATGGATGGTCAATTCAAGGTTCAACCGAGGTGGCAGGAATTCATGTTATTAGTTAATGGAATTTTGTGCATCTTCCATATTCATTATATCTTGCCTCCACTGGCTACAGTTTCCAGAGGACAATTTTTTATTTAAAAAAAAAAAATTATCTTTAACAATGCTGTAGCTGCAGTCCATGTATCTATTCTAATTTATAAGAGTTTAATACCATCCATCCACCTGAATAATATGATATTTAAATGAAAAAAGTATTTAGACATATTTGGATGCATTGATGAATAAAATATTTACTTTTTGATTTTTACTTTTTGACATTGAAATTGTCAATCAGCTTTGCTTTTTTCCCTTAAATATCATATTTACATACTTGATAAACTGATAAATTTCATTGTGCGCACTAATTTAAGTTATCTTACTGTTTCTCTGGCAAAATTTCCTTTAAAATTTTAACAGAAATAAGTTTACTTTGTACACAACAGATCCAAAGATTAAAATTGCCCTACAGTAGATACGCAAATTTTTACTCACTTTTTTCCTTTTTCAGTTCCTTTCCAATTTGATGCATTCCAATCACAATATTCATGATCAAAAATGCTTCCGCATTCATTTTGAATTTCCGACCTAAAAATTATAATAAACATCAAGATAGAAGATTAAGCATCATTTAGGTGAAAAAGCAGAAAAATAAAGTATACACTTTCAAACATGTGATAACATTCTTTTATTGTGTATTTAAAATTCTTAACATAAAAATACATAGAACCTTAATTTTTAATATAAAAGGAAAATAACTAAGATTCTTTTAACTTTACTACAGTAAGTAGTTATAAATTAAATAATAAAGATCAACACAAACCTGAATGTGAAAATGATTAATATTATTAAAAAAGTCAATTAATAAATTACTTAATAAATATAATAAATGTTATAATACATTTTCATCAACAAGGAAATAAATAAGCATGAAAACTTAACTTAAAAAAAATAATTTAGATTAAAAAAAAAATATTCTTTCTTAGAAAAATTTATTTTAAATCTTTGGTTTTGACTAAGATTTTTATTTTAAATATTGACTACTGATTAAATTATTAAAATATTTTTAATATACAATATAAAAAATCAAAACTTTTCTTTGATTATTATTATTATATATTTAAGTTTTAAAATGTGACATGAACTCTAATCAGTAGCACCACAGCAAAAGAAACCTTAGTTGATACTGAGTCACATTCCAGACATAAAGGTCTGTGAAAAGTAAATGTTTTCTGTTTTCATTTATTTATTTTTGGTAGTATAGGATTTATGTTAAATAACTATGTGCTCGTTGCAAAGTCAATTCTTAATTACAATTGATAAATCTAACAACAAGACTCCAATGTTTTTACAGAACTGAAATGATTTGGATTATTAAGATTCATTGAAAAATTGCAGGATTCCTTGTATATAAGAATCATGATATGAGGAAACTTATGTTATGATATATGTATATATATCAATTTTTAACGAATAAAATTGACAAACTGTGATAAGATAAACTGAAAATAGTAACCATTTGATGCATTTCTAACAAACAACTGAAAACCCACAAATTTCTGCTGTTTTGTGTGAACAAAGTATTTACTTTTTACAGAATTTTCATTAATATTATGAAAGATTTTATAGTAGATTTACTATCTCAGAAAAAGTAATGTTCAATTTAAAATACTTATAATTATAATTCCTTTAACATTTATAACTAAATTAAGCCTGTGAAATTATAAGTTGTATTAGTAATTATTTTGAAATATGTCAACAATTATCGATTTAGAAAACATATCATTAGCTATTTTATCATATCATAATGTTGACTGAACAAAATAGATAAAAAAAAAAATACAGAAATTGTTCACGGGTGTTTATTTTAAAAAATCGGCAATTAAGTTTATTTATTTTAATGAGAAAAATCTAAAATAGTTAAAATCTCAATGTAGCTGAGCATTATCAAAAACTACTGTAATTCTGTCATGGTATTGAGATTTAAGCTTTTATTTTTTAAGTTTGGGGAATTTTATCTGTAACAAATAATTTTTTTGGTCAATGATTACATTATTGTATGCTTAATTTTGTTCTCATTTTATAAAGCATTAATTTTGAATACACTTTGCAGAATTAATGCTGTGCATGTTTGAGATATAATTAAAAATTGCATGTATTTGTTATGTTAAAGAATTTTAATGCATAATTATATATATATATATATATATATATATATATATATATATATATATAACTGGATAAACTACATTCTGCATATGGCATTGAAATATTATTAAATTGATTTTTTACCTATCAGCATGCACTATTTTTTAATTTCAATCCTGTACTTTTCATATCATACTATTTAAATATTCCAGTTTCTGCATTTCAAAAAATTTGTTAGAGAAAAGTAGAATTTAATAACAATCAGTTAGAAATTAATATTCATTGGTTTCAGAGTGGTGAGTTGGACAAAAAATTTTTCCAATGCATCCAGTTTTGATTTCAAATATTCTGTGGTTAAGCATTATATAAATTAGCATATATTTTTAAAAGAATAATTAAAGGAAAATAGGTATTTAACTGAAATTTTGTCTTTAAAGTTTCATAAGAGCTTTAATATCGGTGATTCCCTTAATATAATTACTCATTAGACAGTATATTCTATTCTAAAGTGTTTATTTTCTTATTTTTCCAATATTTCAGAAAATAAATATATGTAATTTAGTAAATTATTAGCATTAGCTTTATTTATTGAAAACTATGATTTTGTATGAAAATTTGAATACTTAAAATTTTGGTTTCAAGAAAATATACATGAATATTTTTATAAAGGACTACACAAAGCAGATGTAAAAATCTATTATTTAAAAATATTGATTTGAGTTTGTTTTTAAATGTGTTTAAAAAATTATGATTGGAGTACGGGGTACATTTTCAAAACTTTCTCTTTTTAGTAATTCTTACTAAAATTAACATATAACAATTTACTTTTACCTTTTTAATAATCATGCTTCAGATAATCTAGGGCACAAAATCCATGCTCAAGCATTACTTGAGATTCCCTCGTCCCCCCACATTGTCTATTTGTAACCAAATATATATCGGGAGAAGTTGATTTCAGCTTCATATTTTTGTTATACCTGAATCTATCTTGAAAAATTTTAATTCAATTTAATAAATTGCAGCACTTTACTGAAAGTTTTAAAGAATAGAGATTCCCATATCATCAAAATAAATTGAAAGTTAGACTGTAAAATCATAAGGAAAATGAAACTTGAATAATCACTCAGAAAATTTCTGTCATAAAAACTCCAAATACACATATTAATTTTTACAATAAAATATTATTGATGCAAGTTGATGTATTTACTTAATATTTTTATTTTAGAATAAAGCCTGCAAAATGATTTTATCCATTTTTCACTGCATATATTAATAAGATATAGTATACACTAAAATAATTATTTTAATTAAAATGTCATTTATTTGTTCAGAATAAATTTCAATACAGTATGTTATTCTTACTAATGCTTTTTCCTCTCTAGGTTACAAAATATTCAAATATTTATGTATGATAATTATAGCATAAATACAGTTATACCATACGTTAAAAATACTCATCTCAGAAAATAGAATGGAAATTTATAGCAAATAGAAGTATGTGTTTCAATACGTTTATTTATTTGTCCAAAAATAAAAACTTTAAAATGAACATTTTGAAGCTCAAATTTAAATTTAATGCAACCATTTTGTATCTTAGAAATACTACATTTATTACAGAAATGAGTAATTAGATTTTACTTATATTTAATTAAAACAAATATAAAATTGGAAAGCTTGCATTGTTATTTCATAATAGTTAGGATGATTGTTTTATAGAGAAAGTTGACATACATGTTTGATTTTTGATGACTTTTTAAATATTTCTTAATTCAAAATTTAATCAGTTTATTATAATTCAAAATAATACTTTTTTAAAGTTTTCCTTTGATTTATAATGTATTAATAATACTTCTTAATGCTATTATAATAATTACTAAGTTACATTGATATACAACATCATTTAACAGATACAAGAATCGTACAGACTGCATAAAAAAATATTCATTGCCTAACATTAATTTTACCTTTTAAAAATAATTAAATTCCACAAAACCTGATGATTCTTTACTCAAAATTCTTACTATTAACAAAATACTACCTCTAACTTTTATCAAAAACATTTACAAAATTAAATTATGAGAAATAAAATATAAAGTACATGAAGATAGATTTCAAAATTTTAATTTTTCCTAACTAGGATGACCTTTTCTCATCATTCTGATAAGAAAAAATGCTAAAAAAAACTATTAATAAATAATTGTAATGGATGTTAAAAACTAGAATAAAAAAAATCTTTAGGTATGTAAACAATGTTAAGCAATTGGACACAAAGGAGTAGCAAAAGTGATATTACTTTTAACCATATTATGAAATCTTGCACGTCAGAAATATAAAATTAGTGACTACCATAACAAAAACGAAAGATCCAATACTCCCTATTGCATATGATTAATTAATTTCTGTTATGTTACATAATGTGAATTCAACTAACAGATTAATGCTTTAGTTTAAAAGAGGCCTGGAAATTTTTGAAAAAATTTTAATGAAAAAAAAGTTAAATTTTGCTTTATGTTACAAGATATAGTAACACAAAATTAATCATACGGTGGTGTACAGTTAATTTTTCTATCGAATGAAAACCACTGTAAAATTAATGAAAAAATTTTTTATCGTTCTTTATTTGTACTCCACTTGTTCAAATACTTAAAAACCTTTCATTCATGCTGGAACACTTAAAAAGTTCAGCGCAAATAATGACTTGTATATACTTAAGTAGACACTTGTTATGAATTGAAATTTAATGCTTATGACATCATTAACACAAAATAATTACACTTAAGTTATTTAATTTCAAGAAATTATACTCAAATTTAAAATTAAAAATGTAACTTTAAAAGCAAATTTATATAATTAACACACACACACACACACACACACATATATATATATATATATATATATATATATATATACACCTAAGCCTGTTTTTACACGGTCTTTTTGTACACGGTTTTGATATAACACGATTTGAAAATTGAATATTTTTAATTTTTTTACACGATTTTATTCCATTTAGCACGATTTGAAATTTTATGTACTTAAATTTTTTTTGTCAAATTTAATTTTTGCGAAGTATGTTCATATCACAAAAAAGTATTTATGAAAGAAAAAAGTCTGAAACCATTGATAGTATCGATAGTTTGCGAACACTAGCTTAAATATTTAAGTGAATTCCCCTTTAGCGCGTACAAACAAGTAGGGGAATTCCCTTTATGTGCATACAATAAAATTTACTGGTCAGAGCAATTGAAACGTGTTAATATTTTGTGAACTGTCAATGCAATAAGACGTGTTTGGTAAAGAAATTTTTTGCAGGCAAATTTGATTTTCCATTAAATTTAATTTTAACGCATTAAGATAAAAGGTAAGCCAAAAAATATTTTGTATTTATTCAGTTATTTACGAATAACTGATGACGACAGCAATTAAATTTATGTTGTTGTATTTATGATTATCACTTATTCTATTT
>JAPDSC010107355.1:218851-254405 GCA_026290005.1 Latrodectus geometricus
TTAAATTTCTTTGATTAAGTTGTTTATTACAATTAAAATCACTATGTACCATATTAAATCTGTAAGAAAACAATTAGAAATTAAATATTTATCAAATTTATAACAAAAGAAATTTATTAAATTGAATAAACTGAAAACTTTTTAACAGCGATTCACATAAGTGCTAGTGTTAAGAAAGAATAATTTTTTCAGTAATAGGAAATTTTACACATAATTGAAAATTCAAAATAAAGATATAATCAATGCAGATATGATAAAGTTAAAGAAACTTACTCTTTTATTTTTATTTGTACATTTTCTATTTCACCAAAACAGCTGAACTGTTCCTTCAACTTTTCATGAGTAAAACCTTTTGGAACATTTCCGACATACATGACACGCCTTTCTTTCTGAAAACAATATATAAATATTCAAAAATAAAATAACATAATAGGAAAGCAACATTTTTTAATATAATTATATTGTATTAAGATTGCATAAATAATTTCACAAGTATGTATGTATGTATGTATGTATACATATATATATAATATAATATAAAGAGAGAGAGAGGGAGAGATAGATACTGTATTTGCCAGCATATAAGGCATACTTTTTTCTTTAAAGATAAGTCTAAAAAACAGAGTTATATCTTACACTAATATTGAATCTAATTCATATATTTCATATGCTTACATTTTGAAATACATTCATTGCTAAAAACTTCTTCTATATGGAAAATGTGATATTGTTCATGTTTCCTTGTGGTGTTTAGAAATATTAGTTATACAGAGTTCAATGAAAGTGCATTTGCTGTCATCGACAATTCCAGATGGGTTTGTTTAAACTTTCTAATTTTTTCAACAAATTTCAAATGTGTGAAATTTTAACTATTCAATTTTCTTAAAATTATTGGCAAGTTATCGCTTAAAAACTATACCAGTATTGCTATTAGTATTCTAGCTACATGTGATTACGTACAATAAACAAAATATAACAGGGCTACAGAGAGATATTTCAAGCCACCCCAACTGAGAAAATGATAAAAACTTGCCTGAATCAGATCTCAAAAAAGAAACTCGCAGTAAATATAACTTTAGTGATATATATATATATATAAAACAGAGACAGTGGTTAAATTATTTAAGTATGTTAGTAATAAACTGGATAGTAACAAGAATAATTTATTATATAAAGGCAAAAGATGATTTTGAAAATTTCAAGAAACCATATTTAGCTCTGGAAATAAATGTCTAGATTTTGATGAAAATTAAAAGATGTTATTTCCCAGATAGATTGGGTATTTGCACTTTAATAAAGAATTACTTTTATGTATTTATATGTTGGTGTGTATATACATGCATGCTACTGTTGAAGTGAGAAATCTGTTATTTCAATAAAATAATTAGATATTTCATGAAATAACTAGACAAGTAAATTAAAGTATATAAAATTATTGAAAAAAAGATTGAAATTGATTAAAATTTAATTAGATATTCCATAAAATAACAATTAATTGATTAAAATTTGGCACTTGAAAGTCCTTTTAATCAGTTTTGAATATGTACTTTGATTTTGTATGTTTCATTCTATTACTTTTAGACATAGAATTTAGATAGAGTACTTATGTTACCATTTCACAATTTGGATTATAAAACAAATATTTTTGCAACATGTTTTCAAGCAAACACTTCAGAAGAAATGGGAAACTAACCTGTAAATAAGAAAAAATTAGTACACGAGAGATTTGAATTTTTACAAATTAAGCAAGAGACAACGGGAAACCGCTAACTCACAAAAAATTATTAACTTTGATAGCAGAAGTAAAATGAACTAAAACAGCACAGAAAAAAAGTACCACATGACTATTGATTACTCCAGAACTAATATACCAGAAGTTTACGGAGTAGAAAAGTTAATGTGCCAGTAACAGATGCAAAACCAAGTGTGATATTTTCTTACTCTAGTAATATGGTCTTTGGTATTTCACATGAAATTTTCTATTTATCAAATATGTTTCTATTGAGCATGGTAGAAACTGCATGATAAAAGAACTAAATTGTCAAGATAAAACATGAATGAGAATGATATGCTTTCACCACATATTTTTGAGTGTTTCCACCTTAGCAAAAACAAAAGATGGGGGGGAAAGGTGCTATGGCTAACACAAAGCTGTTTCTGTATCTGAATTCAAGATATTAAGCAGATTTCAGAGATTTTTAGTCTCAAAAAGATGAAAATTTATTTTAGTTAACAAATATCATTTGATAAAGTTTGTGATTTTAAGACCTCTCTAAACAAAAAAAGCAGAAGAGGTCACAATGTGTTTGCTCGATATATTTTATCATTGGTGCCTACTATATACTGCAACCTGATAATGGGAGTTCTGTAGTAAACTTATAGATAATTTAAAAATAATCTGCCCAGAATTTAAAATTGTACATGGCAAACCAGACAAAGTCAGAACAAAGGTAGCAACAAGGGAGCCAATCAAGATTTTCAAAACCTTTTAACAACTTGGATGCAAAATAATTTACTTCATGGAGTTAATGTCTTAAATTTATTCATGAAAAACAGAGCACATCATTCTGATATAAAGAGAAAACATGAAAATGGCATGTTTGGCTATGCTCCTAGAGTTGGGCTATCCACGACTTCTATTCTAAGTGATGTGTTTGATGCTATTAGAGAATGAAATAGTTTGAAAATTCCTTAACAGTTGTAACTCCATGTTCTAAACATAATGCATGCTGTTTATGCTAATGCTGTTTTCAAAAGAATAAAAATTTGAATGAAACCTTTGAGCTTTATGAAGGAACATCCCCCCTTCCAAATACACTGTAAAATTTTGAATCATGTGAACCAAAAATATTGCAGTGACAGTTTATTTTGTTATAAAGAGACAGTCAACCCATGTTTCACGTTCGGAAATAAGACACATAAAAGATAAAACTTCACGCAAGTTTTGTAATTTGTGTCTAAATAAAATAAATACTGAGAAAGAAAAATAACTAAAGAATGTTTGGAAATTTTAGCTACAAAAATGCAATTGCCAACAAATTTTATTCTAAAGCATCTTTAGTCACAACCTTTTGTAATGCGGTTCTTGCTATTCCTTTTCCATATTATTTATCAATAACCACCAGTAATAGAGATAAAATGTAATTTTTTTCCTCAAGAGATGTTAGTTATTTATGATCCACTAATTTATAAAATAATATGAGATTGTTTATTTTTTTCTTTAATGGTTTATCATTAGTTATTTCACAGAATAACTAGGTAAGATAAAAAGATTTTCATTTATTATATTTTATAATTGACATGACAAGTATTTTCATTTTTATAATTATACTGAAAAACTGAAAATAACTGAATTATACACTAACAACAACGGCACAAACACACACATATATAAATATAATATGGACAATTTTATTTTGCAAAAGAGAATTTGAAATTTGACAGGACCTTTAGACAGCTCTGATCAAGTTGATAGTTGAACACATATTTTTGTATTAATTTTACATTTCATATTATTATATTTTGTTTTATAAATTAAATAGACTTGCTTTTAAAATTAAAGGGATATCATAAAAGACAACAAATAGTTGAATTTTTTAATAGTTCTTAAAACATATGCAAGAATTCAAATAAGAAATATATATACATAAAAATAAAATTTTCATTAAATATAATATTTATTACAAAATCCTTTAACAAAAAAATTTCAATTTTTTTTAAGTCACAATTTTTTTAATAATATTTTTTTCTTTATAAAATTTTAAAAGCAAAAATATAACTAAATCATTATATTCTTAACAACTAGCACACCCAATTTTATATTTTGTAACAAATTTAAGTAAACATTAATTATATTTTTCATACAACAATATATTTGTTGAATAATAATATTTATCAAGCATTTTCAAAATAACATGTGTTAAAAAGATCCTCAATAAACATAAAAATCCTCTGAATAATATTTGTTAAAAATAAATCTAAACTAGTTTTCATATTGAAAACAGAATATTATGATCAGAAAAATAAGTAGGAACTATTTTTTGTATGTTTAAAAAGATAGAAAAAATAGGGAAGATGAATCTTTTTATTATTTACAACTCCAGAGTTTGTTTAACAAACTCACTGATAAATTCTAATGCTAATAATTAAAGCAGATATGCCACTAGGATAAATGTTCTGAACACTATATTCAATGTATACAATATTGCTCAAATTTTTCTAGCCTTTTAACAAAAGAAAAAATTTGCAATTGGCCTGCTTCACATAATCTTGTTTCAAAAATTGGTAAGTACCCTTAAACCAAATGCATTAAATCACTTTTGACAATAAATTAAAAAAAAAACTGCTTTTCACTGATTTGAAAAAAATATATAAAAAATTTAAAAAATTTTACAAAAAAAAAAAAAAGAAAGAAAGAAAGAAAAAAAGAAATATTAAGTTACAAAAAAAACATAACAAAAAGTTTTAGTATTTATTTAAAGCAATTGTTTTTCACTCCAATAAAAAAGTCTATTCCTTGTTTAAAAAATAGAAACTTACTTGGTACTTGAAATTTTCATGTAATAAGCATACTGCACATAAATTTTGAACTCTATATTAGTAAATTTGAACTTGTCAACATTTATTACGTCAAAAGGACAACTAATATAAAAGATTTATAATCAGGATAGATTTTGGTAGTTACTGCTAAACATCAGTTGTCATTTGGAATTATCACTCAGCAGAGACCTGTACTGTAATGTCTATTGACATTTCCATCATTTTGGATCATTCCCATAGTCTAAAGATAGCATTTTGAGTGACTTTGTGTACAACCACATTCTAGGGGGTAATAATTCTAACATAAAAACATCTCCCACATGAACCCTGTGTCATATTTATGCTGTTATAGAAATAAATGCCAACGAAACAATTGTGAACAAATTTTCTTTTTTGTCAAAGATCCTTATATACCCCTCTATTACATCATTGTAATATACACTCAGCTTCATGGGTGCTTTTCTGTAATTTACATATGTTTGACAATGTTAAAGGTGGCATTTTTCCTTTCGCACTTGCTTCTGGATTATCCTTAATTTATAGAGATGTGTGTATATTTCTATTTTGTATCAAAAATAGATTAATTGGTAAGGGCTTAATGATAAAATATTTTGTTAATAAAACACAAAAGTTTAGATGTTATGACATTTTTAAGTATATTTCACTAATTTAAAAGTTTATCAGCTTCTTCCTTAACTTAGAATTTGACAAAAATTGCTATGAGAATTTGAATGTGAATCATCACAATGAAATCAAGATCTGATAACTGTAACTTATCTTGTCATAGTTATAAGTTTATTATTTCTCCTTAAGAACTTTGCGTAATTTGCCAAATTTATTTTAAAAATTTTATTTTCAATATTTATACTTTCTCAAAAATACTAAAAAACATAAGCACTGAATATATCTTTTAAGCTGCATTTCCTTTTAAATTTTCTTTAAAAACTATGTGAATATGTTGTTGTATATCATCCATCTGACTGATCATCTCGTAATTTCCATAGGCAAATCAAATATAATAAATACGAGGGTCACTCTGAAATTTTTGAGATACAACTAGGTTTTTAAAGTTATGCTTACAAAATTTTAGGTGTGTTCAAAGAAGTCTCCTCCAGCATCAATGCACTTTTGTAGATGAATTTCATCTACAAAAGTGCATTGATGCTGGAGGAGACTTCTTTGAACACACCTAAAATTTTAGTGGAAAATTTCCACTAATTAAATACCTCAAGCCATTCATTTCTTGGAATAGATTAAAAAAAAATGCACACATCAATCTCTTCTTCTGAATGAAAACGACGTCCACGTAAGTTCTTTTTTAGATAAAAGAATGACCAAAAGTCACACATAGCTAGATCAGGTGAATACGGCGGATGTTCGATCATTTTAATTTGTTTTTGTTTAAGAAACTCAACTGTTAATCCAGCTATATGTGAAGATGCATTGCCATGGCGAAGCATTAGTCCCCTAACATTCAGTTTTTGTAGAATTTCTGGAAGACATTTAGTGGTATACCAGTTTGCTGTTACTGTCCTTCCAACTTGATAGCTTTGACCAATCCCGTACTTCTGAAGAAAATGGCATACATCACTTTTTTCAGTGCACGTTGTTTTTTCACCAGTATCGGCATGGGATCATCTTCAAAGACCCATACTTTGCTTTCTTGACGTGTTAGAATGTCAAAAAACAATATGTACGTTTCACCACCTGTTACAATTATAGAAATGTTGCGGTGGTCACTATCATTTAGCAATTTAAGAGTTTCTTTACTGATTCTGACACGCTCCTCTTTTTGGTACTCAGTTAGATTATGGGGAACCCAGCGGTCAACTACTTTTTTCATATGTAATTCTTTATGAATAGTTTTGTGTATGGCTGTGGATCCAAAGTTAAGTTCCTTCTGTATTATTTGATAGGTACAGCGATTATCACCCATTAATATTTTTCGTATGGCAGACACATTATCCGGGATTACTGCCGACGGCGGCCTTCCTGTGTGTTCTTCATCCGGAAGAAAATTGCGACCTCTTCTAAATTCTCTAAACCATCTGAATACAGTAGCACGAGCTGGAGATTCATCACCAAATGCTAATTGTAAACGTTGAACGCGTTCTTCTTGATTTAATCCTGCTTTAAAATCATAAAAAATCATAGCGTCAAAATGTTCTCGCGTCAACTCCATTTTCTCTTCTGTTTAAAATTTACTCTACGTTAAACAAGTTGAAGTAAGTCAGTAAAAAATCGTCTTCTGTGTTAAAATACTTTGTATTTTAAAATTAAACCATTATATTTATTTTGTGAATTCTTGTCTGCGCGTATCTCATAAATTTCAGAGTAACCCTCGTACTTGTAAAAATTGCTTATCCCACAATTTTGCCAAGCATAAGCACGCTTCCCAGGTACATCCCGCAACTTCACCATTTTTCTACTTTTTCAAAGTTTTATTGTGTAATAAATGAAATTTTCTTGTGATAACACTTGAAATTGGTTTTTCTTACAACTTAGTATCTCATGATAAGAGTTTATATAAAAAATATTTTTGAAAAGAAAAAATAAATATTTCAATTCTGCAATGTAAATAGGTTTTAAATAGATAAAAAAAAAAAAAAAAAAAAAAAAAAAAAAAAACAATGTTATAAAGCAATTTCTGCTTACAAATTGAATAGACAGGTGATTAATTCCATCCTGTAATTTTTGTAGATTTGCAAAGTAAATCTTTCAAGAATCTATGAACTCAAGCTTAATCTACTATGAGGGAAAATGAAATACAGATATAATAGATAAAACTTATTAATTTTAACTAAAGCAAATTAAACTTTCACTTTTAAGAAAAATATGCTCTCAGTCAATATTCAAATTTCCTTCCACTTGGTCAAACTAGAGATGGAAGTTATATGCTCTAATCATCTGACCAGAGGTGCAACAAACAGAAAAATAATAAAATATATAACTGACCCCTAAAATAAGCATTTGTTCTATGACCATACCTTCAGCCTCACAAAAATATGCTTAATTTTTTTACTACATGACTTTTTTACATTTAAAATAAAGGAGCCTGCATTGAATTAATTAAAAAGTGTACGAAAAAAAATTTTTAGTAATTTTTTATTTCTAAGAATTACTGCTTATAAAAGCAATCAAAAAATCCCTATGCCCCTATTATAAAAAACATTTATTTTGACATTTTTTTTTATCTATTCAAATTTTCTATGTTTTGATAAATAGAGTATTATCTATTTTATATTAAACAACAATATCACTGAAATAAATTTAATTACATTGAATATTTTTCCTGTATGTTTTCCTGATTAGAAATTACTTAAAAATAATTTGTGTATACAGGAAAAATCAGTAATTATAACTTGGAATCTTTAATGCTTTTATAATTTATAATGGTTTTTATAAATGGTACCCTTAATATGGTAATTTCAAAAGATAATTTTTATTTTAAATAAATAATATATTTTATTATATTGTTTACATTAAGTCTCAAAATTTTTACTTTCAAAGAAAATAAATATCACTATACTGATTAATAAATAATTTAACAAATCAAAAATAATTTACATGTTTAACTTAAAAACTTAAATTTGATAACTAAATTTTTAAAAATTTATCATTTTAATTTATTTGTACTGATTTTCAAAATTTTGAACTTACAATAGCTTTACGATTATCAAAATTCACTCTTCTTGCTTCAAATTCAGCATCCTTTTCATTAACATTTGTCAATCTAGAAATGTAAAACGCTATTTGTAAAATAAATTGATTTTACAATTTCATTATCAATGAAAATAACTAACAAATGGTGACAATTACATTTGTCAGTCTCTCCAAGATTCTAATGCATAAGTAAGTGATTTATATTTGAAATAGAATTATCATACTTGAAAAATTATCAAATTAATGCTCAAAACACAAATTAATAACAAAGAAAATTTCTGACAACATAATGGAGCTAACAAAAAACTAAAGCTGAAAACCACAGTGGGAAAAATTTATTATCAAATTTATGTAATACTAACAAATTTAGTGATGGTAAAAAATATCTAAGCTTATATAAAATCTATATAAAATAAGCCAGAGAATAAAAACGATAATATGCTAGTAATAATTATTTATGGAAAAACAGTTTGATAATGAAAGTATATTTTGTTTAGAAAATAAACAAACCTGTAATATACCATAAAAAGTAGAGAATGTAATTTTTAAAAAAAGCTCTCAAATATGTTGCAATTTGGAGTTATTAGCTAATTTATATATAGAAGTACAAATATGCATGTACACTAGTACGACTGTTTCTACAAGCTAAAGAATTAAAGATAAAGGACAATCTTGTAATAGTTATAATTAATAAGTGAATATATTATTTTAAAAAGCAGCATAAGATTTACATTTAAAGATAAGTGGTTTTACTAAGCCTGAGTATTGTGCCAAAAGATCTATTGTAATATACGATACTACAAAAAAAAATTCTTCCTGGTGAATTTTAAAAGTATTAAATTTTTTTTTTTTTTTTTTTTTTTTTTTTTTTTTTTTTTTTTATCAAACATTCATTTTTTACTTGTCTAAATGAAGGTTGTTTAGGATGTGATTAGCATCCATAGTAATGTTTATTTTACTTTTATTTTTTTTTATCATTAATGGGATTTTTCCCACATTGTATACTTTAAATTTTAAAAAAGCTAACTTTAATTTTCTCTTAATACACATTTTATTTAACCATTTCTTTTCAATGTTCTTATGAACAATTTAGTAAGCAAAGTAAATGTATTTCTAATATCTGTATCCATATCATATAAGCAGATTGAAAAGGAAATATAAAATTTTACTGAATAAACACATTAACAGAGTTTATAGGCTGGTTTTTAGAAAAGTTATAGTTGATATAATAGAAATTTTTGAAAACTCTGATCTATTTATATTAAGTTTTCATATAAAAATTGTTATCATTACAAAAATGATTTTAAAACATTTTCTGATAAGCAATATGCCTTGGGAAAAGAATTGTTTAAAGTAATGCAATTTATAATTGCAATGAAATCCAGAAGTCACCTTTTTTAATTGCTATAATTTAAAATAATTTGGCATCAAGACGACAATTTCATTGCAATACCTCTGTATTTTCTGGTTTTCACCTTACAACATTCTGTTTTTCGTTTTCATAATTGATTTCTCCTTTATAATTAGTTTAGGTATTACATTTTTATAAAAAAAATTCACAGTCAATATCTCATAATATTTCGAATTGCTTACGATTCATTTTTCCAAGGAAGGGTGGGAATCTTTATAATATAGAAACAAACAGCAAGTGAGGACCACACCAATACTTGGCCTGGACTCCTTCATTTGAAAGACATTGCAACCATAATATATTTAATATGTCCCAGTTGCTACCCTTAAGTATATATAACTGATTAGTACTTGTTGCACTGGGGATCATATTATTAGCTGTGTGTGTTAAAGAAAAATTCATCTGACTATTTACAAATTACTTTGCCTCATTTTCATTTCATTTTTCACACAAAAACGAAGAAAATGAAGCCTTAAGAGAAAAGAGAGCAATTCTTTTTTAAAATATTCTCTATTTAGAAAAATGTTTAACTTTTTAAACAACTGATTTTCTAGAAAAATAAGCAAAGTACTCAAATTATTGAATGTTTTTTTTAAATTATACCTAAGAAATTGAGTAAGATTGAATCATCTGCTCAAAAGCACGAATGTATCTAGAACACTTATCACTCAGGAAATTATCTGGATCATAAATTAAAAACAGATCCAGGATAAAAACTTAAACTCACTAAATTCCTGTAACATCCTTAATCAAATTGTTATTTATATACTAATGTACTTTAAAAATTAATATGTTTTTTGCAAAACCAAAAAGTCAGATACCTACAAAATGAAATCAAAATGAGTATTACACACATAAAAAGATGGGAGCAACATTTTTAGATGGCAATACCACAAAATTAAATAAAGTTTCGAGTGTAACTTTAACATTGAAATCCGTTATCAATCTTGAATTTCCTAACCTATTTTTAAGCTCTAAATTGATGTCAAATGATTTAATCAAAAAATAATAAAGAAGATTCTATTTTAATTGTTAAACAATTCAAATCACATTTTCATATTGTGAGTAAATAGGATATTCCATTACAAGAATCACTATTTATTTGATGTTGCTTGTGACCCGAAGAGTATTTCTTTTAACATTAAAATCATACCAAAACTTTTTTAAATCTTAGATGTCTCTCAAGAAATTTGTTTTTAATATTGAAGCTTCAAATAAATGAATTCAATGAAACAATAACCATGCTTATTGTAAAAATATTGGAAAGAAATTAACCTCTCATTTTTCTCACACATGAATTAAATAAATCATTACATTAATTATACTTTTAAAATAGAGTAAATAATTTTGACAACTTTCTCATACTGCCATTTTTTTTAAGGAATTTACATGGTTTTGGTAGTACTTTTTATAAAAGTATATTTTTGTATAGTTTACTAAAATTAAGGAATCTACAAGCTTTTACAATAACTGAAACCCTTTTTGTAAGGTTTTACAAAAAATTTTAAATTTAGAAATATCAGGAGTTAAGGAATTATAAAATTTCCCTCCTCAGTGGCACATCAATTATGTGTGTCACCAGTGTGGGTCATGGCCTTCCGTTAAGTTACTAGACAGCCAAAATTAAAGACATGAAATGCAATCATTAGGAAATGCTACACAAAAATGAAAAGATACTTCTTTCCTCAGCAAATTTAAATTGATAGAGTTGAAAAAAGTAAATAAAATCAAATTACCTTTGTTTCTTTATTTAATTTCTTAAAAATCATTTTTTGTTGTTATGATGAATAACTAGCAATTTCCTCTTAAGAGGCTTTATTCACCCTTGGAAGCTTATAATACGAAAAAGATTTTTAACTTTTGTAAGTGATGCAGAGCCTAAGCTGAACACACATTCAAGTAAAATATTTATGAGACTAATTTGCCAGGAAAATCTTGATGAACTGTCATAATGCTAACAATTATATTTAGAAATATTTTTGATTCAAGTATCATTAGCCTACAAATCTAGATTAAATGAGATAGCATTTAATTTCCATTAATAAATTTGTCTAAAAAAAGTAGAACAATATTATCAACATTATTTAAAATGATTTTGCTTACAATGAAACAGAATTAACACTACAATAAAAATATTCAATTCTTTTAACAATATGCTGCCCATTAATTGCAACTAATCCTTTCACCATCTTTATAAGAACATAGTAATCCTTGAGAAATCTGTATAGATAGCTATTTTTGAAATTAAATAAAAACAAACAAAAGAACTTTAAATGATATAAATAACATACACTATAATAAGCAAATTTTTATTAGATTTAATTTTTTATTGGAAAATTCATTTTATAAAATAAGGGCAAGGGCATTTAATAAAAGCAAATGCATTTTATAAAATAAACACAGCACAGTAAATTTACACATTAAAATATTCAATAACGATTTGACACAAAATATTCACACTTTTTGCCCCTAAAAGGATAAATTTAAATAACTTCTTATTAATATAATAAAATAATTTAGAAAATAAAAAACACAGTTGCAAATATAATGCTCAATTATCAATGCAATAACTTGGAATTTGATGAATAATTTCTAAATTTTGTAAAATCATTAATGTTAGCAATATTTCTAATTCTAAGATATTTTAATCTGTTATTGCAACAGTTACTTGGTTAATGAAAGAAGGAAAAAGTAAAAAATAAAATAACAAAAAAGGATATGCATTCAAGTAATAACTTTTACAATGTAAGTATATTATGTAAATCACAATAAAAATTTTTTGCATATTATTATGAAGGAAATATAAAAAAGATTTGTTATTAATTCAAAAACAGAGAGTTTATTTACTGGGCATGTTTAGAATTCATCTTGTTGGAATGAAAAAAAAATTGCTTGAATCAAATCTCAGTCTTTCACTACCTAATCATTACATCATCGAAACATAATATTAATAAACACTAGGAATTTTCTATGAGACTGGGACATGTGCTTCACATCACAGTACCTACGGTCAAGAAAACAGAATGGGCATTGTACACCTCCCTCCCCCTCGATGGGTTGTAGGGCAGTAGAATTTAATTTAGTTTATCTTGGTATCATTGAAATATGACACGAAACAAACTTATCAAATTACTTTTGCAATAATTCTCTCTTTGATTATCACATAAACTTATAATTAATCTTTTTGTTTACATAATTAACAGTATTGAAGTAATTCTGGAAGTAGTTCATGTTACCTCAAGTTTGTTGAAGACAATGAATATGCATACCATGGTTATTGTATGTACCTAGAAATGTTACCGACATCTATGTGTACATAAAATTTAATATAAATTCTAGATTTTATAAATTAATCCTGGTACTAGTAAATAAGGTGATAAAAATTTAATATAGTATCTATAAAAACTTTAAAAAATCTTTAAAAGTACATTTCTAGCATTGGTAAAGCTAAGGTTATAAGAAATCACAAGCTTAAAGTATCTCTTAAAATTCCATTTATCGTAACCCAAAAATATAAGAAGTGCATAGTAAAGTTTATGAAGAAATGGAAGGAAAACTAAACAAATTAATTAAATTATGCAATTACAATACTAATTAAGGAAGCTTTTATCTGTTCTAGCATTCATTTCAACAAATTAATTGTTAAAATAATATTATTGGGGGAGAAGATCATTAACAAAATTAAAAATTATTTGCAGAATTTATTCAACTTAGAAAAGAGCTATGCAGCTGTCAAAAAAGAAATTTTAGGAATGAAATTAAGAACACTTTACGAATAATAAAGCAACTGTATATGTTCTAACTTAAAAGAAGCAATTATAAGATAATTTTGAAATACATTAATATATATTATCCAGAGATAATATAATTTTGAGAAATTGAAATAAAAGACTTGCTTAAATTATTGTTTCATTCTGTAATTCTTTTATTTACTTAACACAAGTATTAATCCCAAAATCAAATTTATTTCAAAATTTTTCTTTTTCACTATCAAATTAATATATAACATTAAGCACATATACCAAACAAAAAAATTTTAATTAGCAAAACTGTAATGCAGATACATTTGAAAGAAAATAAGTACTACAAAAATATTTCTTGCATTAATTTAAGGCCAAAACACATTTTAAATGTGTCCAAACAGCATTTTTTTTCTCACAAAATGTTTAGATATGTAGAAAAACTAAAAAATATTTTTCCATTTAATTTTTTATATATAGCAGTGCTTGATTTAAACATAATAATAAAACCTTGTTTTCAACAATTCTAGTTCATTACTGCATAATTTCTAAATATGTTTAGTTAACAAAATAATTTTTAATTTAATAATTTTTATGATTCATTAATCAATCAATAGTCATTTCTTGTGATTAAGGGCCTGAACAGGCTTACAATTTTAAAGTGGATTCTGAAACACAACATCAACATGCTACATAAGAATTGAACATTTGAATTGTTGAAACATCAGCCACCTGAATGACAGCTGTGCAAGGTGGAGCAATAAAATTACCATCTATATTTAATGCAAAATGACAGTGCCTTTCCTAATTGCTGTGTGATTAAATTTAAAATTTTCACAATATTTCAGAATTAATCATCACTTGATTACTTCAGTTATATAGTATGGATTGCTTAAAAACTAACACATTTTTTTTATTAAAATCTTAAAGATTATAATATTATAAAAATTTGAAAAATGTATAGTGCTTTTATTTGTAAAATCACTCTAACAAAGAGATCTGCCATAAGAGATGTATAATAAAATCATAGTTCTTAATTAGTAATAAATTAGTAGTAAAATCTTAGATTTTCATATTTGTTTGCCACTTTTTTTTTAAGAGATGTCCAAATGACAATCTTAGTTCAATTCTAATACTCATTAGTCTTCAACTTGATAAACGAAGCTTAATTTCATTTTGCAACTTTTATCAGACAATATTTTTAAAAAAACAAAACTTCTGGAATTAAAACAGCATGGATATAAATGAAATGCACTGCCAACACTCATGACTATTTCTACTTATAGAATGATACATTTATTTAAAATTATTTTAAGATTTACACAATCTTTTATTAATTTTTGTAAACGCTAATTAATAGCTTAGAACTCAATCAATAAAAACAAAACTGAAGTAAAGTTATATTTAAAAGAATCAAATTTTAGAAACCAGGAATCTGCACTCTTCAAATCTAAATAGTAAAATTTTTCAGACAGAAATATATTAGACTACATAAATCATTTTTTCTACAACTAATAGATATTTTACTATACATAAACGAGTATGTGCATATGAAATATACATTTAAAAGTTGCAATAGGATGTGACTATAACTATATAGTGCACAGACAAACTTTTTGAATAGGTAAAATTTCAAGGACCAATGATCATCAAACAGGAAAATTCTACTGAATGACATTATGGTACAATTTATTAGTTTGAAACTGTGAATGAAATAATAATTGTTGGAGAAAAACAACAAATAAAATATACACATTAAAAAAAAGTCATCTAATGGTATTTAAAATATTTAAAGGAAACATCCCACTTTAGTTGCAATTTTAATGGAATTTAATGAGCATTGTGTAAAATAAGGAGTTAAAGGAAGCTTAAGACTCTTTTCTCTGCTCCCAGAAAATACAATTTACAGCTAAATAAAATGCATTTTTACTAAAAGTTATAAAAAGCAATAGTTTGTTTGAAAAAGTTTATTAAAAGTCAGGAAAGATAGTGCTTACAAGCATTTTTTGACTGGTATCATATCTTGATACAAACTAAAATTTACTAAAATTAACTTAACTTTCACAGCCTCTTTAAACCTTTGCACATACAATAACTAAAAACATTTCAATGTGCATTTTATTTACTGTTAAATTACTGCTTGTGTAAGCTAAAAAAAAAAAAAAAAAAAAAAAGGAATAGACACAATTTTATAATAAATTTTAATCGACATAGTTACATAAATTTATATTTTACAAAACTTCATAGTATAAATATCATCATTTCAAAAGCATTATTACAAATATTGATTTCCAAAGAAATAGTATTAAAAACACAATGCTTCAAGCATTCAAATTGTTTTGAGAAATATTTAGCCAAAAAATGTAATACATTACAGTATATTTAGATGTAGAGAAGACAAAAATAAATATGCTTCAGTTAAAAATTTTTCACTGATATTAAATTATTAATTTAAATTTTTTACTACCTTACATTGGAATTTCAATAACCAATAATGTAAATGCTTATGTTATTTCTGTGTAATCAGTAACAATGAAAAATAATACAAAAATAAACATTGTACACAGAATATCTGAATTATAAAGTATATAATATTTAAATTTCTAGATGAAATGTAAATTTTAATTTAGTCCAATAAAAATAGTTTTATTCTTGAACATAAATATTTTCTCTAACTAGTGAAAATGATGTTTCATAAATTATGATAATTCACTATACAACGTGAAATTATATTGATGGTCTTCAAATTTGCAATACCTTAAAAAGCAAATTGTTAGAAAAAATTCATTTTTATTTCAAACTTTTTTAAAATAGAAGATGGAAAAAATAGAGAGCAAATTAACATATTAACAATGTGTTTACTAATTAGGGGAAAGTCTTTTCCATTTACTGAAGATTGAAAACAGAATAAACTTTGACTATCAGCTTTGAAGATCGATTTTCAAAGATTTATTTCAATATTACAGAAAATATTACAAAATAAAGGGTTTTGAAAAATCTCCCAAGTTTGAATTCCAAGATTTTTAACTAATATTGTAAGCTATTGCATTGCAGCAGCAAAAGTTTCCTTCTAAAATAATAATTTAAATTTTTCAGAAATATAAGTTTTAAGATATTGATGATATCTCTTTACAAATTTTTTCGCACCAAGAAATCAATTATATTTATGAAACTAATGTCAAGGGATAATCCATTTAAGCTAATTAAATTTAGATAACCATTCAAATACAGAAATAAATCATCGTCAAAGAATACAGCCATGACTATTTTTGTAGAAAATAGTGATTGCACAATGTCTCAAGATTAGTGATTGCAAGATATAACATTTGAAGAAGCATCTTGACAATTTAGAAGTTTAAAGGCCTGTAATCATTATTATTTACTAATGTTGATTGAAAAAAGTCTAAGAAATATCATTTGTGTAAATACAACCAATAAAGCAATTACAAACATCTTGTAAGTGGGCAGTCGTTAAAAAAATTGCCACATTAAATGTTCTAAAAAGTATGATATCTACATAAAAATCCTATGGAGGTGAATGTTTCATAACTTTCTGGAAATGTGGAAAGGATTACTTTCTTTAAGTTAATAAATATGGCACTATAATTCAAGAAAAATGAGTCTTCTGATTAAATAATGGTTATCTTCCTTATGTCACTGGAATTCTTATGTGTGAAAAAATTCTGTATACATACATGAATAGGACTAAGCAATATTGGCATATCTGCATGTACAGAAAACAAATTTCAATATAAACATGTATATTACTAAGCAATGATTAGATGGGAATAATAAATATACTGAATTGTCAGACAGCATCTGAGATACAATAAAATCTGTTATGTTGTCTTATGAAATAACATTTCTAGAACAATTTAGATTGCAAATATCAGAAAACATAAAACTTAGAAAATGTTTTCAACACAGTAAAATTCCTAAGAAATTGATATCTATGTTTAAAGAATGTAATCAAGAATTATACACAATTAAATAACTCAACATCACACTTTTATTTAAAGTTAAATATAACTAAACCAATTTCGATGAATCATGTCAACTATTTCTTGATATAGTTGATTTCAATTTTTCTACTCATGAATGACATTGCACGCCAACAAAAGACAGTAGGAGTATAAAACATAAGAGTAAGTGAAGATATTGAAAGTATAAATGAACTACAGATGACACCACGAAAAAACAGCCAAAGACTATTGTAAGGTATTTAAACATTAAATGTAACTTATATTTAAAGACTTTTCATTGATAAAGGGCAATATTTAAAAACATCAAAAAAATAAACTGAGAAAACTTTCAAGCGATCACACCGACCATAGTGTGAGCACAAAATAGACGCACAACATGCTTCTCTTGTTGAAATACACAAAACGGATGCTGTGTGTCTGTGATTCAAACAATAGCAGATATTAGAACGATCTTTACATTCCAAAATTTATATCCTACCGTTAAGGCATTGCAAACCCAAAGAGATTATACATGGAATATATATAATTCCAGTATTTTCTTAATAATTAAAAATATTTTTGAGAGGCAAATGTTATAATTCTCCTAATTATTCATGGTAATTCATTTAAAAGTAATATAAATTTTTTCTTTTCTCAATTGAGTAATAATAATGGTTTCATTTTATTTGATAAATACCAAAATATCAATCAGAATACATTAATCTTTAATGACTTTAAATAATAATTAATAGCAATAAATACAAAAAGCAGATCGTGTTCATTTTTATAATTTGTAAAACTGAATAACTAATTTTTAGTCCATTGAATTATAACAGATTAAAAGTTTTTCAATGGTGTTAATAGAATTTAATGACCATCAATTCTTACAAAAATATACTTACTGAACACACTTATACTATGATAGTTTAACAATTCATAAAATTTTCAAACCATAATAACATTAGAGCAGCAGATACTTTTTAAGCAAAATAACACTATTTTGATCAACTTTAAAACTCATTTTTATGGATGTGACATTAAATTATAAAGAACATAAATAGAATATGACTGGCTACGAAATTAAATTCACATTATTTATATTCTAGTTGTTTAGACTTTTCATTTAGAAATAGCTAAAATGTCATGAAATTTAAGCTAAATTGGATCCAGCAAATACATTTAGTTGGCAATTTACCTTGATCTGTAATTTTTTTTTTTAAATACTTACTTTGAATAACATAAGAAATATAAAATACAACAAGTAGCTTACATTAGTCAGAAATTGACTCTGATCTAAATCAATTTGACAAATTATTTGCCACTTTTCTGCTTTAAATATTATTTATTTTTTTATTATTTTTTCAATCATTTACTAGACATGGGTAATCAACAAAATCTTTTCAAAAATATCTTATTTCTAATCCCATGTTAAGCTACATTATTGATAAATAATTATGATGAGTGCTACAAGCAACAATGAATTATAAATTTAGTTTGTTTGAATTGTTTTTCCAGTAGAACAGATTTTTATAGGAAATTGGTTGTTCCATTCAAAAATTATGAGAACATAGTAAATCAGTAACTGAATGTATAAATTTGATAAGAATTTATTAATTTATGAGTTCAGTACCTTAAATAAACAAAATTCCAATAAGAATAACTATTTGTTTTTAATATCATAATAAAGGGATAAGTAAAAATAAAATATTATTCCACAATGACTCATTTTCAAACACAACAAATACAAAAAAGAAAAAGAAATGGGCAAAATAGAATAATTGAAAAAAAATAGTTATTTTTTTAATAATTCTATTTTGTCCATTTCTTTAAAAAAATAAAATAAATAAATGAAAAAGGGATTTTTTTTAATTTAACAAACCAAGTTAATTAAATTATAAAAAAATAATGTTAGGAAAAAACATGTTTGCTAATTATGAAAGTAAAAATATTTGAGTAAATCCAGTTCTCTTCAAATAACAAAATTGAAAAACAATATAAGACATGTGCAAATATTAATTTTAAAATTGCATAACAAATAATTTTTTAAAAAACATTAACTTACATATGACATTAAATAAATATGAGTAGAGTACATTTCCATACAGACAAGAAATACTTGATTTGTTCTCTGGTCTTATACTTTGAAATGTGATTTCATTATATTCAAATGCTTAAAGAAAATTATAGAATATTTTATTTGAATTTTCTAAATTTTTGAGGAACCCTGGGTGTTTCATTTTTACAAATTGATTATTTTTTAATTTCTTAAAACAAATAGATTTATAAACTTAATCTATTTTATGCAATATACTGAATACTTTTGTCTCAATAAATCTGATTCAGAGTCAGTGTAAATATAAGAAACTTTAAGTAGATATATTTGCATTAACAGGCTACTTCTGCTTAGCCTGCAATAATGGTCACTCTAATTTTAAAATTAAAGAAAGAACAAGCACTTAAAAAAACTAAAAGTATAATTAATTACAAGATAAAACAAACATATCTACAGAAAAATTAAAATTGACTAATTGAAGCTGCATAGTAAAAATTTTAATAATCTATTATATGCCACAAAGATTTTAAAAAATTAAAATTTAACATTCAAAACAGAACAGATTTTAAATTGTTTTTCTTGCATTTCAAGAAATTTTATATTTTGAAAATCATAAATATTTAAATACCTAAAAAACAACCCCAGAAATTTAACTAAAAAATTAAACTAATATTTACAAAGAATCTAATAAAAAAGGCATACTTTTTACATGGAAAAAGGCAAACTCAGAAGTGTGATTATAAAAGCATATAAGAGAAGTAAGAGTTAAAGTACAAAGATTTTAAACATTTGATTAATAAAAAACAGAAGTTGGGACACAAATTTTAAAAAATACATATAGCACACAAACAAAGAGCAGAATTATTTGTGTCAAAAAAAAGTTACATTAAAGTCAAATTTATAAAAACAAATTTCAAAAATCCAGTTTTAATTATGTGCATAAAAAACTGTTAATCTTATTATCCACCCAAAGTTTCATAACACATGATTAAAATTGACTTAAATTATAATTCCATATGCTTTTAATTTAGCACCCTCATTCAATTAATTTTTTTACCTTTATAACGTATTTTTATTTCACATATACAATAGATGCTGGTTTTTACGAACTTTTAATTTATGAATATTCAAATCTTATAAACTAAGTCCCTAACAGAATCCAAGTCACACAATTTTAATTCCATTTACGAAATAAATTTCTTAAATCTATTTTATGAACTCACTTTCATGCATTTTTCCCTCGTGTTTAACTTTTATGGTCTGATGTTTTATTCATTTCCTCATTTAATTTTTGAGAAACTTGGATTGACATTATTAGACAACATTGAATAATTAACTGTGACACTAAGTATTAATTAATCAGTGTAATGAATAGAAAGTAGTTTTGATTTTAAAACTGAAATTGTTTACAATCCAAATTAAAGGAAACTTTTTGTAAATTTTAATGTGATTTATGTCAATAGAATTTGATCTATTAATAGGTACACATTTCAAATATAATTCATCCCAGATTTTTAGAAGCAATCAGTGTGGAATTCCTTGTGCCTAATCTAACTTCTGACTTTGCATGCACTTGAGTGTAATCATTATTTTTAAGTGTAAATATGAATATTTTTTAATATAGAATATTTTTGGTAGAAGCTATCACATCTTGAAATCACCTTATGAAATTGACATTCTAAGTGCAATGCTTTTGTGAATTTATGTGAATATATAGTTAAAATGATGTACAATTTATCATTTGATTGCTTGTTATTAAATAAGCCACAGCAATTGAAGTAAGATCACAAAAATTTCAATTCAACCCTTTTTTAATTTGGATTCAGATATAATTTATTCATAATAATTTTTAGATGAGTAAATGATTGAGAACATAATAAATGAAAATGCATAAGAATTTTCAGATATAAAATATAAAGAAAATGACTTAATACTGAGATTATTTGAGAAATAAGTAAATTAATCGCTAACAAGATACATTTTGGAAAAAACAACAACAAAATGCTTTTTTACTTCAAAAAACTGTGTATTTAAAAATGTTTTTTTGTAATAGAAATTGATTGAAGCAGAAGTGATTGCTTTAACTAATATAAAATAAAAGAATTGCTTTTTTTATAATGAATATAAAATAATTTTTTCAAATAATACTTCATTTATAAAGAGAGCAGTGTGATAAAAAAAAGTAGTTTTAAAATCTAACAGTTAGTTTCTATTTATGAACTTTAGATTTTATGAGCTATTTTACTAGCTCCAAGGTGTTCATAAAAACATTCATCTATTGCACATGAGAACAAAAGAAAAAGAGATTCTTATTAGTACAGCATTAAGCACAAATGTGCAAAAGTAGCAAGGTTCAATATTTTCCACAGTAGTAAAGACATTTAAAACTTACATTCCTTGAACTTTGGATTTAAATGGGAAATAAATTTTATACAATAATTATAAGTACTAGTTAATTTAGAAACAGTTTTTCAAACAATTATATATAATGCTGGCATACATTATTATTATACATACACGTAAACATGAAGTAGAAAAATACAATTACACTAATTACCTCGCATCTCATTTTTTATGATATAAATACATAAAAGATGGTTCACAATTATGAAAAATATTCTGAAATCATTAGTTAATCTCAGAATTCCACTAACCATACAATGTTCAGTGCAGGGAAATAAACAATTTCAAGTAAACATCACAAAAGTTATGTGATTTTTCTTAACTCTTCTCATAAGAAAAATGAGTCCAAAGGTGATGAAATACATGAGGCATGAATCTGGAATGATGATGGGACAAGGATATTCATGGATGATTAATGAATTTCACTCTTTGTAACAGCATCAAGAAGACCTATACAAAAGGTACCACAATAAGTGGTTGAATTTTTTAGCCATATCAAAATGGCTTTTTTATACTGTCACTGGGGATGTTTTATATAAAAATTTTTATTTTATATAACATTTACTAGTGTTTATATATATATATATATATATATATATATATATATATATATATACTGAAGTGGAAACCATAAAACATAATCACATGTAAAGCAATGATGACTACAAAAGTCACAATTTATATTTTCTAAACCATTAATCATAGATAATTGCTTCCATTAAAAAAATTGAAATTAATAAATCATCTCTGAGATTAATTTTAAAGTTAAAAAAAATATTTTTTTCAATAGCAGTTTAAAGAGTCTTTGGATTAATATAATTCTTAAGTACATATATATTTAACAAAATGATGTTATTATGTATGACAATGGTCCCTCTGTCTCTAGCATTAATGCCCTTCTATAAATATCTGGGTACAATTAACACCTGTTTTAGTTAGTGAATAGTTTTCCAAACATTTATAATGGAAAATTCCGTCATGAATGATAAGTTACTTGATGGCCAAACTATACAAATAGTACTTTCTTGTAAAGAAATTTTATACAAATTAAGACAAAGCTTTAAAAGACTTGTTTAATACTTTATGAAATATTGTGCTAAACTTTGATATATCTACAGGGCAATTAATCAATTGGTACACAGATTCAAGAAGCACTAGTCTAACTTTAATAAAAGTAATTTTCAAACAGTCAAGTGATCAACTGAGATTCCAAACTACACAGAATGAT
The DNA here is from genome assembly GCA_026290005.1 of Latrodectus geometricus. Classification (NCBI taxonomy): domain Eukaryota; kingdom Metazoa; phylum Arthropoda; class Arachnida; order Araneae; family Theridiidae; genus Latrodectus; species Latrodectus geometricus. The sequence continues at coordinate 241,851 of JAPDSC010107355.1, forward strand.
TTCTTCACAGCTTTAGAAACATTATGCCCTGCATTACTTTGCATAAGAAAAATTTATTTGCACAAACTAAAAAACCAAACTTTTTAGCTTTTTAATATCTGATATGTACATTAGTCTATAATCACAAATCAATAAATTCCAAACCTTCTCCAACATTTTTATAATATTCTATTAAACATTGAAATTCATAATGTGCATCACAAATATATTCAAAGGTTTCCACTTTAGATCATAAAAGTAGAACAATTTATTATAATTGAGAATTTTTACTAAAATGTAAATAATGTATACAAACAGTAGCAAACTATACATAATATTGATAAATGTGAAATCTGATTTTTATATTTTGTATAAATTTTATGCATACTTTTTTAAATATGTGCTTTTATTTTAGAAAAGATCAAATACAAGAAAAAGTTAATGCATAAAATATTTCTTAATTCATAAGTAAAAATTGAAAGTTGCTTAAAATCTACAAGATAATTTTTGAGACCTAACAATAATTTATAAATTTGAGTCCTGTAAAAATGAGAGCTAATTGTATTTTGAATTAAAATTATGATTTACAAGGAAAAATTCCAGATACATAAAATTTATAAATTATTCTGTAAAATATATTGCATATGAAATGATAGTTCAAATGACATAACAAATTTCAGGAAAGACACTTAATATAGTTCATTGATTGAGAACACATTGTGTTGACTCAATACCTAATTGAAGCAATCACTGGAAAGTTTTAATCATGCCAAGTATTTAGCCATATATATCAGGTCAGACCATAAGTTCACACATTAAGAATATGTGTGGAATTCATTGTGATGCATTTACTAAAATGATACAATTTTGAGCATGTTCAAACTTATCATCATTTGACTAGCATATTATTCAATTCATCACCAACTTTCAATATCAATTGCATTTTAGTAACCATAAAAGATTAATATAGATAACTAGTACAAATGTGCTGTGCTTCATTTTTTTATTTTCGTGTGGTGAGTCTGCAGCAATAAAAATTAGTAGTGTAATGATGAACACACTATTAGTGTAAAGACTGCCCAGAAATGGTTTAAAAACTTTAAAGTTGGAAAAAGCAACATTAATGATGGCCTGTTAATTTTGATGCTGACATTCTTCGAAATATTGTGGAGTCAGAATTACAATTAACATCCGATCAGATCGCAGAAAAGATAAATTCATCTCATGGAACAGTCTTTCATCATTTAGTGAAGATTGGGAAAGTATCCAAGCTTAGAAAGTGTGTACTGCATGAGCTATCTAAAGCCAATTGTCGACAGCTAATAAACATCTGTGTGCTTCCCTTTTATCATGCTTCGAAAGAGAGCCATTTTTAGATTAATAAGTAACGGGTGACAAAAAAGGGATTATTTATAACATCATAAGAAAAAGAACATGGACACATAGAGATAAGCAGCCGATTTCAACAGCAAAGGTATCTTTACATTCCAAAAAGATTCTTTTGAGTATTTGGTGGGATATATATGGTGTAATTTATTTTTGACTATTAGAACCAAATTAAACTATTAATTCAGAAGTTTACAGAGAATTACTTTGCTGTCTATATTCAAAATTGATGAAAAGAGCCAACGATCGGTGAATATCAAGAAAGTGTTGTTTCATCATGATAATATTAGACAGCATACAGCTTGAACAACAATGTAAAATAATAGTGAATTTAATTAAGAGCTTTTGCCATTTCCTGTTTACTACCCAGATATTGCTCCAAGTGATTTTAACTTATTTCGTGACAAACAAAATTTTTTACTAGGAAAAAAATTAAAATCTAAACAGGATGTGCACAATGAATTTTCAAATCTTTTTGCATCAAAACCAAAGTCCTACTACTAAAAAAGCATAAAAAAGATGCCTGCAAAATTATGAGATATTGTGGATAATGGAGAAACATATATAATTGATTAAAATATTAAATTGTGTTTTTCTTTTTTAATAATATTTAAAAATGTACAATAAAATGTGCAGAAACTTATGGGCTGACCTGATATATTTAAGGTAGTAGTTACTGAAATAGATATCATGATAGAGGTTAACTAAATAAGATTATTTATACCAGGGGTAGGCAACACTACACCCGCAGGCGCCATGGCGCCCCGATCGATTTTTAATGCGCCCTTGCTGGACTAATGTAAATGTATGATAGCCAGAGTGATTTACTTACTCTTGTCAAATGGCGATATACAGTAAGTAGTCAGTTGAGTTTAGGATTGTGCATAGATTAGCAGTTTGCTAACCTTGACCATATCTAATAACACGCACGTATTTTTCGTTAGTGTGTGATCGTATTTGGATGGTTGGTAGGTTGGATGGATTTTGTGGCACAAGGTCCAAAAAGAACAAGCTGCGCCAAGATCGTATTTGGAATAGACCACGTGTGATGAGACTGTGCATTTAAAACTACCAAGTAATCTGAAATAATTCTTTTCTTTCAAAACCCTTTACAAATAAATGTAAAAGAAAAGAACATATTTTAACGATGAATGGGATTATCTATTTTGTTTCGTTGATTACAAAGGGAAGTGTATTTGTTTGTTTAATATAGTGTTGTGATTCCCAAGAAAAGTAATATTGAACGACATTTTAAGACCATTCATACCAATTTTGATAGTGACTATCCAATGAACTCTGAAATTAGAAGAAAAAAAATTATTTCTTTAAAATCTTTAATTTCTTTAAATTTCTTTATAATCTTAATCATTCTTAGCAGTAAGGTTTTTTTACTAAACCACTGCAACCACATAAAGCAGCAACGGTCGCGTCATATAAAATATCGCATTTGCTAGCTAAGAATAAAAAACCATTTAAAGATGGAGAATTTGTGAAAGAAGCCATGTTAGAAGCTGCTAATTCTTTTTTTGAAGAATTTAAAAATAATAAGGAAATAGTTTCAGCTATAAACACGTTGCAATTATCAGAACAAACTGTTATTTGACGAATTGAAGTAATTGCGGAGAATTTAGAGGCAGAATTAGCAAATAATATGGAAAATTGTATTTCCTTTTCGCTACAGACGGATGAAGTGACAGATGTGACAAATATATCACAATTAACAATTTGCGTGAAGATGGTATTTTCAGATTTTACAACATAAGAAAAATTCCTTAAAGTTTTGCCATTAAAGGGAAGCACCAGAGAAGAAGATATCTTTTCTACTTTTAAAAAGTATGTAACAGATGTAAAATTACCTGTACAAAAGTTATCCTCAGTTACAACAGACGGGGCACCAGCGATGACTGGTAAGAAAAAAAGATTTATTGCCTTATCTACATTGCCTTACAGGATTCCTTATTCCCGAAATTTATTTCTTATCATTGCCTCATGCATCAGGAAATGTTATGCGCAAAAATAATCGGTTTCCAACACGTATTTACGATAGTAACAAATATTACTAATTCCATAAGATCGGGAGCTATGCAACACAGATTGTTTAAATTACTTTTAGAAGATGAGGACGTTCAGTTCACAGATCTTCTTTTACATACTGAAGTGAGGTGGCTGAGCAGAGGTAAAATACTTGAGAGGCTTATCATCCTTTTGCCACAAATAATGGAATTTATTGCATCAAGAAGGGAATTTTACTAGCAATTAGAAAATAAGGATTGACTAATCGACCTCAGATTTCTAACAGATATAACAGCAAAGTTGAATGAATTAAATTTAAAAATACAAGGGGAAAATCAGCATATCCCTGACATGATTAGTGCAGTAAATGCATTCAAATGCAAGTTAATGTTGTTGAAATCCCATCTATTGAAAAAATCATTATCACATTTCCCAAATATAAAATATACTGTTGAGAGTTTAAATTTGAATAATGAAAATTTTACTGCTACATCACATTTAGAAATTATAGATAAGCTAATAGAAGAGTTTTCTTCTAGATTTGAAGATTTTGCAGCATTAGAACCCGTTCTAAGATTTTTCATAAATCCATTCAATGTTACTGAAGATGATGTCCTTGAAATAGCCTCAGTGTATTTCGAGCTTTGTAATATTGAAGACCTAGAATTAGAAATAATAAACTTGCAAAGTGATATTATTTTTAAAGCGCATAGTAATGATGAAATGTTTTGGAATTTAGTCAATGAAAATAAATATCCTATTTTAAGAAAATGTGCGCTATAAATTCATTCACATTGTGCAACAACATACAATGGAGAATCTTTGTTCTCAAATATGAAATATTTGAAATCAAAATACCTAACAAAGCTTAATGAACCACATTTAGGTAATTGTTTAAGGACCGGGAGCTTTAAATATATTCCCAATTATAAGAAATTAAGCTGAAAATATTGACACCCAAGTTTCACATTGAATTATATGTATCATTATGTATGACACCAACAAAATAAAGTTATAAAAAATCTGTCTTTTTTAATGTCTATATATACCAGTTGATTATCTGTAAAATATGCGTCCTCAGTGATTTTCAAGTTTAGTATTGCGCCCTTAAGGACAAACAGGTTGCCGACCCCTGATTTATACTATATTTAAAAGAAAGACAAATTTATATAAATAAAATATTTGTGAATAGTTTCTTGAATTTCATGAAGAAAATAAGTAAGAGTAAAAAAACCAATAAATTGCAATGTTGTAATCAATAAAAATTTATTTTTATTATCATTATTTTGATTTTTAACTTTCATATTCTGCTTTTCCTTAACAATGAAAAGAAATTTTAGAAAACATAATAATATGGAGTATATATAAGCAATTAGTGTCCAGGTTCATTTCACATAGAAAAAAATTTCGTAAATGAACTTTACAAAAAAAAAATCATAGTTAATGCATAAAAATTCTGATTAACCAATATAAGACCTGGTAGCTGTATAATGTTACTTTTTGTAATAAAAAATTATTTAAAGGAAGCAAACATCAGTGATAACAGCCGGAAAAATATCTGTGGTTTATGACTTTTTAGAACATAAAAATTACACAAATAAATTATATTCTAAAGACATATAAAATATATTTTAAAAACAAAACTACTTAAATAACTTATTTAAAATACAAAACTTATTAGAAACCCATGATAAAATTTTAAAAATATGTCAATGCATAATTTCATGATTTTCTACTTTTACACAATTATTTCCATTAACACTAATACAATAGAAATCCAATTGTAAAATATTTAAGATATTGAACTACTATAAATGTAATAAATATAATACATAATTAAAACAAATAATATAATGGCTTGGACATCTGGAGTGAATTAGTGATGAAAGAGCAACAAAGAAAATATACAAAGGAAGACTAGATACTAAAAGAAAAAATTAGATGTCCCAGTAAGAGATGGCAGGATGAGGTGGAAGGAGCTTTGAAAAAGATGAAAATAGAAATTTAGAAGACAAGTATCAAGAATAGGTAAATAAGGAGCTGTTTGGATAAGGAGGCCAAAATCTATTACAAAAAATATTTACCACTTAACTTAATGAGTAATTAAAAACATTATTTTAGAAAAAACATTTAAAAGAAACTAAAGAAAATACTAACTAAAAATTACAATATAACTCCCAATATTGTTTTATTTTACCTTAGCTACTATGTACAGTAAAAAAAAAATAATCTTCACGTTAGCTTAAGCAAATCAGCTTTTACATTACTTATAATATATATACTACTAATTTGATCTAAAAAAATAAATAAAAACAAATTTAATTATTAAACACATTTTTAAACTTTATGTTATTATTTTGTTACAATTTTTATTATTTATTTATAGTATATTTTTATACTTTTCTTATATTATTTTATTATATTTATTTTATTATAACTTATATTTATATTATTCTTCATACTATGACTTATTTTTTATTATTTATCAACTTATAAAATCAAGTTTGCTTGAACTGATGATGCACAATGTCAACTAGAAATGCTAGTCTACTACTGAAATTTGCTCCATTTTACTGCAACATAAAAACACACAGATAAATAGTCCCATTTTTCATAATAGCATATATTACGACAACAAATAAAGTATATACTTAACTCTTTTCTTTGCTTGGTTTATCGCTTAACAATATTTTTTTACACACAAGGGCTAATTAGATCAGGACTTACAGTTTAAATTGGATTCTGAATCACTACAAGCAACCATGCCCAAGGTGGGATTCGAATCCATGAACTACTGAACCAAAGGCAAGAGTGCTAATCATTTGGCAACTAGTTTGGTATTTTTTACATTATATTAATATAAAATAATTTTAAAATTATTGCACATTGTTCCCAGGAATGCAGAATGTGATGCGTATTTTTATTCATTTTATTTTTTATTTAAAAATACTACCCCCTTGAACTAAAATCAATTTTGATTGCAATAAATTTTGACTTACATTAACTGAAATGTATGTTCCATAAATTTCAAAAATTCGCAATTTCAGACCAAATTTAAAAATTTACATAAAAAAATTATTTTTATTTAAAAACAACTGAAATATCATAAGAGAAAATGCCTTTTATTTTTTATAAAAAAAAAAGAAAAGAATGTTAGAAATGTTTAAATAAAAAAAATTACTTACTTTATATAATAACACAAATCACACAATGTCACACATAAAATAAATTCAAAGTAAAAATACATACCATAGAAATCCAATGGAAAATTTCAAATTACATATTCTTAATTTTTTAGAAAAAATTCCAGATCAAAATAAAGAAATTTTATCACTCTTATTTCAGTTTTAAAGTTAAATTAATTTTAAGAAAACAATATTCATTTGCAAGACTAAATCTTAGTTTTAAAAAATATATAATAAGACAATTAATGAACCATTCTATACATGAAATATCATAATTAAAGGTTTGAAAATAATAGTTACAGTAAACATTTAAATAATTATATGTGCCAAAATCAACTACAATACAAAAATATATTGATAAATATTATTATTGAATAAAATGTAAAATATTAAAATATAATTTCTTAAATTATTTTATATAAAAAATGTAACAATGAAAAATTTAAAAACATTTTTTCATTACAGAGCAACCCATAAAATAACTGATAATAATAGCTATTTGTCCCTTAAAGGGTGCAGCTAGTCCTTTTTTGGACCTTGCGACACAAAACCCAACCAACCAACCAAATTATTATTCTTTAGGATCACTTTTTGCAACATGTAATTGAACTCCATCATGACTTGCAGTTTAAAGTAGATAATTGTAAATAACCTTAACGGAAGTGAAAATGTATTTGTAAATTATTGAACTGTAGGCTCAGATTAACACTTCTACTTGCAGTTCAGTTTGCCATTTTTATGTGCTTTAATGTAGTTAATGTGCACATTTTTTCTTTACTTTCCACATCTGCTTTAGTATACTGAAAACCCCCAATGTCATTCAAACACATAAATTAATTAGTAAATTTTTGTTCCTTTATTACCGGGATGGACACAAAATTCATCAATATAAATTAATACAAAATAAGAATTAGCACTCATATAGTAAAATGTGACAGCAACAAATTTAATAAGAGGGATTTTCAATAGAGGAGTTCTCCCTTCTTAAATTAATAAATGAATATTCTATTTCAATTGGGAAAATAAATATATAAACATTATTAAATATTATTTTTGAATTAAAGTGAATATGCATGTATTTAAAATAGTTATTTTGGAACAACAACTTATTGAAATCAAGAAATAGAAAACTTAAATACTATATATTCCTATATATAATCCACAGACTATGTATCAAAAAAAGTTTTGATTTTTGTTGGGTGCATTATATGCCATTGCAGATTATCTGATAATAAAAAAAAAAAAAAACATTCTCCACCAGAAAAGCTTGCAATAAATTTTCTAAAGAAAATAGGACATTTAAGTTTTATAAAATAACAGATGGCACTGAAAGCTTTCATGATTAGATTAATATTTTTCAACTATAACCAGGTTTGTTCAATTATGTTCAAAAACAAATTCATTTCCTAAGAATGATATTACACTTGTCTAGTATCTTTTCCCATTTGGTTTTGGTCTGAGCTGTTATATAGATCATTTAAGCATCTAAGTTACATAGTTTAAAAAAAGATTATATTGAAGGCAAATAAAAAAAATGGTGACAAATATGCTTATGATGCAAGGTGAAAAACAAAGCATGCACAACACAAAAGAAAAAATATATCCAGTACGCAGTTAAAAAATAATCCATTTTTTTTATTTAATTATTAACAAAACAAACATATTTTATTTTTAATATATATGTATAATCTAGTTTCAAAAATTTAAAACTTAAAAGTAATAACCATTACAGGAATCTTCTCAGGAATCACTCTTGGTAATTCAATCAGGTGTTTTCATCTCAATTTACATTACTTGGCAATGAGGAGGATCCAAATATATTTCAACCAGATGTTTTCATAATAAATGGTTTTTTTTCTGTACAATTTATTTTTTTTATTTTATGTGTCACCACACTATCAGGGGTATATATTTTGGATGAAAAAATTGCTGCATTATTATGCAATGTTTTTACACAAAAGAAGCCTTGCAGATAATATACTCTTGTGAATTATATGCAGGAAAATATAGTATATGCAATTAAAAGATCCAACACAATCAGAAAAAGAATCTATTGAAAGTTTGAATTGAATTTTTAGCTTATTTAAAAGACTATTCATAAAAATGTAAGCATAAATGTACTCTAATAATTAATTTCTTTTCTACAGAATATAATACTTTTATATAACAATGAATAAAAAAAGAAAATTTGAAACCAAATTTGTAAGCAATTCACATAAATTTTATCAATTATACTATGAGATATAGCTCATAATAATTTGTGGAAAAAAAATTTTTAATTAGAATTTTGCTGTTAGTTTCTTATGCGACAAATAACAGAAACACAAAACAGTAATAATAGATTCAACACATTAGATATAAAACAAGTTAACCTTTAAAAAAAAAAAAAAAAAAAAAGAAAGAAAAAAAAATCTGCGAAATTTTAATATTAGTTTAAATTTAGAACAATATGGGGAAAAAGTGAAAATATGAAAAAATAGAAATATTATACATAGAAGACATAGAAAATTATTATTGAAAAATATACTTAGAAAATTGTACATAGAATATGTCTCTATTAAGACACTACAAAATAAAAATTGAAAACTGACCAGAATGGAAAATTAACCCTCTTTGTAAATAATACACCTTAAAACTATGTCCTATTCTAATAAAAGACTTACATAACTCAGTTGATAACAAATATATTTTCCCTGTCCTTAATTTGCTTTCTTTGCAGCTCTTAGTATCATAAAGTTTGCTTTCACAAGACAGAGATACTATATGTTTGAAATTATTTTTCTAATATATAGTTCTATTAGAATATCGGAATTTCAAAGTGTATCTTTCTGAAAAATGTGATTATAGTGCGACCACCAAGAGATGGCGGGTGTGACGTAAGAGTCACATGTTATCAGAGAAGTCTATTTCAACAATTTAGAGAATGGAGGAGGAAACGAGGAGAAAGCGCCTCAATCTGGGTTACCTTATTTGGCTAATTAGCACATTTTGATGTAGAATGAAAATAAAATATGTATGTGTTATGCTTTTTCCAAGAATTCAAATACCAGAATAGAAATATATAAATACATATATTAAGCTATGTTAGACAAAACATTTAGAATGAAAATATTTTTATTTTGTCATGAAAATTTCCTTATTAGATAGATTTTCAAATTTATTTCGTTCACAAGAAAAGGAACAAAAACTGTTTGTAGACACCAAAGGATAAATAATTTATGTGTCCAAAATATTTTTATTTTCGTTGTGTTATCGTAATAATTTTTCAGAAAATAGGGAAGGGTGAGATTTTCTAGAATAGGGAATAGCTTGTTGTTAATTTAAATGAAGACAATTTTCATGTAAGGAACATTCATTTTAGGCAAAAAAGAAACTCCGTAAGTAATAAATTAACTTTTTAGAGCCTTTTTTTTATTCAAGATACATATTTCATCATATTCTGACATACTAATATTTTAAAATGTTGTGGAATTTATTTTAATTCATATATGTTTATACTTGGAAATATATTGTGCACTTATGGAATCATTTAAAATAATTTGAGGGAATATAAAATATTTATATATCGCTCAGTAAAATCTATCAGTTAAATAGTTTGTAAGAATTTTGATTATATAACCTATTTTATCAAAACATTTTTATGTATAATATCAAGTAAAAAAAAAAGGATAACAAAGAATTCTCAAAATATTTAAAAATAAAATTCATACAGATTTCGCATAACTAATATATGTTAATATAAGGGAAAATATAGTTTTTGGAGTTGCCGAAGAAGAGAAAATGCTTTCAGGGAGGTCTTTCTAATAGAAAGTGACCCGAATTCTCGTTAACATGCAAGAAAAACCTGAAAACCTTACACACTCACTCCGTTTGGTTCATGCAGATTTGAACCCACTAATTTAAGAACCAAGCTCCTCATTTCGCAGAATGCAAAAATGCTATCTGTTTGGCTGAGTCAACCTTCTTATACAAAATCTACATAATTTTGTGAACTTCCAAAGCTGATCTGTATTTATTATTTTAAAATTTCATTTTTTATACTTCTTATGGATACTTATTGTTTAATTAATAAGTATCCATAGAAGTGTCCGAATCCTAATCAATTGTACCACTTTCAGAAGCAGTATCAGTTTCTGATTCAGATCCTAAATCAAAACTTAATGTTTCAATAGTAGTCTCCACAAGTCCATCAATTTTCCAATATTCTGCTTTGATTTTTTCTACATGACAGCAGTATTTTTGCCAGGTTTCTCCCAAGATTCTTTTAATTGCATTTGACGTCAATTCCTTCATTGTTTTCAAACTGAGATCAGCTTCGACGTTTCTTTGGCGAATATGACGTTTAACTGCTGCCAAAGCTAATTCAATAGGATTTAAGTTACAATGGTAGGGAGGCAATCTTAGAACGGAATGACCTTCTGCTTTTAAAAGTTTGTCAATGTGATATTTTTTCGTAGGTGGAGCATTCATTTTAATTAATTGAAACAGTTCAGACTTTCTCATAGTGCTGTCATACTGTATTTTTAGGTCATCCAAGTATTTACACGTTTTAGCATTCATCAAATATCTCATCGGAACTGGATCCAAAATCCTCGTATGGTACGATGCATAATCCATTATTATGATGGAATTACAAGGGATGTTAGGCAGCAATTTTTCTCTTATCCACTTTTCAAAATTTTCATAATTAATTTAACCATGGTAATCACCTGTTGCACAGCCTGCTTTAAATACTAATTCTGCATTTGGTACAAATCCATCTTTTGATCCAGCATGCACAACAATTAACCTATTACCAGATCCATCTTTTACGAAAGCACTAAGTTTTTCATCTTGACAGCATTTTGAGAAGGAAAGGTTGCTGTCAATCCATGTTTCATCCACATAAATAATTCTCGATATTTTTTATTTCTCTCAAGTAACGGCATCTCAACGAAATTATGTCTGGCCGTTCAATCAGTAGTTTCCTTTTATTTTGGTATTGTTTCCAACGAAATCCAATTTGATGCAGGACTTTTCTAAGAGATTCCCTTTTCCAAGAAAAATTAATCTTTTCAAGAAAAATTAATCTTTTCTTTCAACACTGGCAATAATAATGAAATGGATGGAACTTTATTAGACGAATAAAATTCATTTACTGTATTTCAAATGACACACAAATCAAAATGGTCCAAAACTACATTGTGTTCTGCAGGTCAATTACGCTGTTTCCCAGGAGTTGAAAGTCTGCTATCAGTTGTTGATTCCTTTTTAATTCTTTAGACACTTCTAAGAGAAACACCAGTAGCAACTGAATAGCTTTTTAATTTGGTATTGAAAGCGAAGTAGACTTTGCTTCATTTTCAAAAAATATACGCACATTATTAACGATGTTATGTTCTTTAGAACGCCATGTTTTCCCTTTTAGAGACATTGTGTTGTTCTGAAAAGAACAGTTTTAATACCAATAAAAATACTAAAAAGCAAAAACGCTGAGAATACAATCTTCTAGGCTAAGTAAAAAGCAAAGAATGAAGAGGGGAAAATTGTGTTCTTCCCCAAAGAGAAGAATGGGCAAAGAATTTGTTTTAACCCTAAACTGCGTAATCATTTTACTGTTCATCAAACCTCTAAAAGAACGAACCCTTCCACAGGAGACAGATCTCACCCGCCTTCTCCTGATGGTCGAATAACACTTGCAATGTATTATAAAAACAAAGATCAGCAATAGTAATTTTAGATAAACAAGTTTTAATATTTCTTAATGATAATTAGAGTTTCTATAATATTCAAATGACAACAAAATTACATATCGTTTTACATAAATTGAAAATATTTTACATTCAATAAAATATTTTACAAAACTTAAGGAATAATTAATATAACAATATTTATGATTTTTATGCAACTTAGAGAGCAATAATTAATAAATATTTATTGCTACCAATGTAATTATTGCATGGGTATAAAGGTGTATATTTCTTTAAATGTACATCTATGAATTATTACTTCT
>JAPDSC010107355.1:261681-287369 GCA_026290005.1 Latrodectus geometricus
TATATATATATATATATATATATATATATATATATATATATATATACATTAAAAATTTCTTATTATTAAGTGCAATTAATTTTTAACTTTTTGTTTGTTTTTAAAAATTGTGAGAATTGCCAAAACATAATATTTTTGGATTTTCTTTATATTTTTTAAAACTAAAATTGTTAATTCATGGATGTGAGTGGTTACTAAGTAAATGTTAAAATTATTTATGGATGGCAAATGTTTGTTTTATTATTTTTTTTTTTCACATTTTCAACATTTGAGGTTCAGCCTCCGCTCAGGACAGATGTGCCTCATCAAGCTCTGAGCTGACTCTCTTCATCTATTTATCCCTTTGGGAAACAAAAGCACTTTTCAGTGCTCACAAATATGGATTACTCTGCTATTCCTGAAAATGGTCGATTTTATGCTCTAATCCTTTATGGGTTATATGAAGCTGACAGGGATCCTGCCAACAAGCAAGAGGTGTTATGTAGCCTTTACAAGCTAGTAAAGCGCAACCCAATGGCCCATCAACTCTTCAGAGAAACTTTAAAGACATCAAGCACAGGTGACTATACTGGTTGCGAACTGACTCCCCAAATAGCTAATAGTGAATTTTATCTTAAAGCTGTTGAAATTGCTTAGACTTTTAAAAAGCCTAGTATTAAAAGAACTAAGAAAAAAATTCAGCCTGATGGCTTTATTAAACCTAATAAAACTGCAAAAATTTGCCCTGAAGAGACAGAATGCAATGTAATTGTTACAAATCATACATTTGAGAAGCTCTCGACTAATCTGGATCAAGAGATTAGCTCTGACCTTGCCCCCAGCCCCACTAAAGAGAAAATTCTGCCTGTGCTTGTTTGTTATGGTGATAACCACCTAGAATTTCTTGAGAAAATTAAAAATGCTCTTGGCACAGAATTTGAGGTTAAGATCGCTGGGTTATACCTTAAAATATTTGTACAAATGGCTGATCAGCATAGAACCCTTACTAAGTATTTTGATGTCAACGGCATTGAATACATTTTACTTAGAAGCAAAAATCAGAAGCCCAAAAATATCGTTATCAGGGGCCTTCCCATCTCCATGAACTGTGAGTCCATCGCTAAAGAACTACAAACTTTAAATTTTCAGCCCACCAGGGTAACCAAATAAAAGCACCCTAAAAATGGGAAACCAATGCCTGTATTTCTAGTCTGGCTGATACTGTCAACAGATGGCGCCACAGTCTTTGAGATTAAAAAATTATGTTGTATCTCTGTGCAGTTGAACACTACAAAGGACCCAAATCGGCGATGCAGTGTTTCAACTGCCAGAGATTTAACCACATAGCTGAAATGTGTCATATGAAGCCTTGTTACGTTAAGTGCGCAGGGCCTCATAACACTAGAGTGCAACTCAGATAAAGTGGAACAGCCAAAATGCTGCAATTGCGAGGGTAATCACACTTCAAATTATAAAGGATGCAAGGCATTACCAAAGCGGAAAAGGGCAGTTAAAAAAATTTCCAACATTAATAATTTTTCTAAAGAAATTCGTTCAGATATCACTTACGTACAAGCTACCACTCCTCCCCCCACCCAGTTCCCAATTCCAAAAATCCTTCCTTGGTCAATCTTCCCTCGGGAAGTGAACTCCAAGACATTATGGAATTAACATATTTTAATGTATATAATCCGCGGATTATGTGTAAAAAAGTTCCGAATTTTGTTGTGCGTATTATACGCCGCCGCGGATAATCTGATAAAAAGCTTTCTCCATCAGAAAAGCTTACAAAAAAGTTTTCAAAGAAATACTCTTTATGTTTCATAAAATAAATAACAGGTGGTACCAAGATACACTTGAGTTATTTAAACTATAATCGGCTTTGTTCAATTATGAACAAAAACGAATTCGGTTCCTCTTAAAGATATTACAGTTGTAAATTCGCTAACGTCATTGTGCAATTTGCCTTGACGTGAGCTGTTTCGTTTTTAAAATATTCAAATTCGTATATCGTCATATGGAAGCGAAAACTTTTAAGTTACACAGCAGATTTTAAATTAAAAACTATAGCGAAAGCAAATAAAAATGGTGTCAAATGTGTTAATGTGAAGTGAAAAACAAAGCACGCGCGGTATGAAAAAAATTGTATAAAATACGCAATTTGTAAATAATCCATTTCTTTCATTTAAATATTAACGAAGCAAATATTTATTAATTTAAATATGTCTAACATCATTTTAAAAGATATTAGAAGCTAAATATCGATAAGTTTTACAAGAATCTTCTCGAAATTATCGCTCTTGATCGATCTCGTTCTTTCATCTCAAGTTTATCGCACTTTCCGATGAAGTGGATCTAGATTGATATTTTTCATAATAAATGCTTTTTTTTTTCTTTACAATTTATTAAATTTTTAAACTTACTGTGCATAGTTTTTATTTTATTTGACATCCATATTATCAGCAATACATGTTTGACTATTCGCCGGAAAAAAATTACCGCGGATAATACGCCGCTGCGGATTATATACAGGAAAATACGGTAATTAGTGAAATTAAAGCCATATTTAAAGGCATTAATGTGCGAGAGCTCCTCAATGATCTTCTCCAATAGATAAACTATTTAAAATGACTTCCTATTTTCAAGCTCCTTAGATCTCTTCAATAGTTATAAAATTTTCAATATTTAAAGTATTTTAGCTAATGTAATGTCAAATTGTTTATTTCTTATTGTTTTTATTTAATTTTTCCCAGATTTTTTACTTAAATTTTTACAGTAATATTTTATAACATTTAATACATTATAACATTTAAACAGTAACATTTAATACAGTACTTTAACTCTCTCTATGGAAAACTTCTTAAGCCACACCCCTTAAAATATTTTAACCAATAATATGTCAGTTCATTATTCAGCTATAGTTCACCATTCCTAACAACTTACAGAAGAGGGTAAGGCTCCTTCGGACCTAGGTACCTCGAAGCTCAGGCGCTGCCAGCCGAAATTTTAGTTTGCTTTATTACATATCAAGAAAAATTATTTGATGGAACTGGAATTTGGAAAGCTTCTCCTCAGTCAGAAGATTTTAAAAGAGTTGAATCCTTTAAAAGTAGTTCTTAACAATCAAATTTCTTTTTTTCTTAAAGTTTATTTAATTTCATGCTTAACTTCTTATAGAAATTTTTTTTAATTAATGAGAAAAATATTGATAATTTCACTAATATTGAAAATCATTCTATTACCTCTGCAATTTTGAATAGTTAGATTAAAAGTTTCAAAAAAATGTTAACAAATACCTGTCAAAGTATCCAAATCCATACTTAATTGCAATCGTCTGTTATTTTGCTTCTTTACCCAACTTAAATTTTAATTTCCTTTGTACTTTATTGTTCTCTTTTTCCTCTTAATATTTGTATTTCTATTGTATACCTCAAGTGTGAAGATTTTAATATTTGTGTATTTACATGTAATTGCTTTGTGCAGGTCCTTTATCAATTCACAACGTTTTTACACATTAAATTTTGTCCCCTTTTTGTATAATTTATGTCTAAAAATTTATGGAATTTTGAAATAGTACATCAATGCCAGACAGAAAGACTAGAGATAATTCTATTTGTGTCCAAGTACATTTCCTATGATAGGTATAATTGAATCAACCTACAATGCCCCTTATTGCATAGTAACCATATGAAAAGTACTGTGTCATCCTTATTAATAAACTGACACATTTTTTATATATTAATGGTAAATACTATAGTTAAAATTTTACAAGTAGATTTATTTTTGATACTTGTATTTCCAACCTTTTTAAAATTTGTTCTGAAGCATGGTTGAATGCACTATTTGTAAACTTAAATATATTGCTTAGATCTCAAATAACTTTAATATTTATAATACATAGACATATTAATATTTATAATACAATAAAGACTAAAACAGCATTAAAAATTTTAACTTTAAGCATTTCAATAATTTTTTATAGTATTGTTATAACTAAAAAAGATATTAAACAATTTACATTTAATAAAAATAAATAAATAAATATAGTTTACATAAAAAAAACTCTAATACTTACTAGCTGTAATGATCTATTTAACAATTCAAAAATTTAAAATAATAATAAATCTATTACATACTTTAAACAAATAATAGAAAAACTTATATCTAAAAGAAGATAAAGATTAATAGAATTTTAAAGACTAGAATCTTATTTTTGAATATTGAAATTATAAAATTTTTCAGCCAGGAAGATCAGTTTGTAAGTACTTATGATTACTCCACTAATAAAAACTTTGAATTTAAGTAAAAAACACAATGTATTTTAGACAACAAAACTTATAAAAATGAGTAAAAAATAATATGTTTCACTATCAGAATACTTACAAAATTTAAAAATAAAATTTTTTCTCCATTTTTAACATTCTTGACATTTTTAAATATAACTCAAGTAAATTAAATTTCAATAATAAATAAATAATCAAACATATTGTTTTATTATTTCCTTTAAGTATCATTTATATATTAAAATTACATTTTCAATTACAAAAAAGTTTAATTTTACCTTTTCATTAAATGAAATTAAATGTGCTTTTAGTAATGATCTACTATTTTCATGTTTTTAATTCAATAAACTCTCTCGTATTATTAATATTAGTGAAGAAATTACTGCTTGTTTTTGCCCAGATCATAAATATAATGAATTTGAAGAATTCTTTATTGATCATATTCTTACAGGCAATACTGATAATTTTAAATACTGAAAAATATGTTATTCAGGATTTATAGAAATATTCTCAATAATGGTATCAAAATTAGACCCATTCAATGTCATAATAATAGACCACTGCAATGTAACATCATTGTGGCCAATTATTTAATTTTACATTCTCAAATATGCAGTTATTGATCTCCCTGAAAAGCTGTTCCCCCCCCCACCCCATCAAAAATTTATCTTTGTTTTTATTAATGAACTGGCTAAACTTTCCTGCAGCATTCTCAAATGAAATGAAAGCTGCAACGGCAGCTTGGTTTGCCCAATGATATCAAAATCATTCGCAAAAGCAAACGGTTAGATTGTTCTCTGAGGGATGGTTACATTAGTATTTACCTTAGGATCTCTTAAAACATTTTTTATTGATAAGTTAAACAAAATATACATATGGATATCTCCTTGTTGATTCCTTTCTGTGTACAAAAGTTCCAAGAAACTTGACATGATTTTAATTCTACATTTTACATTCTTAAGAGTCATTCCAGACTTGAACAATTTCTTTGATATATTGAATTTCCTAATAGTTTCAACTAATTTTTATACCTGATATTAAATAGGGAAATAAGATTAACAATTGCAAAAACTTCACGAATTAATATGCATACATTTCTTTGATTAGATATAAATTAATGAGAGATTCAACACCTAGTACAGTGATAACAAAATTATCAAAACTGTGGACTTCAAATGTTCAAAATCAACATTAAGACTTTTATCACTGTAGTAATTTTAATAACAGATCTATGTAAATCAATATGAACATTAAAAGTTTTAAAACTTTGTACAATATATTTAAATTTACAAATAGTGCATACACTATAAATTTGCATGCTTTATTTGAATTTTTTTATTTTGCATCTATTATAATATTACTATATCCTAATGTTTATTGTATGTGAATTCAATTTGGTATCCTTTATAGGAATTAAAGAGAACACAAGCATTAAAATTATTCATTGTTTTCTCACCAGGAACAAATATATAATTTTCAAATTCCATAATTTTTTTCAGGCACATAATAACCAAAAGGAGATAAAATTTAATACAGTAAAAAGAATGTTAAAAATAGAGAAAAAATTCTATTTTTAAAATTTAAATTTTGTAAGTATTCTGATAGTAAAATAGATTGTTTTTTACTCATTTTATAAGTTTTGTTTTCTAAAATACATTGTTTTTTACTTAAAGTCAAAGTCTTTATATTTGAGTAATCATAAGTACTTACAAACCGATCTTCTGGCTGAAAAATTTTATAATTTCATTATTCAAAAATAAGATTGTAGTCTTTAAAATTCTATTAAACTTTATCTTCTTCTAGATATTACTTTTTCTATTATTTGTTTAAAGTATGTTATAGATTTATTGTTATTATTTTAAATTTTTGAATTGGTAAACAGATCATTAAAGCTAGTAGGTATTAGAGTTTTTTTATGTAAACTATATTTATTTTTTTTATAAAAACATTATTGAAAGGCTGAAAGTTAAAATTCTTATTGCTGCTTTAATTTTTAATATTAGGTCTATGTACCGTATTTTGTACCGCAACAAGGGGAGAAAAGATCATGTCCAAGGATGGTATAAGACACTGCCCCTAGGACTGCCAAAAAAGGACTTGAAGGTACTACTTATAAGGAGACTTTGATGGCAGTCAAAATGGCGGTGATTCTTGAAGGACATCCTTCAAAGCGGTTATCAGCTGAACAGGCTTCAGACCTGGTGTTGTTGATAACCAAGAAAATCACAAGAAATGATAAGGGCTTCGTCCCCACCTTTCTTTCTTGCAGACTAGATAATGGGGCACTTATTATCAATTGTTCAGATCTGGAGAGCTCTAAGTGGCTGGAACAGACTGTCAATGAAATAAACCCCTGGCAGGAGCAAACTCTTTTGGTGGGTGAGGCAAAGAAACTAGTCAGAACCACTAAAACCTTTGCTAAACTGCCAAAAGTCTGCAGCAAACTGGAGCCCAAAGAGCTCTTGAGGAAGATCGAGGCATAAAATGGTGGGCTTACCTCTACCGACTGGAATATACTCCATCGGAAGTATGAACCATCAGGACAGATCATCATCCTTAGCGTGCCTGAAATGGATCCGGCTACACTTGGGAGAAGGGGATATAAATTTTATATTGGACTTCACCAACTTCAAGCCAAAGTCCTTGACAAACCTTCAAAAACTGATGGGGGTGAAGGTTCTTCAAGCCAACATCCACCACAGTAGAAGTGGCACCACAAACCTCGCTAAGAATTTTCTTGGAGAGGATTTTCATCTGGCTCTAATTCAAGAACCCTGGCTTGTCAGGGGTAGAGTCAGTGGCCTTAAAGGAACAAAAGGTAAGCTCATTTATGATTTTAATAGTGAAGCTAGAGCTTGCATCCTTATAAAGATATTGAGGTTTTACATTAACCGAGTTTATACATAGGGACCTAACAGCAGTGAAAGTCAGACTCAACATAGAGGGAAAAGATAGAGAAATTGTTTTTGGCTCTGTCTACGTACCCTATGAAGAGAAGGCTCCACCTGATCAAACACTGCACAAGCTCTTGCAGTTTTGTGCAGAATACAAATTGCAGGCAGTCCTTGGGCTAGACTGCAACTCTCATCATATCGTCTGGGGCAGAATAGATACAAACAAAAAAGGTGAGTGTCTTTTGGAATTTATTGTTAACTATGGTTTGAATATTTTAAACAAAGTCAACGATCCGACTTTTATAACTTCTAATTGATCTGAAGTAATCGACATTATTTTAGCAACATCGGCTATTAGTAAAAATATCACGAAATGGAAAGTTGATGGGAGACCATCAGGTTAAGACCATCAAAACATCCACTTCGAAATAAACTCCAGTATAAATATTGACCGCCGCTTCAGGGACCCAATGAGGACCAAATGGAAAAATTTCCAAAAGGATATCATGGGGCTAACTGAACTGGGGAGAAATTATATTCAAGACAATTATGATCAAGAAGTCACAGCAGAAACTCTGCAGAGGGAAATTCTAGGCTCATACAATAAAAATTGCCCAATGTGTACCAAAAGACAAAGCCACAGTGTCCTTGGTGGAATAACTCTTTGAAAACTCAAAGGGCAAATGTTAGAAAACTTTTTAACAAAGCAAAGAAACATGGTGAATGGGACAACTACAAGAGAGCACTCACTAACTATAACAAAAATGTTAGGAAAAGCAAACAAGAATCCTGGAGAAAGTTCTATGAAGAGATGAATTCAATCCCTGAAGGAGCTAGACTCCAAAGAATCCTTAGAAGGGATGAACCTATAATGGCTGGGATCTTAACGGATGATGATGGCAAATTTGCTAGTACCGGAAAAGAAGTAATGGAAGTTACGGCCAAAACTCACTTTCTGGGAGCCATTGATATTGATAGCAACAAAGGGAAGCATTTCATTGGTTCTGTAAAAAGAATTCAGAGAAATCAATGGACCTATGCTAAGAGCATTATCAATCATGATAAAGTGAGATCATTGATAGGCACATCAGAGATTACCTGGGTAGTAATAGTCCCTCGCATAATCTACAGTTTGCCTACCAACCTGGCAAATCTACAGAGACAGTGTTACACAAGCTTGTATCTAAGATTGAGGACACCCTAGAGAGAAAGGAAATTGCCTTAGCCACTTTTCTAGATATCCATGGTGCATTTGATAACACCTCACATCTATCCATCCTTAATGACTTAAGAGATACAGGGATTGAACATGCAATTTGCTCATGGACTAGGACCC
The DNA here is from genome assembly GCA_026290005.1 of Latrodectus geometricus. Taxonomy (NCBI): domain Eukaryota; kingdom Metazoa; phylum Arthropoda; class Arachnida; order Araneae; family Theridiidae; genus Latrodectus; species Latrodectus geometricus. The sequence continues at coordinate 270,174 of JAPDSC010107355.1, forward strand.
TGCTTTCGGATAGAACTATACAAATGAAAATCTTCAATGAGACATTTGAAAAGAAGACAACTGGAGGCTGTCCACAAGGAGGTGTATTATCACCATTACTTTGGAATCTGGTTGTAAATAGCCTATTAAAACATCTAAATTCTTTAGGTTACTATACCCAGGGGTATGCTGATGATATTGTCATACTCATCCTTGGTAAAGACTTTAACATAACTTGTCAGCTAATGCAAAATGCTCTAAGTTATGTAGGCAAATGGTGTAAGGAAAGGAATCTTCTGGATATAAATCCACAGAAGACCAACCTTATACCATTCACAAGAAAAATAAAAAGGGAGAGATTCTTTATCCCAAAACTTTTTGAGGTGGAAATCAACGTTGCTTCTGAGGTGAAATTTCTGGGCTTAATTCTAGATTAAAAACTCACCTGGAATAAACATGTTGACTACAAAATCAATCAGGCAAAAAAATGCATTATGACATGCAGACGCATGCTTGGTAAAAACTGAGGTCTACAGCCAAAAATGATGTTTTGGATGTACACAGCAATTGTCAGGCCTACTTTTACATATGCATCTGTGATATGGTGGTGTAAGGTGGAGCAGAAAACTGTAAAGGACAAGCTAGGAAGTCTGCAAAGAATGGCCTGCTTGTGTATCACAGGTGCAATGTTCACAGCACCTACCAGAGAACTAGAGGCAATTCTGGACCTGACTCCACTAAATATCTTCATATGCAGCGCTGCCAGAATAACTGCATATAGAATGAAATTGCAAAATCAGTGGTGTGATAAGCCCTCTTCTGGAGGTCATACTACTATTACCAAAAAAATCAACCACCCAACTCTCAAAATGCCTTCAGACAGCATGGAAAAAACATACCTGTTTGAAAGACCATTTGAGGTAGTTTTTCCTACCAGAGAAAAATGGAAAAACAGCACGATTGAAATAATAAAGCAATGATCTTATCTGGTTTACTGATGGATCAAAAAAAGGTAAACTCTCAGGGCTGGGTCTGTGGCACGGCATCAAGATTCAGTCTTTATAAAGGGCTTGGGGAACATGCCACTGTCTTTCAGGCGGAGGTTCTTGCTATCACCAACTGTCTGCAGATAAATTCAAAGAAGGGCTACCAAGGTACGCGTATTCTTATTTTCAGCGACAGTCAAGCAGCATTGATGGCTCTCTACTTATTCCAAGTCAAATCAAAAATTGTAATGGAATGCAAAAATCTCCTTAAGGAACTGGCAAATGGGAATAAAATTATTCTTATTTGGGTGCCAGGGTATATAGGAATAGAAGGTAATGAAAGAGCTGATGAACTTGCAAAACAGGGATCCTCTTTCAATCCAACAGGAATGGAACCCTTTTGTAGGATCAACATGAAGACTACAAGGAAGGCCATTCAAAATTGGGAAAAACAGGAGATGAACAAAGTTTGGCGGGACACTCCTGGACAGAAACATGCAAAAAGTATGATTTTCAACTCATCTGAGAAAATTGCATCTGAAATTCTTAAACTCCCAAGATTGAAGATTCAAGCAATTGTAGGCTTCATTACTGGGCACTATCATTTCAGGAAACACCTTCATACAATGGGGCTTTTTAAACAGGAACCAATTTGTAGGAAATGCCACGCAGGGGTAGAATCAGCTCATCATATCCTATATGAGTGTGATGCTCTTGCCCTTACAAGATTCACTACTCTAGGTAATCAATATCCTAAAGAGTTACACCTAAACTCCATTGAGGGCCTATCAGACTTTATAAACAAAGTAGGTGACCCAAGACAATGGAACTAGGAAAAAATTGGGCTTGGAGCATGGTACAAAATGCAACAATGCAGAGTTGCCATATATCTGACAAGCTCAAGAAGAAGAAGATCCACTTAATCATAAAGTGGGATAAACTTGAGATGAAAGCACGAGGTCAATCAAGAGCGATAATTTCGAGAAGACTCTTGTAAAACTTATAGATATTTAGCTTTTAATATCTTTTAAAACAATGTTAGACATATTTAAATTAATAAATATTCGCTTCGTTAATATTTAAATGAAAGAAATAGATTATTTACAAATTGCATATTTTATACAATTTTTTTTACACTGCGGGTGCTTTGTATTTCACTTCACATTAACACATTTGACACCATTTTTATTTGCTTTCACTATAGTTTTTAATTTAAATTTGCTGTGTAACTTAAAAGTTTTCGCTTCCATATGACAATATACGAATTTGAATATTTTAAAAATGAAACAGCTCACGTCAAGGCAAATTGCACAATGACGTTAGCAAATTTACAACTGTAATATCTTTAAGAGCAACCAAATTCGTTTTTGTACCTAATTGAACAAAGCGGATTATAGTTTAATTAACTCAGGTGTATCTTGGTACCACTTGTTATTTATTTCCTAAAACATAAAGAGTATTTCTTTGAAAACTTACTTGTAAGCTTTTCTGATGGAGATAGCTTTTTATCAGATTATCCGCGGCGGCGTATAATACGCACAACAAAATTAGGAACTTTTTAACACATAATCCGCGGATTGTATACAGGAAAATACGATAATATAAAAATTGAAGATATTTGAGATCCAACCAATATATTTAAGATTGGTAAGATACTTCATGCAAAGTACCTAGAAGTTACATGTATTAAAATATAAAACAAAATTTAAAATATACGTTGGGGAAAAAGAAATCCATTATTTTTACGTGAACTTTATGTAACTTCTTTTGGATTCACTTTGTAAAAAGGTTTAAAACAATTTTCATGTAGATTTTTAGGTCTTGTGCGAAGCTACGACTGCTGACATGCTGTCAAGTTTGATAATTTTTGATATTTTATAGACATTCTCGACGTTGTTGTATCCATGCGAGGTACATCTTTAGCATCCAAATACCCAAACGGAATCGACGAAACAAAATTTGTACGTAACTGGTTGTTACAGTCTTATATAGGACGATAAACACCTTTCACAATTTTAGCCACCCGGCTATCTTTTTCGCCGTTACAAAAGAAAAACGAAAATGTATCGAATTTTCTGTTTGTTGTCTTCCATTTTTTAAACCTTGTGCTCGTAACTGAATTAATCAAACAAAAAACCGCAAGAGGATATTTTAGTGTCAAATGTCACCTTTCCAACGAGCATAAATCTAAAATTGTTTGATAGATACCTCACGAGATATCGATCACTACAGACATCTACCAAAAAATAATGGATTACTTTTTCCCCAAACTAATATTACAAATATTTAAAATTACATGGGAAAACTATCAACATACAATTGCAATAAAAGTTTAGCAATTCACTTAATACAAAAATAGCTATTATCGTTCTTAATTTTGATAAATTAGATGATTCTTTCATATCAGTTTATCGTACTTTGAGATAAAAAATGTGAAACCTATTCATCACACCACAATTGAACTGGTTGAATGATAAATGGAATTTTCCCCACTTATCACTCAACCAGTTTTTGTGAGAAATGCACTGTTGTAAATAACATTTGGCAATAACATCTGTGATAGGTGGCACAAGAATTGCTACTCTACCAAATTTTCTGTTCATGAAAGAACCTTCTGAATGTATTTATTGACACTGGAATTCGGATATTGATTGTGTCCTAAATGCCAGTAAGAACTCGTATCACATAGAAATGTTTTGAATGAACTAGGAGGATATACATAAGTTTCCCCTTCTTATATCATATTTCATTAAAGTCAATGGTTTCACTGATCTAGTGTGACTCTATCAGACCAGATGAGAGATTAGAAACAACTATAACAATGTAAAATATCTTAGTTTATCAGCATAAATTAAAAGTAAAGTAACTTGTATTGCTCTAATCATGAAAAAATTTTAAGGGATTAGGAAAACATTTAAAAAAAAAAAAAAAAAATAGATCACTGAAGAAATAATGGAAAATTTTTAAAGTAATAATAAAAATATGTAAAAATGGAAATAATTAAAAACAGGAGAATTGCAAAGGAGGAAAACAAAAGTATTGAAAAATTATAGAAATAAAAGCTTCACCCTTCGCATCAGGGAAGCAAGGAACAAGGCATTATAAATTCACCTGTGTAAAAACTTTAAAGAATAAACAAAACAAAACTAATAGCTTCAACAGAAAAATGTCTAGTTAAAAAGAGAAAGCAAACATTGGAAATAAATTTTTCAAGTGAAATTACAAAATATAACTTTACTTGGCAACCTAAAACATTTGCGAAATATTTAATATATATTTAAACAATAAAAATTTCATACATATATATATAAAATTAAAAATTAGAATTAAATTTTTCACATAAGAAATTTTTGAGTACTTAACAATTCTAAAACTTCATTTCTAACATAAGCATACTTAATATTGCAAAAATAAAAACTAAAAAAAAATATATATGTTACCGTGAAAGACCGAAATCAGAGAATGTCGACATTCACCGGTGAATGTCAACACATGCCATAAACGTTGGTGAAAGACCGTACAATTGATTACATTTCTTGCACTTTCGGACCATCGCCGGTATATGTGGACAATCACAGACAAGCTTTGGTGGAATTTGAAAAGATGATTAAAGAGGTCGAAAAGGAGATAACAGAAGGCAACGTCAACAAAGAGGTGCGACCTAGAGCATGTTGACAATCACAGACAAAACAAAAACCATCCCGGGCTTCCCTTTCCACCACAGCATTTAATTTGTTTTTAATTTGTTTGTTGTCAGGTTTGTCCCGCGGGTTAAAAATCCTCTACACTTCCTTTACTCACCGTGATTGGTCACTCCTCCTTTCTAAGAGAGGCGATAAGTTACGTCACACATGTGACGTTTTTCACGCCTGAAATATTGAGATAAGAAAATGCAAATCTGCATTTCTCCTCTCCGGATACGGAGAGATGAAACGCATATTCAAGATTCACCATTAGTGCATTGTGGATGTCGACATTTGCCGGTGTAAGTGAGAAATGAGGATATCTAGCAAATATTTCAGACATACACCAAGCGACTACGTGAATGTTGACATTCACCAGCGAATGTCGACATTCTCCAGATTTCGGACTTTCACGGTAACATATATATAAAATGCAAAAACTTCTTTCTTAAATACTCACCAAAATGTAGTCCACTTTTTAAATCTGAAGTTTTCTTATCGGATGATTTCAGATGACACGAGACAGAATGCTCTTTCTTCACTATATTTTTATGATTTGGTGATCGAAGTTTAGAATAATCATGGAAAAAAAGTTTAGGGTTTATTTTGTTATTTACAATTGATTTAGTTACATTTATAAAATTTCTGGAACTATTTAATGAATCAATCTGGGGAATCAAACATACAGGTTGAACAGGTTTTGAATTGTTATTCAACTGAGTACTTTGTTCTATAAAATTATTTTTTTGAGTCTGTCTATCTGTCAGACAAGATAAATTTTGATTAGTTGCAATAGTTACATTATTTATTGGTAAAACAGAGTTTAGACAAATTTCTGTTTTGTCTTTTTCCCCACATTTCTTATCTTGTATTCTGGATTTCCTTGCATGCTTTGGCTTTTTTGATTTTTTTACAATTTCATTACTTTTAAATATTGTACTTGTTTCAACATCAGAAGCATTGTTAGTCCCTCGTCTCCTAGTTTTAACTTGTTCCCCTATAGAGGTAGTAAATGAGTCTTGGAAATCATTGAAAGAAAATACAGTGTCAAATGATGAGGTAGATGGTTTTTCAGTAAAAGAAGAATTTTTATTTGATACTGAGAATTTACTGTCTTCATTAGAATCACACACTTTGTTTTCTCTACCTTTACGTTTTATAACAATTTTTAATTCAGTATCTGGTTCATGTTTATGTTTATCATATTCTGGATTTTTTCTCTTTCTCCCTCTTTTGCCTTTTGTTGAAGCAATGTAGAATGTGTAATTTTGACAACTGTTATCTTCTAAAGTTGATGATTCATTACTTCCTTTTAGCCTTGAAGTTTCACTTTCAGATGCAGATTTTGGCAAGGATGAAGTAATGTGCAATTTCTGTAAGTTAAGAATCATAAATTTATAGACATAACTGCATACAAAAATACCCTTACATAATATATATGAATTAAAATATTTCATTGTATTCTACATATTTATTACAAATGAATATAATGATATTAATATCTAATAAAACAAGCTTGTTATAATATTAGAATATTTAGTATTGACATTAATGAAGTAAATGTAACATTAATGAAGTAAAAATAGCTTTAAATTAATATGCAGTATTTTAATATAAATATATTCAACAGAAACATTTTTGTATAATTTAGCAACTGAAATTTGAGACATGGATATTTTAACATTTTTACAAAAATTAAAAGCTAAGAAAGCAATGAAAAAAATAGACAGAACTTTAAAATACTCTGAATACTGAAGCTATTTTTTTTCACCGGTAGATTAGAACCTAAAACAGAGATAGTGATAGCTTCATGTGTTTAACAAATAGTGATGGTAAATCTATGACATGAATGTCATAATTCATCATCACATATACATATATGAACATAAATATTTTTGTAAACAATGTATACTTTATTCTTAATAACATATTGTGTAACTTTACTCATGATTACTGCAACACAAGTGGCATGTATATCCATTTCAGGTGATACCCACCACATTACCAGAGCCATCAACAGAGATGAAAAGATTACATCATACAAAACCCACTTACTTATTGCAATGACCTCATAATGAGCTAGAAGTACACAATGTAGATCACCCCTACTTCTATTTTGAGAAATCCTGAGATGGAAAAATTGAGGACTTGCTAGGTAAGCATTGAAGAAGATTAGGGACTTTCAAATTCCAAAGACAGCAAAAATTTTAACTTGATTACTTCAAGCAAATTTTTAATCCTAAGCATAGTGTTTTGAAAGTTTGTGTGATTTATTGGAGTTAAAAATAACAAACAATTAGCCAACAAATGCTTCATATTTCAGTATGCTGCATAAGTATTCTGGTAGCCACCCTACTGTTCAAGTCTTTTGGATTACATTTAATAATACTGAATTTTTGATTACCAATTCTATTTGATTATGTTTTATTAACAATAGTCAGTTTTTTTTATTAGTGGTAATCAACTGCAAATTATTACTATGATTTTCGTGCATCCCAGCATTTTAGTTTCAATTTTAGATTTAATTACTTTAATAAATACTTGGTTATAAGCAAATAGAGGTTCAATATCTTTGTAGAGGCTAAATATAAACAAAACTGTCACATTTTTGTTAATTAATTATCATCATTGATTGAAACATAAATATTGATTAAAAAGAATAATTGATTTTTTTTTGTGTTTGATAATTTCTTTTTAATATAAGTTTACTTTTCTTAATTACTGTTAATTTTCAATTATAAAAGAACGATTTGTATGTACTTATCTAAAATTAAAGCAACTCTGCTTTTTATTTTTAAAATATAAATTCATGATTCTAAGTTTAAGATTAAATACAGAGAATTCATTTAGATATAGTGAATATGAAAGATATGATTGCCCATAATTTTAAGTTGTATTAATATACATTAAAAGAAACTAAAATAAACTTGCATAGATTAAGTGTCTCATAAAATTTATATAATTTACAATATATGTGAATGAAAATAAGTTCTAAAAATAATGCCAATAATATAAGTAAAGTTCTATTTCAAGATTAATCATTTTAAGCATTTTAAAATTATTGACTTAATTATTTTATTTAAATGTTATACTTTTGTTAAATTAAAAGCAGATAATTAAAATATTGCTACATTCTTTGCATATTTTAATGCAGAGTTAAGTTAAAAGAAAATAATAATTTGGATTCTTTCTTATGTTTATCCCTCAGCTTAATTATATAAACTTTAAAAGATTGTATATATATATACACAATAAAGTAAAAAATTGTGTTAAGTAGTAAATAGAATTTGTATGTAACTATCACTCTATGAATCCAAAATCATTAATAATATGTTTAATTTAAAAAATATAAAATTAAAAATCATTAAAAATATTTAAATACATTTTTAATTAATTTACATGTTATTTAAAAATATATATATAATGTCAAAGTAATAGATACAGTATATTCTTTTTATCTTTTCTGTATTTGTAAATTGTAAAAATAAAATAGTCATATTTTAGATATAATTTTAATAATGAACTTTTTAAATAAACTAAAACAATTAAAATCTTCTCTTATAAATATCGCCAAAAATAGAATTTCGTCATTTATAAGTTAAAATGTAACTTTTTAAATATTAATATTTTATTAAAATCAATCTTTGTTTTTTTTTCCTCAATAGTTTGTCAAAATTGCCCCAATATTATATGCTTAAGATTACATAAATAAATTAAATACATAAATTAATTAAAACTGACATAATCATTAGAATGGGGCCCATTTATGTTACAAAATTGTCATTTAAATGATATTACATTTCATATTTGATTGTACTCACTATGTAAATTGATTGTATGCATAATTTAAAAATGTTTAAATGCACAGCAATATGGTTAATCACCAAAATTGTTATGTTTTGATATGAATTGTGAGTATAAAGAATCACTATAAGAGACGATATTCAATGGATCAAAGTTATAACCAGGATGACCATACCAAACATCATTTATTTTAAGAAATCTCAGAACAAGAAAGAAAAATTTGTTTATCAGATCAAAATAAAACTGCAAAATGAGAGCAAAGAAAACTAATATCAATAATAAACAATTAAAAATCAAGCACTTATATATAAATTTCAGAAATTAAAAATTACTGTCAAACAATAACAAAAGATTTCTTCTTCAGAGATGAGAATGAAATAATATGAATTTATTCATTCAGATATTTACAATCATATCAATTGTCAAAGAAAACTATGCCCATTTAAACAAAAATTTTCATTCGTTAACTAACATAAAAAAGAATCTTTCTATTTATAATATGCAATACAATAATGTAGAACATATATATTATTACTTTTCCAAAAAAATCCTGCAAGAAAATATATGAACTATTGTATTTAAATTTATATATTTTTAACATGTACTGCATTTCTGTTAATTAATTTATAATTTTTTAGACAAATTTTTACAATTGTTGTTTTTAAAAACTGGTTATTTCCACAGAAATTATATTATTGTAAATAATACAAATTTGGCTCATATTTTACATTTTTAAAATACAGCAAACAAAAGATAAAAAAAAAGTGACTAACTTTTTGTACATCTTTTTCCTTTATTTGATGATGGGAAGATAATGAATTTAATTCATTTTCCGGATTAAATAACTTTTCAAATCCATCACTTGAATCACATGATGATATACTTGCAGCATCATCTGCTCCTAACTAAGGAAAATAATCATATTTTATAAGTTGTTAAATAACATATTAGCACATTTTTAATTTATTGGAACTTTAAGAAACATTAAAAAAGTTATTTTTGTAAAATAAATCACAAGTTGTAACACAATTAAGTAATGTGCTTAAATATATAACTTATAAATTTTGTTATACATACAATTAAACTATTTTCTTTTAAGTATCTTGATAATTTTTACAATTTTTTATAAATTTTAAATACTGTTTAGTACTACAAAAAATCCAGTAATAAGAACAAAATAAAAGTAAACCCTGAAACACAACCTGTCCCAAGTAAGGAAAATGATATACATTTTCATCATTTGGTATATAACACATTATTTATCAGCAAATGTTTATGTAAACCTCCAGCAAGTAAATTATTTTGAAAATAAATCCTTATTTGTAATTTTAATCACATAATATATTTTAAAATCCTCATCAATTTTTAGATTTGTTTTCTCATAATCAAGAAATTAAGTAAAAAGAGGCTTGCTGATTTTTATAACTTTTTATGATTTAGAACTACTATTCTCTAATGTAAAAATCTACGTTTATAAAAAAAAGTTTAATTCAAAAGTGAAATCCTTATTCCGTTCATTAAAAAAAATTAAAATACAATGATATAAGACAAATATTTCAAGATTTTGTTCTCATAGAAGTTTTCTTTAGTTTAAAGTTAATATTGGGGAAAATAATAATTTGAAAATTTTTAATATTTGTGTATTACAAAGAATAGTACAGAAAAAAAAATTGTTTTCAAAAAAATAATTTATGTTAATGTCAGTATTTAGGGACTGGGATGTTAATAACTGTTTAACTGGGAAATATCATTTAATTTTTAGGTTCAGCTCACAGAATGTTAGGTGTGAGCTAAATTCATAACAGCTTGTACATTCCTTTCTGCCTTTTAAATCTAATGCAAAAATTAAATTAATTATTCTGAAATAGGCTTTTCACCAAATTTGCAGTTGCTTCCTAATAAGCAGTTAAGAGAAATTCATATACACATTTTATTTATGAAAACTTCTTTTTTCTACAATCTACAGCATTTGATAAAGAGATGTATCAGTATGAGTAAATTTATCTCATATTGATACATCTCTATAAAAAAAATAGGATTCTTACTTTGAAAAATTTTTATTAATTTATTAAAATGTGGTAAAATATTTACAAATTTAAAAGAATGTTATCTTTTTATTGACCATATAACATTAAATGCCACTTTTCCTAAACTGAATAAAAATACTTTTTCTGTTTTCCTTTCACATATTTCTTAGGTATATCTCGTTTTCTGTTCTTTTTTTTTGTGTGATAAAAAAAATTCATGCAGTAAACTATCGTAGCATAAAATATTTTTATCTATTTCAAAATCACCACCTTCTATAAAAAAAACTGTTTGTAGACACTGAAAGATAAATAATTTATATGCCAAAAATTTTTTTTATTTTCGTTGTGTTATCGTAATAATTTTTGAGAAAATAGGGAAGGGTGAGATTTTCTAGAATATGCTTGTTGTTAATTTAGATGAAAAGAGTTTTCATGTAAGGAACGTCCATTTTAGGCAAAAAAGAAACTCTGTAAGTAATAAATTAACTTTTAACAGTCTTTTTTTTATTCAAGATACACATTTCTTCATATTACGACATACTAATATTTTAAAACGTTGTGGAATTTATTTTAATTCATATATGTTTATAGTAGGAAATATATTGTGCACCTATGGAATCATTTAAAATAATTTGAGGGAATATAAAATATTTATATATCGCTCAGTAAAATCTATCAGTTAAATAGTTTGTAAGAATTTTGATTATATAACCTATTTTATCAAAACATTTTTAAGTATAATATCAAGTAAAAAAAAGGATAACATCAAAGAATTCTCAAAATTTTTAAAAATAAAATTAATACAGATTTCGCATAAATAATATATGTTAATATATATTAAATATAGTTTTAGGGGTTGCCGAAGAAGAGGAAATGCCGTTAGGGAGGTCTTTTTAATGGAAAGTGTCCCAAATTCTCGTTAACATGCAAGGAAAACCTGAAAACCTTACACAGTCACTCCGTTTGGTTCATGCAGATTTGAACCCACTAATTTCAGTACCAAACTCCTCATTTCGCAGAATGCAAGAATGCTATCTGTTTGGCTGAGTCAACCTTCTTATAAAAAATCTACATAATTTTGAGAACTTCCAAAGATGATCTGTATTTATTATTTGAAAATTTCATTTCTTATATTTCTTCATTTCCGTTCCTGCTCTCTTAGAGCTAAGACCTGTTTTTCTTCAACTTGCTCCTGACTGGATACGTACGGAAAGTTTCTACTGCGGATTACGGTTCGATGACCGTGGACAGTGAGGATCGCCCGTTAGACGACAAGTCCCTATCCGATACAATGGATTGCACTACTCATGCGGAGTACTTGGATGCTTCTTGGAATAACTTTGTGATTCCCTCTAACAGTATCTCGATTGAAAGTGATTATAACATATGTGTTGTGGTTAATACTCCAATTAATCATGTCATTTCCACAAACAGTGTATCAGATACCAGTGATTCAGTGTTGTGTGTTACTAACTTAAGCCCACATGTAGTGCTTAACCCTACAATAGATTAAGACGAGTCGAAAGGCTCTTTTCAGGACCAGCAATTGCAAAAAGTGATTAGTAATGTGCCTTATTCTTCCAATGATTGTGATATGTTTCTTCGTGCAATAAAGTCATTTGTGCAGAGACTAGACGACTTTTTAGCTATAGACCTGAGTGTTCCAATAACAAAAGTTGAACATTGCGATCTACTCCGTAGCTCGCTAAAAATAGTGAGCTTTTGGAAACTTTAGCATCAACGCAAAAGTGTTTGATTGAAAGTATTGAAACCTGTGATGTGAATTACTCCAACAATCCAATATGGATAAATTACAACGGAATATATCAGAAAGCCTTCATCAACAGCCAGCGAATCAGGGGTAAGTACTCCCTATTGGGATACTGCTTAATTTATAATTGTTCAATACATGCGATAATATTGGTAAATCTGTATGCATTAATTCTGATACCGAAAATGAATTTGATAACTTATCTCAAAATAATTCTAAGAAACTTAATAAATCTAAAAGCAACAAAAATAGTAAAAAATCATCTAAAGTAACCAAAAATAAAACTAAATGGTCTGTTCTTTTTAACAATGTAAAAACTCTATACACTTATTTAAAAAGTGTTAATACTGATGGAATTAATAACTCATCTGATTCAGATATTTCCACCTGTGTTAATGAAAATACAAATAATAAAAACAAACTCTAGTGGTAATAATGCCAATGTAAAGGTCAATGATACTTCTGTTTTTAATATTTCTAATGATGATATTGTTGGTAAAAATTGTACTGATGTAAGTTTGCTTTGTTGTTAAATAATGAAATGTGTATTGATTCTAAAGCTTATGTATATAATGCTGTTTCTCAAAATGTTGTAAATGTACCTGAAACCAATATTGTTGTAAATAATGAATTTCCCACAAATAATGTTATGTTACACTATTCCCAAACCCCCTCAACTAGTACTGCCCATAATCTTTATAACACCCCCACTAACAAAAGAACCCTTACTAATAGTGATGAAGGCTTTTGCACACCAAAAAAACTGCTAGTGTTAAAACTATCCATATGGAACAACAAACTAACACCTCTAATAAATTTTCTGTTTTAATTAACATTCCCAATCAAAAACATGAAAATGCAGCTGAAAGTACGTTAAGCAATACAAACGTCACTTAAAAAAACATAATTCCACCGATTCTTATTAAATTTGTAAGCAATTATTATGAACTTCTAAATCAACTTAAACAAGGGTTTGATAAAAATATGATAGCTAAACTCTCAAGAGAATATTTGAAAGTAACACCATCGATTCCAGATGCGCATAGGCGAATAACTAAATATTTAATGGAAAAGGAAATTGAGTGCCCGGTTATAAAACACCGAGCAGAAAAGCCAATCAAGGTAGTGTTTAAAGGCCTACCTCACACTATGGATACTAACCAAATCTCTGAAGAATTAACACACAAAGGTTTTGATGTAGCATGATGTAGAAAAGGCACAGAGTTAAGGAGCCTATCCCACGCTTCCTCATCACACTTAATACAAACGAAATAGCTCAAAAAATTTTTGAAACAAAAGAAATAATGAATGTCATCATAAAAGTGGAGAGATATATTAACAACAGACTGACTCAATGTTACAATTGCCAGAGATATGGCCACAGCTCTACGGTGTGTCGTCTTAAATCTAACTGTGTTAAATGTGGAAATAAACACACGTCCAGAGATTGTCTAACAAAAGACTTGAGAAGCCTAAATGTTGCAACTGTGGCAACAATCACACAGCTTCGCACGGGGGTTGCCCGGTCAATCCATTAAACAAAAACAAAAACGTTGCCCTCCCTACTATCCCCACTGCTAACATAAAGAGAAAAGACTTAACTTTTGCCCAGGCAGCTGCCCAAAATGTAGCACTCCAGCAACAACCCCCCCAACCCACAAACTTCCTTCAGGATAACAACCAATTTGAAAATGTCCAATCAATTATGAAATTATTTAAGGAAATCAATTTAATTTTTAAAGCTTATCCGGCACTTCTGCAATCTGTCCCCCTCTTGGAAAAAGCTGTCCACCCGACTGATAAATTCAACATTCTTCTGAAAGCCCTTAGTATTACAGATAGTACTAACGGTAATTAATGTTATGGGCAATAAAAAAATTATGATATGGAATGCGAATGGCATGCTCAAAAAATATTGTGAATTCAAAAACTTTGTTATAAAAAATAATCCGGCCATTATCATGTTACAAGAAACCCACCTTATTAGTGGGGAAACTCTCTTAAACTTCCAAATTATAATGTATACAGGAATGATAGAGCACTAGCCCAGGGAGGGACAGCAATTCCATTTAAATCAAGAATTAGTCTTTCGCATGTCCCCACACCTAATTTAAATTTCACTGAAGCCACAATAGTTAAACTGCATCTCTCAAATTCAGGAGACATCACCCTTGTGTCACTTTATGTTCCCCCCACCAAAAGCTCACTACTCGCCACAGATATAGAAAATCTAGCTGCTATCAGCCACAAAATTATACTAGCATTCGATTTAAATGCCAAGCACCACAGTTGGGGTTGTAACTACAACAATCATTCTTGATTTGTGGTTAACTCCCTCATTTCCAACACAGATTTTATTATTTCCAGATCTGACAAACCCACTCACAAAGGTCGTACTCACGGGAATTTTATTGACCTTATGCTCACCAGGGGTGTTCTACCTCCCATGAAGTTGACTACACTGGAGGAGTTACCATCTGATCACTACCCAGTACTTATCTATTTCGAATTACTGACACAACAACATAGTGAAGGGCTGACCACCTACCATAGTTGGAACAAATTTAGAAGCAAAATTAATGAACTTATTCCAACAGAAGCTTTTAAAATAGCTGTTACACCCAATCAAATTGAAGAAAAAGCTAGTAACATTGCAAACATAATTAATTCAGCATTTGAATTTAGTAAATTCACCAAACCCAACATGAATACCTATTTCCTACCTGACATAATTACCACTAAAATTAAAGAAAGAAACAGGCTTAGAAAACAGTTTAATAGAACGAAATCCCCCATCACTAAAAACAAGATCAATGCTTTAAAACGTGAAATTAAATATGAAATAACAACCCATACCCAAAATGCGGAGGATGGCTCCTTCTGTAGAGCGCCTTGCCCCATAAAACCCAACCAACCAACCAACCTTCTGGAAAGCGGTCAATAATAGAAAAAATCCTACAAGGTTCCCCCACCACTTATAGATGGCACAACTGTAGCCACTACAATTAATGAAAAAGCGGAATGTCTTGCCAATTCGTTTGAAACGCAATTCAAGACTAATGACATTCCCAACCCAACTATTGAGCAGCTCATCCAAAGTGAGGTTTCCCATGTCTTGCAAAATAACAACTTACCGCAACAACAACTGAAAGAAATTGACGCCTCTGATGTTGAGGAGATTATCCAAAACTTAAAAACTAAAAAGAGTCTGGGACATAACAGAATGATAAAACAAATCCCAGTCAGGGCCATCTGCCATTTAATATCCCTTATTAATAGTATTATTAAAATTGGATACTTTCCTTCAGCTTGGAAAAAGGCAATCATCATTCCAATTCATAAGCAAGGAAAAAATAAATCTCACCCCACTAGCTACAGACCTATATCCCTTCTTCCCACGTTGACCAAAATTACAGAGAAAATCATTCTTACTATCCTATTAGAACATGATCATAACCACAAAATTACTATTCCACAGCAATTTGGATTTAAGAGAAACCTTTCCCCTACACATCAGCTCCTTAGAGCAATCGAGAAAATTTCTGAAGGAATTGCTCAAAAAAAAAAATCCACAGGCAAAATCTTTCTCAATATTGAGAAAGCTTTTGACAGAGTATGGCACTATGGCTTAATTTTCAAACTTATAAAAAATAAATTTCCATTTCCAATGATTAAACTAATAAATAACTACCTCTCCAACAGAAGATTTGCTGTCAAGCTTAATAATACCATGTCCAATGATAAGCCCATTTACGCAGGCGTCCCACGGGGATCACTGCTGGGCCCATTTCTTTTTAATATATATATTAATGACATCCCACAACATAAAAACACCATGCTCTGTCTTTTTGCCGATGACATGGCAATTCTTTCAAACAGCTCAAGCCATTTGAAAATTCATTCAAATCTCACTGAACATCTAACGGTCATAGAAGAATGGCTAAAAGTCTGGAAAATTAAAATCAATACAAATAAATCTCAAGCGGTTCTCTTTACAAGGAAGAGTATGCATTGCCCACAGATCAATTTAGGTGGATACAATATTCCCTGGACCAATAAGGTCGATTACTTAGGCCTCACGATAGACTCCAAATTAACGTGGAAACACCACAGCAATAAAAATAAAAATAAATTCATCGCTGGAAGAAAAACTCTTTACCCACTTATGGCATACAACTCAAAACTTTCACTACTCAACAAATTATTAATCTATAAAGCCTACTTGAATATAATTATCACATGTGCAGCATCAATTTGGGGCGGGGCTGCAGAAACTAATCTTAAAATACTGGAAGCTCAACAAAGCAAATTGCTCAGACTAATCATGCAGTCCATTTATTACATTAGGAATAAACAAATTAGAAAAAACCTTGGCATACTAATGCTAGTTAACTATATAAAATATCTATCATTTAGATTTTACAATAAACTTTACCAAAACGAAAATCCAAAAAATTGATAAATACAATCCATATCAATTAATTAATTTTCACAGGCCAAAAGCTGTACTGAGGCTTAAACCACAAACAAATCTTTCGATCCACTTCCCTAAAAGTCCAAAAAGAATGAAAAAGTCAAAATAAGTAAACATTTCATAATCTGAAATAATTGCTGTCAGCAACAACTCCACCAATTCTTCTCTTGAGTTTCGGAATGCTTACAAACAAATCTTGTAAAAAGAAATCATGTGGCGACCTCTATCGGACATGATCGTGCCTATTTCTTTATAACTGGAGTGGTATACTTACTTAGTCCCTCACTTATTACATTCCTTCTACTACTGTCATAATCTTTTTCTTAATCACACACTTTGTAGATAGTTATTTCTCCTTCTTAACTTCTATATATATTTATATATAAAAAAAATTGTTGTTATATATGTGTGTGTATATATATATATGTGTGTGTGTGTGTGTGTGTGTGTGTGTGTGTGTGTGTGTGTGTGT
>JAPDSC010107355.1:287379-302574 GCA_026290005.1 Latrodectus geometricus
TGTGTGTGTGTGTGTGTGTGTGTGTGTGTGTGTGTGTGTGTGTGTGTTTTGACATATATAATTTATATACAAGTCCATCAATTTTCCAATATTCTGCTTTGATTTTTTCTACATGACAGCAGTATTTTTGCTAGGTTTCTCCCAAGACTCTTTTAATTGCTTTTGACGTCAATTTCTTCATTGTTTTCAAACTGAGATCAGCTTTGAAGCTTTTTTAAAGTTTAATCAATAGCTTAAGTATAATATTTTTATTTCTTTTTCAAATTTTTTTAACTCAGTCGATGTAATGTGTTTCTTAAACTGTTAAGATTAATGAGTCTGATTAAATGGAAAAAATTAGTTAAATTTGGCCTTCTAAAAAATGTGAAGCACAGAAACAAAGTGAATAATTTTAGGAGAATATAAAAACATGAGAGTGATCAATAGTAAATTCATTGAGATATTAAAAATAGTTTGGCTTAAAAATTAAAAAAAAAATAAAAAAGAATTTTTGTAAGAATTTTTTTAATTTTCTTTTACTTTAATTAGTAAATTTTCAATGACAAAATAGGTGCTTTCATTTATTCAAACTTATTATTTTATAGCCTAAGGGAACAAAAAATTAAATTCTAAACAAAGTTATAAGATGAATGGAAGTAATAATGAAACATAAATTTTAAACAAATGTTGTAAGACTATTAAGAAAAAATAAATTATTAACTAATATTTTATAAGTTAATAATTGAAAAGAAAAAAAATAAATTTGAATTTTTAATTAAAATTTCTGCAAGAAATATCAAAGAAGGAAACAGAAACTTTAAGAAATTAAACTCTCCATATTTTCCCCAACAATGTATTATCTGCAAGACTTTTTTTTATTTTTTTTTTTTTTTTTTTTTATAGTAAAAGAAAAAAACAGCATCAAATAATCCACAGTGATGTATAATCTGTGGCAATATTTTCAATGGTCAAATATATATACTACTGATAATGTGACATCACATAAAATAAAAGATACATAGTAAGATTTAAAATATAATAAATGGTACAGAAAAAACTTTTGTTATAAAAAACATCTCAGAGGATCCACCTTATAGCACAGTGTGATAAATTAAGAAAACACCAGATCCATCATCAAAACCAACAATTCCAAGAAGATTCTAGTAAAACTTTTTAATTTTTAATACATTTTAAAGTGACGTTAGACATATTTTAATATATACAGATAACTGCCAAAAATGTTCTTACACTTTAAAATCTTATAGAAAAAGCGCAATACACTGAAATTGAACTCGAATATAAAGCCGATACCAAAGTTACCCATAGGAAAACAATATTTTTATTTTTAATTACTGACTCATTTATTTTTTTTTATTTTATTTATTTATTTTTTTATTTTATTTATTTATTTTTTTATTTTATTTATTTATTTAATTTTTTTTATTTCATTTATTTATTTTTTCCCCCAAAACTGAAAAGGCAAAGAATCATAGATAAAGCAAGCCTTAACCTTTTCCTCCCAGTGGTACAACTGTTGTACCACGAAAAAGAGTGTCTCTCAGGACGGCTATGGTACGACAGTTGTACCATGGATTTTTTCCCCCTTTCAAGCGCGCAACTTTCTCTGGCTCAAATTTCTGGGGGTAGTTGAGGGATATTTTATTGCTACTCTTTTGTGTCTGAAAGTCGTAAAAACTGGGGACTTGTCCGAGCGGAGATTTTTGGTGAAAAACGGATTTATTGGCTCTTTTTTTTTTAAAAAGAAAAGCATATTCATCATCATTTTAGCTAATTATTTCATTGTGAACAGTTGCTTGTTTTGTCAGTTGAAAAAATATTTTCGATGGCTTCACCTCATAAGGGTTTGACTGAGGAAGAAATAAAAAAGTTATTGGATGAATTAAAAGAGAACTTTGCAGATTGTGATTCGAATTGTTGTGATGAATCTGAATTCAAGGATAGTAGTTTTCGTGATGATGATAATAATGCCGATTCCTCGGTATCATTTGATTTTAATTGGCGTAACGTAAAACAGAAGAAAAACCTATCATTTTTAAATTTATGGGAGACTTAATAAAAAATGCTAATAAAATACAAAAATTTAATAGAACAAAAAAGATATATATAAACCATTTTTTAGGGTAAAAATGCCTATAAATTATAAAAATAGATTTTATATACATTTAATCAAAAAATAATTATACATATGTGTGTGGGTATACAAAAAATTAATTATTATTAATATAATGTTCAACTCAAGATTTTCAGTTCAACTCAAGATTGAACCCACAATATTCATTGAGTAAAAAGTTTCATATCTAGCCACGGAAAAGAAAACTCTAGTTTTAAGCTTTTTCCTTGAATGAAAAGAATAAGAAGAACCTATATTTTAATACAATGAATATAGAAATTACTTATAACGCAAAGCATTTCAAAAAAAAAAAAAAAAGAAAGAAAGAAAAAAAGAAAAGAAATTCATTTTGTTAACATACATATCTTTTCTCAGATACAATTTCAGTAATTTATTTATTAGTTTGAAATATTTTTATTAACATTTTTTAACATCAGACATCCTGTTCTTAGGAATGCTTTTGAAAATATTCAATTAGATATTGTTCATCTTTTTTCTTATAGCTAAATACATTTCATAACTATAAAAAATCTGTTACTTTAAATGTGTATTTTGATTGCTAAAACTCAAACAAATCAATGAAATTTGTCATATAATTTCATATTACTTTGTACAACTGTACAGAAACAAAAAAAAGCTGTCTCTAATTCTGGGATAATCAACCAATAAAATGACAGCGAAATACAGTTGAATACTTTCAAAAAATTATTTGTAATAAATTAATTTATGTCATATCATAATTTACAAAAGGAGTCACAATTATATAACTTAAAATTTTTGTAACACTACTTAATCTAATATGTTAAACAACAAATGGAAAAAAGTCTATTGCTTATCGATAAGTATAGTATTTATGGTAAACCCATTTACATCTTCGTCAAAATTACAACAGACCCAGCGCGTGATATCACCCTCAAAAGATAAAGATTCGTTATGGGGAAATCTTCAACAGAAAAGTGGAGTGAAAATGACCCTCTCCTTTTTGTCAGGGGGGTAGGAAATGTCCTCTTCTTGCGCCGTCCAAGGAGCTGTTTCAAGAAATGGTGACGCTGGACTCAAAAGGTTAAAAGTTATTGTGTACCAAAACGTTTTCATAAAATAATAGTCAGGCACTTTTTTTTATTTTTTCATTTTACTGATGTTTAAAAAAAATCATTTGACTTTATTCTTTGCTGTCTTACTCCATTATATTTTATATAATACTTAAAAATAAACTGTAGTCATGAAGAAACAATGAACAGCATTCGAAAATTGATAACTTTGCATCATATAAGTGGAAAATCTATCTGGGATATCACTAAATTAGAAAATTTATCCTATGCTACTGTGCAATATGTGATAACATAATTTAAAGAAGAAAATCGAATCAAAAATAAAGTAAGAAGTGGTTGTTCGGCAGTGTTTACTCAACATATCAGATATTTACAATTAGGAAATTTGTAAAAAATTCACATTTGAGTGCTGTAAAGATTTCTGCAGAATTTATTAAAAGATTTCAACTTATTTCACCTGAAACTTTTTGACGAGTAATCAAATCAGCTAGATAAGTGTTGCGATAAGAAATTTTTTGTAAGTGCAAAAAATAAAAAAAGCTTATGCTTTCTTTTTCGAAATCAATGACAAATAAGCCCTAAGTGTATTGTAACAAAATCTTATTTCCAGATGAAATGCAAATTTAACATTTTTTGCTTTGATGAGCGTATAATTGTATGGTGAAGAAAAAATGAGGAACTTAGTCCCAAGACCTTGGTTGGAGTACTGAAGTATAGTGGTGGATTTTTTATGTAGTTTTGTGTGGGGTGTATGTCAGCATGAAGATTAGGTAATTTGGTAATTAGATTAGGTAATTTGTGTTTAGGAAACAATTTTTTTTGTATCAGGATAATGACCCCAAGCACACAGCCTTAAACATTTGCCTTTGGTGTCTCTATAATTGCTTACAAGTACTAAAAACACTACCTCAGTCATCAGATTTAAACCCAATAGAACATGTTTGGAGAGAACTAGAGGTTAGAGTACGAAAACACAACATTAATATGAAAACCGAGCTAAAAACTGTAATGATGGAAGAATGGAGGAACACTGATATGGATATTCCAAAAAAAAAAAAATGGTAAACTCTACGCCCAGACATTTGAAAGCTATTATAAATGCTGCAAAATATACTACAAAATACTAAGTGACAGAAATATTACAATATTTATACATGCAAAATTCTTTGAAGTGTACAAAGACTTTTGTGAAATAACATTTCTGTAACATTTTTATTATTAATTTTCCAAAAAAAAGTTTTTCCATGTTCATAAATTATTTTATGTAGTTTTGCCAAGAGATATTGTTAAAAAATTCTAATTTTCAAATAATAATTTTCATTAATGAATAAAGCAATATTTCACTGAAACTCATAAGTGTATTAACAGTTTTGGGAGCCACTGTATATACTTATTTCATTAACAAATAAATGGTTTTAAATAGCGTATTTTCCTTCTGCGCTGCACGTTTTGTTTTTCCCCTTACATTAACATGTTTGTCACCATTTATTTGCTTTCTTCAAAGCTTTTAGTTAAAATCTGCTGCAGGACTTACATGCTTTTGCTTCTAAAAGACGGTATACAAATTACAATACTTTCAGAACAAAACAGCTCTGGTCAGGACAAAATGCAAAATGACGATAGCCAATAGCAATTATAACACAGTAGATGTACGAGCATCCAATTTTACAAGAACTTAAGCTTTTACAACCTAATTGTTAGTCCTTGTTCTGACACCATAAGCACATAATTTTAACTCCCACTAACAAACAAAAATTTTAAAAAATCTTTTTCATAAACTTTCATTTCTGAAAAAAATTTTTATTTATATGATATTTTTGATTTTTTGATTTCCTTTTTATATAATATCTGATAATTTGATTCATTCTTGAATAACAAAGCAACACATGCAGTAATTCCAGATTGTTGGAGCACAAGTTGGGTCTTATGTTTGGATTAATCCAGTGAGGACCCAAAGAGGTTTTGTTTTTACTTTTTATTCACACATAACAGCACAGACGTCAATAAGTAGAAAGACCAATTGAAAGTAAGAAATATGTTCATTTGGACAGCTAACAGTGCCATCTGTGATATAATGAGGAAAACGCAACATCCTCCATCTATAAAAAATCAAATTTAACAAAAACAAAAGAATTTAGATTTCTAGAAATTAAACATTTGTTGTAAAATAAGTAATGCACAAAATTGATTTAGAAAAACCTAACACACAAAAAATTAAAATAAAAATAGACAAATTAAATATTCAAGAGTAAATGTTCAAAATATGAGTGAGTCTTAGGTTTAATAAAACCACCAAAAGTGGCAAAATAATTCTGCCACTTTTGGTAGTTATAGGTTCTCTCAGCAATTTTACCTGGAGTTCTAAGCAGCATTGAAACGAACGTATCATTACACTATTCAGAATTTTTAATCTAGCAATGTGGGAAAACAGTCACACACTTTGTAAATTTCGATAATTTTAGCTTAAAGCCAATGTACACTTTTTCATTATCTAAAATGGTTAATATAATGTCTCCAACAGCAAGTGAAGTATGTACTCGATAGATCATCTGCTTTAAAACTGAGATATTTTAAAACAGTTTTAAGTTTTTGTTTAATGATGTGAAGATGACTCGCAGATTTGAAAAGATTTCAAAATTCATTCTAAGTTTTTAACATAGAATTCAGTTTAGTTTTGCAAAAATAGAGAAGGAATAATCGGCACTAAATCAGAGAAGTACTCCAAAAGGTAAGTGAGAGGACTTCTGTTTAGAAGAGCCTCACACATGATGGTGTGAGTTTATCATATTGAAGAAAATCTTTTCCAAAATTGCATCTCAGTAATTCAATCATTCAGACCACTCTTTCCAATCAAGTCATGGTTGGAGATTAAAATTCCAGATCCTCATCAAATGGTAGTGAGCAATAATGGTACTCCATTTGATGTTTTGGAGTTTGTTGTTGAGTCCTACAAAATTTTTACTTTTGTCCAAGTTAATTGTTTTTACTTGGCCTTGACATGAAATAAATCACAAAACACATAGGAAACTTTGCACTGAGACATCGGAGATAAGTTCAAAATGGGCGACACAGTAAACTGTACATGTGAAAATTGCTATCCACTTTGTCATGATTTTGCATAAGCAGAGGACCAGCAAGTTCCACACCTGTTATCTCAAACACAGCTGACATTCTCACATGGTCTTCAGGTAGAGGTGCAAATACAGAAATGGGATGTTTTGATTTAAATCTTTCATAAATTACACATTTGAAAACGATTGATCGAACTGTTTTAATCGATCTCGATAAGCAAGACTTTTCTAGGAGGACAATAGCAAGTGTTTGGACAATTGCATAATCATAATTTCAATGAGCTTTAAAACAAGTTAATGTTTGTCAGGTAATACGATAGATCATCTAAAGTTATCTCCATTATCTGTAGAAACAAGTTTTGTCAACACTCTGAGAAGGCCATCAAAATCAAACTAAACGACAAAGTTCAATGGTTTGAAACCACAATTTTTCCAAAAGCTTTTCTTGACTGAGGCTTCCCTTGAGCAATGTCTTTCCTAATAGTCGCTGCCGTAAAATCAGAGTCCTGGATGTTTGGCCAGAAGGTATATGGTTTTTCAACCATATGTGACCACCCCACAAACAAAATCTGAAGAGAGATTGTGTGTTTCATCTCTTGGATGTGATGTCTGCAGCATTCATCTGTGATGGAACATAATACCAGTTTTCTTTCAATGAGCTTGAATGGATCTCTTTTATTTGGTTATGCATGAATGTTTTCCAGGTCCCTGATTTTTTTTATCCACCAAAGCACAGCTTTTGAGTCAGTAAAAAGTGTGAATATTGTGAATGTTCAATGAAATTTTGATGCTCTAGACTAAACGGGTGTCTGTAACTGTATCCAAGAGTTCGAATTTTGGAATGAACATTTCAGTTTTTGTTTTGGGGATAGGATCCATTTTTAGAGGAGCAATGTGTTATTTTGGCTGAACTAATTTAATTTGAACATTATTACCCCATTCAATTCACAAACAAAATTATTATTTTTTATTTAATTTTAATTAACAAAATTAATTAAATTTATTTCCCAGCACAGAAAGTGAAGGGGCATAAATTATTTATATATTTTCTTAATAGTCTTTTTATTAAGTTTACAAAAAGTTCCTTTCCAAGAAACCCATAATACACTTTACTATGTTTTTGAATTAGCAGCATTTGCTCACCCATTTAATGAAAAAAAAAAGTATTGAAGACAATTCAAATTAGAGTCATGTTTAACTTGAGCATCTTCAAATTTTACAAGAAAGTATTATGTGAAAATGTTTAAGGATTGCATTACAAGTTGAATAAACTATGAAATATGTGCTGACAAATGCTGTGCAGAAAGAACTTTGCCTCCTTTTCAGGTTAATTCAATTATTTATTAAATCTATATTATAACTAGCAACAGTTAAAATAATTTTCCAATTTTGTTTTTACTGTGTGTTTGAAATAGCAGTGTTTACTCACTTATTTAATAAAAAAGAAGTATTGAAGGCAATTCTATGAACAATTGTAGATTACCATACCAAAAATGAGTTTATTAACCTTAAAATTAAATTAATTTGTTTATAATAAACATCCTTTGTATTTTATTATTTTACATTAATATACAGCAATCATTTGCGTTAAATAAAAATAACAAAAGTTTTTTTTAAAATTTTAGAAAGCAAACTTTTTTTTTTTTTTTAAATTATCGCAGCAGATTTTTTATTTGTTCCATTTCACTCTCCATGATCACATCCTTTTCAGTGTTGGGATCAGGATTAAAAGAAAAGTAAATTACCACAAATTCAACATTTTCTAAAAGATGCTTTGTTTTTTTTTCTCCAGTTTGGCAAATGCTGGTGACACTGCATGAAAATTGTTTGTTGCAATGCAATTTTCCAGCTAATTAATCATTTTCGTTACTGCTGGATGAGGCACCTTCTGCAGTAAACAGATTTCATCTATTTTTTAATAAACAATTTTACTTAGGTTGCTCATAAATTGAGTATCAGAAATTGTTGGAGTTCTATTTTTATGATCTTTCAATTGATCACAAATAAAATGGTGAGATCTCTTTTTAGGCAGTCAGTTCATCTAAGATTGAGTCAACCCCAAACTTTTGTATGATGAATTTCATTACAGAAGGAAAAAAATATTAGTATTGTATATATATATACACAGAGAGAGAGAGAAGCAAAGGCAATAAATGTGTTTATTCTTGGACTTTTATGTATTGCATTGATATTGTTTAAGTTCTTGTAAAAGTTTCCATTCAATAAATAAATCTTAGTACAATAGTGCTTACAAAGTAATAAATTAAGAGTGACTAAATTATAATTTAAATTTATATGATTAATAATTTACAATTTATCATACAGAAGCTATTATTGGGATAAATGAATGCATACACATGAATTTTAAATATATTAGTGCATAAATCTGCATTAATTTTCATATATTCATATATTACCATAAGATACAATAGGGAAAATGTGCAAGCTTGTCATTTTTAAGGCCATGCTGGCCTGATTGGTAAGGAGGTCGTTCTTGTAAGCAGAAGGTCGTGAATTTGAATAGTGGCTTACACCGAAGATCTGTAGTGTTAACCATAAGTGGTACTTAAATAGATTTGTAGTCACTTAAATTAAATAGGTCGTAATCACTGTCCACCAAGTGAAATGATACTTTTTGAGGTGGCAGGTCAAGTATATATGTGTCTTCTGCTTGGTCCCCACTTCTAAATTTTGAAGATTCTCACCCGGCTGCTTCCATTTAACTTGTAGAGCCCAACTCGATTTTTAAGTACAGGGAAGTATGCTTTGTTGCACCAGCATATTTTCCTGCACCTAGAGCATTGAGAAGTGCAACAACAACTTTTCATTTTTACACTTCATAACAAATGGATAAACGAAATCTAAAAAAACTCAATTCCAATTTAACAAGAACTGATGGATATAGCTTAGAGTCTTTAGATTAAAATTAAAAACTAAATAAATACCCAGTTACAAATTGAAATAAATTTTAAAAACACCTTTAAATATTCAGAATTTCAAGGATTACAGATGCATACAATATAATGCATACACCAAAATATTAAAATAAAAAAATTAACTTATTTTGAAGGTTTTGACATATTATTAACAAATAATTTTATTAAAACAATTTTCAAAATGTAACTAAACATTTTTATTCCAATATAACTCTTTTTAGAATATAATACTTTTAATTAAATTAAATAATAATGGAACTGATTGTTGCTATAGAGATAGTTATGATTAAATAATGAATATTAATTTATTTATAATAAAAAAAATTTTTTTTTCTCTTCAGTTAGATAGAGCAAGGAAAAACTTTTGTTTACTTTCAAGATATAAGTAAAAATATCTTTTAATGAGGGAAACATGCTTACATTAACTGGAATATCAGTATCCGCCTCTCCTAAAAAAAGATTAACATCAATATTTGAAAGTGAGTTTTCTAATTCTAAATCCTCTACCTGGAAAAAAATTAGAAAAATTTAAATGTTACTTAAATTTTAAAGAATGAAAAAAACAATGTGCATAATGCTGAAATAAGTATTCACAAAATAATATTACAACAAACAACTACATTTTAATTGTGATTGAAAAGTCATACATTTGAAAAAAGAATATGCAAGCAAATATTTTACAAAATAAAATTATTTCAACATTTTTAAACAACATTCACACTGGAAATTTATTTAAAGGGTAAAATCTGTTAAGATAAATTAAGCAAAGCATTGCTATAAAGGTACTAAATAAATGTTATTTTTTTACAAAAAAAAGTAAAATTTTTACAGTAGCAGCAAAAAAGTAATAATTTATAAAACAGTTTTCTGTAGAAAAATTTTTAAAAAAATTTTATTTGCATATTTAATTTTTTTATACACTGGAAGACAAAAAAAAGCATAACACTCACTTTTTTAGTCTTTTTTAACAAACTCTTACTCATAACAAAATCTATCATTTAAAGATTTCACAATAAGCACATTTTCTAAATTATTATTAGACAGTGAGTTTCTAAATTCATTTTCATTCTTTTTTTCTAAACATTCTTTCCCGTTTTTCATTGCTATGGGGCTATTAATAAAGATAACATGAGTTTAGATATTCTATATATTTTTCACTTCTATCTATCCTCTTAATTTCACAAAGTTGAAACCACAAAGAATCAGTTTTTATTTTCATTTTTTAACTTTGATGAATCTTCAATCTTTTCTGTCATTTTATGTCCTATCTATGGTTTCTTAAGCTCAGAGCTTCTTCTCCTCAATCAGAAAAGAGGTCGGAATATGCATTCTCTGATTGCTCAGTGTCCAAGACCAGAAATTAGGAAGTACTTTCTTTCCTAGAGATGGGTTGGAAGAGGGTGCTAAGTTTCTTTCCTAACTATGGTTAACAAGAAAAGACAGCCACAATGTGATAAAACTTAAATAAAAAAAAAATTTTTTCTTAACTTTGCCCAGAAGAATAAAAATGCATAAAATATTCCATGTTATGAATAAAAGCTTAAAACATAACAATCTTGAGTAAAAGTTGCTAGGTCTAAGTATTATTTATTTTTCATACATTTGTATTCAGATGGTAGCATTGATTAATTATAAATTTTAGTTTTTTGTAAGAATGTATGCTTTTTTTATAGATTCCATTTTATTACCAGGTTCAAATTGAGGCTAGATTGCACTACACTGAAGTTTATTATGGTGGACACTACAGTTAATTAAAATTTGAGTTTTTGTAAAAATGTATTTTATTTTCATTATAGATTCAGTTTTATTGTTTTTATTGTCACCTGTTGCAGACTGCATGTTACTTAATTCATATTTGTTTTTTAAAATGTAATCTTGGTGAAATTAGTTTCTAGTTATTAGCATTTTGATACATGTGGATTATTACAATCATATATTCAAATTTTGATCTTTGAAAAAACATCCAATTACAAAGTTGAAATTCAAATGTGATTGATATTTGATTAGCTGGTATTGCACACAATGACGTAATTTAGTTTGGCGAGATAAATGTGTAGCACTTTGCACGAAAATTGGAAATCATGGCAAACTCGTATAGTTACCAAGGTTTTTACCAAATACTTTTACTTTGGTGTATGATGGGAGTTATGATTAAGGTAAGTACTTTTAAGTGCTATATCTTTGACTTGTACTACTCAATTAACTAAAACCAGAATAATGTGTGTGGTAATACTTAATTAGAAAGTGAGTTTTCATATAAATGAAAGTTATTTACATTATTGATTTAGCTTTATTTGCTAGTTGCAAATAAATCTACACAGGGGTCCTCTCACAGGGGTAGGAGTACTGAAATTTTTTTTCAGGACAACATTTTCAAGAAATATCAGGACATTTTACAGGACAAATGTCAATAATTAAACAACACCAATGATACTTTTACATACTAATTTCTGTTTTATGAATATAAGCCATTTTAGAAAGGAGCATACTATTTAATAAATTCTGAGTTCTTTAATTTTTAATACAAAAATATGAAAAAATGATACAGAAATTTAAACTTTTTAAACTGAACATTTTCTAAAAATTAAAAAGTTACAAGATAAATGCTTTATATTACAGTAAATTTATATGTATAACTAATAATGTTCATTTTGAACTGGATGCATTAGCACTTCATTCCGATAATTTAATACTGCTCTTTTTCAACTTATCATTCACAGATGCAGTTTCTGCATTAGCAGCTGATAGCATTATCTGTTCATTTTCCACATCACTCATTATCATCACTAATACCACATGCTATTTTTTTATTTGCATCAACCAAAAGTTTTTGAACTGCACTTATTATCAAGCAAATTTTTCTTTTCTTCAACAAGTTCATTAATTTTTCTAACAAGTGTGATTTTTTAAACTTTTTTTTACAAGTACCTTTTTTCCTGGTCCTCCTTTCTTTTCTTCTTTAATTGTGTTGCATCTTTTGATTTTTGCATATATGATACATATTCTGCATAAGTTTTCTGAATATAAAGTATCCTTTTTTTGGTATATGGAATGGAGGAAACAGAATCGGAATAATAACATCATAACAAATGAGTAAACTTTGAACTGTTAATTTCAATAAAGAAGCTCTCTCCTTTGTCACAGCAAAATTGTTAGTCAGAAACCTCTTTCTGGTTGGGAATTTACATTTAAAAATGACAGACATGATTTAATAACTCTAGAAAAAGTAAGATATTTTATATAACCACCAGCATCTTTTAAATTAAAAACTGCATTCCAATATTTACAGATATTTTGGTCATTCTCATAATCATTCATAAGCAAAGTCGCATCTTCACACATACAAAGAATCTGAAGAAGTTTTATTCACATAAGGAATATGTTGAATTAATCTGCTAAAAGAGCTTCTAGACACTCTTCCTTTTTTTTTTTTTTTTTTTTTTTTTCTATTATAAGGAGACAAACACCTGAAATCTTAGAGTAAAGGATTTGTTATAGTAAGTTTTTGAAGCAAAAGCTTAGAAGTTGCAATGTAGCAACTTCTGACACTTTGTAGAAACATTGTTTTATCTGTAAGCTTTTCCCGTATTGATGTAGCACCATGACCTCTTTCAATCTTGTTATTAAGTTTAACCAATTTTTTCCTGAATCAACATTAATTTATAGTAATTTTACTCCACTTTTTTCATAGATTTCTTCTGGATATAAAAATTTAAACATGATACTGTGAACAAGTTCATTTAACTTACTGAACATCATATGTACTAAAGGTTCGACTTTTTGCATGAACAAGCAATAGTCTAAAACCCATATTTAAAACAATGAATTTGCTTTTGCATATGGAGCACTCCGCAGAATGAACATCGTCAACATGTCTTAATTAAGCATTTATTCCCATCTTGCAGTTCCAATCATTAATCAGAAAATTTCATTTTTCTTGACATTTTTAAAAGAAAATTGTTTTCAAAAAATAAATTCTAAACTTGCTAATAAGCATTAGAAGTAAATATGGTTCAAAAGTTTTACAAAAAATGAAACAAAATGCCGATATGCCAGAGTCTTAGGGTCTTTCAAATATTTTATAATCCGAAGATGTCTATCAGAAAGAGGATATTTCGACTCTTTAGGTACTTTAACAATAAAATATTCTTTTAGAACACCATATTGCTCATCGATTCTCTCACAAACTAACCCAAAAGTTAACCAACTTCTCTCAACAAGATGAAGGAAACTAAGTCTAGATAAGGTTTCTTCCAGAGTATTTCCAACTGTAAGGAATGATAATCTACCCTTCTTGCAGGGGATAGTTTGAAAAATTGATGAATATCTACAGCAAATCCATCAATAATACAATCAATTTTATCAATACCCTTAGTGCTTCATGGATTATGTGAAAGCAACATGTACCCAAATCAATTAGTAATGGTAAACTTTTCTCTTACTCAATTTACCATTTATTTGCTTTAAAATAGCTATATTAGCTCTTAGTCTATCCATTGAAAACTGCAGTAATTTTTCTAAATTCAAACCATTATTTTCAATAAAATTTAATAAAATTTTTACAATTTTATAGGCTTTAGCATATTTTAAAAAATGTGATTCGAGGTAACAAATAACATTTTTTCCTTGTTTGTCAGACCAATATGAAATGTAAATATCCTACTGTTTCTTTGTTTTATAGTGGTTTCATCGAAAAGTAAAACAAAATATGGAAGAGCCGATATCCCGAAACAAAAGAATTTTGAAATACGGAGCTAGTTTAAAATAAATCATATATCTGACTTTTTTTGTCAAAAAATTGAGATTTTTTCTACATCAAAAATTTCTCAATAAATGTTAGCTAAATCTTTCAAAGATGAAAAAGAATAATTAATTTTTATTACCACTAAAAACTAAAATGGTTTCAGCTTTAATGGTTTTCTCTGATGTCGTTTTGGAAAGCTATGATTTGTTATTCACTACTACAGTCAATTTCGAGAATTCAGATGAAATTGATGACTTGATAGCAAATAGTGTTTGATACTTGTAACAGCTCACAGCATTTTTGTATTTTAATCCATCTGCATGAGCAAGCACTTATCTAAAACCCATATTTAACCTCTTCACGACGAGCAAATCATATATGCACTTCGTACAGACACATGTGAAGGCCGGGCAGTTCACCCATGAACTCCTAAAGAACTAGCCTAGTGGACGGGCGGTGCAGATATGCATTTTAAGCTGGAACAATTTTTAATATCCACTAGATAGCACTCTGTGTCCATTACATTTAAACTGAATGTAGTTTTAGTATTCTGACCTACAGATGTTTATATTCTGGCTGTTTTTTGTATTTTGCTTGTCAGCTGTGTCTGGGGAAGGGGGAAATCACAAGCGTAAACAAACGCAGCTCGGCTCTTCAACTTTCCATGTGACATATGCATTGTCCCTTCTGATAGCTCTCCGAACACTTTTTTTCTTTTGTTTTCACTACAATGTGGGGTCTTTTAGGGTTTTAGCATCAGTTTTGTTACAGTTTGTATTGCTTTCGGATATATTTTGCGCACTTCTCTTGTTATTTCGGAAAGCCTTGACTCTAGATTATTATGGCAAGGAAGCATTATTTATCAGAGGATGAATATACTCGTATGGTAAATGAACCAACTAGCGATATAGATGAAAGTGATGATTCATTTGCTAAAAAGTTAGAAAGTGATATTTCTAACAGTTCTGGCACGGACATTTTGTCAGAGACTGAGCTGGCTGAATACCTGCCTTCCACATCCCGTAAAAGTTCGACTGAAGATACTTCATCTTGGACTCGAGAGCTTGAGGAATTGCATCCTCACACATTTACTAGAATACCGGGAACAAAATCTGTTGATCATGCAGAAAAAGAAATTGATTTCTTCAATATTTTCTTTGATAATGATCTTTTAAATTTGATTGATGAAGAAACAAACAGTTTTGCAGAAAGCGCTCAAAGAAGTTTACGTTTATGCCAGCGAGCTTCCCTGTACCCAGCTCAGAAGAGCTATACCAGAGTG
>JAPDSC010107355.1:315880-345307 GCA_026290005.1 Latrodectus geometricus
TTAAGAGTACTACATTTTTTCCATAGCCCATTTTTAAGAATCATGTCAAACATTTTATCTCATTAACACCTTTTTTTTCCATTCGAAACATGTTTTCAAAAACTATACATATACTAAAATTTTACCAAGATTTCTTTGTATAAATATGTTGAAATAGCTGCATTTGTAGACATTGTCAATGAGTGATACAGAATTGTTGTTTAGATCTTCAGATTCTCTGTTTATTTGATTCATATATTGGCAATGTATATTTACGCTAGTTCAAACTTTAACTATTACCCATTGAATAAGCTGTCACATATCGTGAATAGTAATACATTATGAAACAAATCAAATTGTGTGTCAGTATTGACTGATTGCCCACTTTGCAATAGTAAGTCAATAAAACAAATGGTATTATGCATCAAAAAATTTATTTTAAAGTTTTCAAATGTATGCTATGTATATTTAATTCTTATGTGTTCGTAAATTGTGTGGCTGTTTTTAATGGACATAAAAGTGAGCATTATGGTTAATTGCCAATGCTGGAAAATAACAAAATGCAATAAAATTTGTCAAAAAAAAGTTATTCAGAAAAAATCCAAAAATATGCTATCTATGGTGCTTAATTTTAGTAAATGAGGAATAGGTTATTAATTGTTTTTTTTTTTTTTTTTTTTTTTTTTTTTTTTTTGAAAACTATATTAAAATTTAGAATGTGATATTACATTAGGACTTCAACTATATTGAAATGAATCGTGAAATTTTCAAATACGCTCATTATGCTAATTCTTCTAATGGCATGCAAATTTATAAACAACTTATGGTAAAACTAATATTTTTTTCAAATATATTTATAGTTATATTCTTCTACTAACCGACTCAGGCCTACGGTGTATCTGTTATGTCTCAATAAATTGCTTAAAAAATGGCCTGCGACGGCAGAGATATGTCGCAGAGCTTTCTCCAAAGTGGGCCACGACATATATATTTAGCTTAAGTTCTAATTACTAAAATTCATTTACTTTACATATTTATTTTTGTGCATCAGCAAAAAATTTACTAATAAGTGTACTCTCTGCATATTTCATTATTACTTTAATTTCTTTTAACATACACTTCCAATATTGATAATGAAACAAAAGTATCATCTTAACCCTTTCAATACAACTTTTGGCCAGTGAAGATATTTCTGTATAATTGAACTAAATGTGCTGTAAATAAGTAAAAGAACATGGTTACATAATTTCAGATTTTTAGAAAATATGGTATGTGAAAAAATGCCTTGGGATATATATATCCTTGCAGGAGTTTAAAAGTGAATACTTTTGGCCCCAGTAATTTTTTATCATTATCTGAGACTTATATATCTCAGCAGTATTGAAAGGGTTAAGGCAGATATAACATGATTTTCACAAGTTGGAGCCGATGTTATACTTGTTTTGACTATTATTTATTTTTAATGAAACATAATATTGAAAAATATGTCAACAATATTTACTGTTACATCATATAAAGTCATTGTTTTAATATATCAGTATTAAAAAATAGTATTTCTTAAACATTTCACATGATAAGAAATTTTCTCTAGTAAAAAATTAAATTACAAAATTTCTGATATTATCTTTATTTAACTGTGAAAATTTTATTCTATATTTTTTAAATTATTTTCATACATGTAATAATTTTTCTATATGATGTAATAATAAATTTATTGCATATTTAAAACAAAATAGATTTATGAGGAATATAAATAATCAAATTTTTAAGCAGTAAATTGTTCAGAAGCAAAATGATGGAATTTTATTTAATATTTAAAGATGAGCTAAATTTTTTAATGAAGAAAATAGTTTTATCTCTTTTATTTCAGAAGGTGAGTGAAATAGAATGATCCTTTCGAAATAGTGTGTTAGTGATTAGTTGAAATTATATTTATGCTAAATCTAAACAATTAAATTTTTAACCTACAGTAAGTAATTATTAATTACCAAATTTATTTTTAAAATAATCGAATTATTAATATGTTAATTCTACGAATAATTATCTTTAGTGCAATCCATATTAGATATAAAAGAAATTTTTAAATATAATAATCTTAACTAGAGAATTTCTTGCTGTGAAATTATGAAATATCTACTTTACTCTTCTTATTTGAATTAAAAATTAATTTTTCTGGTTTAACTTTTAAACATATAAAGATATATTCCATATATGATTGATTGGATCATTAAAATGATATTCATGAAAAATATGATTGGGATAATTTTTAGGAATTGACAGTAAAATAAGTCTACTGAATGAAATGAAGAATAAATACACTAAAAAATTTATGTCTCTCAATAAAAATTCAAATTTTAAACTACGAGACTATATTCTCTACAAAGTCTCTTTAATTAGGAGACTATATAAAAGATATAATCTAAATATTTTTTATTCTTTCACGCGTAATATTATTTAGCAAATGTAACACCATTTTGTAAAAATACTTTGTTAAATAATTCATGATATACTGTTATGTATTATTTTTTATGAAGTAAAAAGTCAATAGAAAACAACTTATTATGATATTATCAATTTTCTTCATATAAACCTGGTGCTTTTGTGAAATTAAATATTATTCTTTTGTTTTTATTTTTAATTATATGTAATCATTTAAAAGTATTTGACAATGCTATTTCAAATGGATTCCTATATACGTGAGAGGAGTTTGTTTCCAGGAAGAAAACTCATCATGTGTGACTTCCTTTACGGTTTAAGCATGTTTCTTGTTAGTCAGGGAAAGAATGAAAGGGAAGGATGTTTACTACTAAAATAAAGTTTTTATTCTAAACAGATCAGAAATTGCTTTCTCACCCTGATTCATTACCACAAATTGATAATTATATTCTACTTTTGTAATAACCAAGAACTTATGCAACAGAGTACATTTTACTAAAAAGTATTTCGGAAATTTAGATCAATAAAAATCATAAGTAAACCAATAAATTCTTTCCCGTTAGTTTTTGAAATTAAAAAATTCAAATCTAATGAATCAAATCCTAAAAAGAAAGCATAAAAAGGATTTTAAACTTATGTGTAATTTCTTATTTAAAGGATAGGCAAATTTTTATGAAAAATATAACTGGAATATTTTTTATAAATGACAATAAAATAGGTCTCTAATCAATTAAAAAAACAAAAATTTGCAAAGAAAGTTAAAAATTCTCAATTATACGTAAAGTCTCTTTAATTAGGAAACTTTATACAGTAGATATTATAACTATTTAAAGATTTTGCATTTGTAATATAATAAAATGTTACAAATGCAAAAACTTTTCATAAAAATATTTTTATAATGACATAATAACATCTTAATACTGTGTTATATATTGTATTATATAAAATTAATTGTAAGTCAATAGAAACTCATTATAATTTTTTCATACAGTGATTTTGCCAAATTAAGTTGTAAGGATTATTTTTTATTTTTAATTATATATAAATTTTAGTTCGTATATGCTAGGCGAATTTTTAAAAAATAACTCAAGTAATGCACCTGTGGAAACAAATATTACATTTATATTGGAATAAATTGAGTAACAGTTTAAGCTACTTAGTTGTACATGCACTGAAATATATTTCAATTCAGATTAACAAATGACGTTCATTCAAGTGATATTTTATCTAAAGTTGTTCAGTTATGAGTCAAAAAAACCAAATTTGTAAATAAATTTGTGTTTTAGCGCTATTAAATAAATAAACAAACAAAATTTCTCTATTTAAAAAATAGTTGCATATATTTTTGGTTAAATAAAATAATTTTAATGAATTTCTAATACATTTAAAGTGTTGAATTCTAAAAATGTATAAATAGTCTAGCTATGTGTGTTGAAAGTATTATAATATTAAAAGGATTAATGTGTGTATGTGTGTGAGAAAAACATTTATGTCCTTAAATTAATTAAATAATTATTAAGTTTCTATTTCTGTAACTTTTAAAATAGAATCAATGTGTTATAATAATGTAGCTTGAAGAACATTGCTGAATTTTTTATCGTTCAATTATATCAATTGTACGTCTTCACGATGTGTATCCTCTGAGTTTATGGGCAGCACACCAACTCTGCTATTAATATAAATTACTAAATAGCAGTTTATATTTTTCAAATCACTATGAAGTCTATGAACCACCATCTTAGTAGGAAGGACAAAGAAATACTGAGAGAGAGAAAAGAATTAAACATCCATGCCCAAACCAGGATTTGAACCCAGGACCAACAGCCTAGGAGTCGGGAACGCTAACCACTCAGCCATTGACTGCCTTAAATATAAGATGAAAATAATTTTTCTGATATAGTATAAATCAAGGATTTCTCAAAACATTAAACACATTTATGAAGATTGTTATGTAAGTTTTCTAATGTCATGTTTAATTGTTTAAATTCAAAACATTTGGATGAATAAATTGAAAAATAATTAGGCTTTTTGTTTCCATGTACAAACTTACCATGCTGATTACTACATAGAAATATGTTCACATAAAATATTTTAAAATTTTGTTTGTGTTAAGAAAAATGTGAGAAAATGTATACATTTAAAACTTATTTTATCTTACTGTAATAAAAATTTGAAAAATTTCTATGTCTCATTCAAAAAAGGAAATTTTTACTATACAGAAAATAATATATATACAAAAAAATATGATGCAATAAATCTGAAACATAATTTAAGGATACTGCTTTTCTTTGAACTTCATATTATTCACCAAGTCAACCTAAAAACACTGAGGAATTTATTCAGCCCTTTTCTATTACACAAAAAAAGTTATTTATTATTAATTTTTGCTTTCTAAGTTTTAAACAAAAATGAGATGCATATTTTAGTTTTAACCACTTTAATTGGCAACTTGATAAGTATATACAACCCTTGGTAGGATAGTTAGTGATAAGTGACATCCCCTCCCTCTAAATTGAGCAATGTGATACTTTTCAGGGGGTCGCTAAATCTTCCCAATGAGAAAGACAAACAGTTGACTATTTTTTTATAGCTCAGGAAATAGGCTATGGAAAGAAAAAGTACTACTTGTTTTAAAGAGGAAACATTTTTTGCAGATTCTTGAAACTTTCTTCGCTGCTGAGTCTGTTAATATTTTATTTTATATACAAATTGAATATTTATTAAGTAAAATAACAAGGAAATAGCTTGAGTGACATTCAAATGAAATGTTATTTTAATTTAGTATTATATTTTCTATTAGTTTATACCGTCACAGATAAATATTTTTGATAAATGATTCTCTTTTATTCAATTAGTTAACATAATTTTTATGATATTTTAACATCTTATGCAACCTGTTACTATTAACTTTTATATTGGTGATTAATCCAACCATCACATATCATAACTAAGTTTTTCCTATCATTTATCTATTGTATTTGTTATTCTTTCTTACTCTAATATATCATAAAGCTGTTTTTTCAAAGATTGTTGGTGTTTTAAAAGGCTTTCTACCCATGACTAAAATAATTTCACTCTTTTGATATGAGATTATTTTGTTACTTCAGCTTATGAGTCCGTATAAATGCCAAATGCACCAAGCCTGTAGATTACTGTACACGAATGGATATGTTTAGCAATTCTGTGATGTATTCCAATGTACACGATTCATTTAAAGTTTTAATAACTCTTGAAACTTGTGCTGTGTTTTATTTTTCTAAGGGGGGGGTTCCATTTTTTTTGTGTGTGAAGTTTGATTATTTTCTCACAAAAAGTTAAATAGATGTTATAATTTTTCTAAAGTTTTTTTTGTAATCTATATTTTTGCAAGTTATTTTTGAAATATATTTTTCTTAATTTACAGCCTCAATTGTTGTTAGGTTAATACTTCTACTTCATATCATTTTATTTAGTTTGCTATTGTATGTAGTAAAATATATATAATTTATTAAGTATAATGTAGAAATATTTGAGATAAGTTTCGCGTTGAATTGTATTATTTGCTTAATTAAAATTAGAATTATTTATGTTATTTTAAGGTGGGTGTCAGAGCCTAATTAATTAAAAACTAGAGTTTACTTAAAAATATATGTTATGGATTTAGATTTTTGGTACAGTTGTTAATATTGGCTGGGTTTTGTTACATACAGTGTGTTTTTAAAATATTTGTATTCTTTTGGTTAATTAAAAGAAAATTTCAAAAAATGGATTATGATTATAATTTGTCAGATTATGAATAATTATGTTTTTTAAAGATTTATGTTAGTTTTGTAATATATGCAGTTAAGTTAGTTGGCTTTAGTTTTGTAGTTCTATAATAAGTGAGTATTCAAAATTGGAGATTGTAGTTTTTAAAATCCCATTAAAACTCAATTTTATCATGACCAGTTATTGATTTGGCAAGATACTGTATGAATAATGACTGCAAACACATTTAACTTGTTCAGGATGACAACCTATCAAAGAATAAATTTTTTCTGAACAGGAGTTGTTGTATGCAGGCTGTGCTTACAGTCCACACCATTTTCTTCTGCTTTACTAAACCTAATATGCAATTTTGGAAAGTGCGCATTACATGATAATGGATATTATATGCACTCTACATATAAATGAAACCATTTTTAAATATGTGATTAAAGATATCAATTTTAATCATAACAAAAAACTTAAAATAATTGATATTTAACAATAAATAATATAAGTACCATATTTTCCTGTATATAATCCGCAACAGCATATTATCCCTACGACCTTTTCGAGTAAAAGGGTGAAAAAAATCTTCTAAACTGCAGTTTTGTTTTGTTTTTTTTGCGAATTGTTTAAAATGTGTGCTGTTGATAATATGG
Organism: Latrodectus geometricus; assembly: GCA_026290005.1. Taxonomy (NCBI): domain Eukaryota; kingdom Metazoa; phylum Arthropoda; class Arachnida; order Araneae; family Theridiidae; genus Latrodectus; species Latrodectus geometricus. The sequence continues at coordinate 322,681 of JAPDSC010107355.1, forward strand.
GTGTCATATAAATAAAATGCACAGTATGATTTAAAATATAATAAATTGAACAGGAAAAAAAAAGCGTTTATTATGAAAAACATCTTTCTGGATCCACCTCGTCGCTAAGTGCAATAAATTAGAGATGAAAGCATGAGATCGACCAAGTGCAATAATTTGGAGAAGGTTCTTGTAAAACTCATCGATATTTAGCTTCTAAAAACTTTTAAAAGGATATTGAATATATATATGTATTTGCAACTATAATATTTCTTCACTGAGACTTAATTTAAAGTCTGGTGTGTAACGTAAAGATTTTCGCTTTTGATGTACGAATTTCAATATTTTCAAAACGAAACAGCTCATGTCAAGACAAATTGCGCAGTGGCATTAGCGAAACGCAACTGTAATATCGTTACAAGGAACCAAATTCATTCTTGAACGTAATTGGACTAAGCTAATTATAGCTTAAACAACTCTGGTGTGTTGTGGTACCATTTTTTATTAATTTTATGAAACAAATATTTCTTTCAAAACTTTTTTGTAAAGTTTTCTGAGGGATAATGTTTTTTATCAGATTATACGCTGCAGCATATAATATGCACAACGATACTCAGAACTTTTTAACACATAATCTGCTGGCTATATACTGGAAAAAACTGTATATTTGATGCACAAATGAATCGAAAGTAAAATATATGCTAAAACATCTCCAACATAAAATGGAAACCAAACAACCATTTCAAAATGAGTTAAAAGGCTCTTAAGTACATATTTAGTGGAAAACAAAAAAGAAACCCCTGCTAGCATGTGTTTGTTTACATTAATGAAAATCCAATAAATCATGGGCACTTGACGAATCTCATTTTCAGCCAAGAGAGATAAATACTAATGTAAGAAAACAAAACAGGGATATGTAACACCATTTGATAGTAAATATTTTATCTTAAAAGAGCTACTCAACTGTGTGATAATGGTCGTAATGCATAAGATTCTTCATAACACAAGGATGCAACATTAGGCTCTGAATGGCATCTAGCACTGTCAGATATTTGGAACGTTCACCCTTAATGGGTTAAATAATAATTTATGAAGATATGTTATTCTGGATTGCAAAACATTGTTGAATGTCATTTAAAATCACAAATATATCTCCATGAATATGATGCCACATAAATAACTATGAAGTTGTAACGCATCATTCTTCGCAGTTGTAAAATATAATCTAAATTTAATGGCTTTCATGTGGTGTTTTTATTTTGTGAAAAAGGTCAACAGATAAATATTATATACAGCATTTCCTTATGTTATCTTTCTTAGCCAATATATCATTATTTCAAATTTTAATTCATTTAAATCAATTAGCATTGATATTGATAAATCCTATCAATATTAATAATAAAATTTAATATTAATAATTTATTAATATTTTTTAGTATGCAAAGTCCTCATTTAATATTTGGTAAAACTTACTGCTGTAACCAAGCAGAAGCTCCAAAAGAAGCTGAAAATTTGAAAACCGAAAAAACCATTAAAGAAGATGAAAAGTCATCTAGAGAAAAAGAACTTATGGAAGAAAATGAAAAGTTAACTGAAAGATTGAAAGAACTAGATGTAAGTAATAGAAATTTGCTATTTTTTAGTGGTTTGTATTAATTTCTTAAATATTCTATTTTTTAATATTTTTGCATTCTATATAAGTTTATCTTTTTTCCATAAGACTTCAATTGTAACATTCACATTACCTCACTCTTTTAACTCTGGATAAGCTAGATTTTTATTAATCCCTATTATCTAGTTTTTGTTTCTTGGGCAATATCAAAATGTAAAATTCTTTTGCTATTTTACTGTGTAGCATCTTTCTTTATGTAATTGAAATCAATTTTTTGTATTAAAATTTAAAGGTTTTGAAATTAAAATTTTGCTATATGAAAATAGACTAGTTTTTGCACTTGAGAACAGAATGCAAAATTTCAAGACACCTTGTAAAATACAGGAATCAAAATACTCATTATGTCTATCAGTAATTTCAAATACTCAGGAATTAGAGAAAATTTTTATGTTTGAAATATTAGTTTAATAAATATAGAATAAAATTAATCAGTAACTTCTTATTAAGTTATTAATATTGAGCTGATAATTCTAGGCAAAATTCAAAAGAAAAATTTTCTTAATTATTTGTTTAAATATATGCATATCATTTTTAATTTCTTTATTTTTTAATGTCTTTATGTGTAAATAACACATGCATAAATTTTAATAGTCTTCCACATATATACTTTTTAAATGGGCTATAAAAATAATAGTGAAAATGTTTTCATTTATTTTGAATGTTATTTTTTTCTCTCAATTTTGCTTTGTTGATTCTGTTTTACTTTTAGGACAAGTACAAAAGATCTATTGCAAATAATGAAAATACTCTGCAGAGAATGAGGCGAGAAATTAATGATTCTAGATTATATGGCATTCATGGTTTTGTAAAAGATCTTGTTGAAGTGGCAGATGTTTTGGGAAAAGCTACTGAATCGGTGCCTAAAGAAGCTCTTGATTCTGGTAGCCCCCACTTAAAAAGCTTGTTTGAAGGACTGCAAATGACTCAAGCTCAGTTATTGACAGTGTTTAAACGACATGGTGTTGTGCAAATTAATCCTATTGGAGAAAAATTTAATCCAAACCACCATGAAGCTCTTTTTGAACAAGAACATCCTGAACTAGAACCTGGGACTGTGGGAACAGTTACTAAAGTAGGATATATGTTACATGAAAGAATTGTTCGTCCTGCAATGGTGGGTGTAGTGAAGAAATCGTAATATATCTTAAGATTTCACTTAGAAAGAAGTAAAATCTCTTGTATATTACCAAGTTATCATTAAATCAAGTTATTTTCTATTTATATTTACTTCATTTGACTTTTTAAACATTAGTTGTTGTTGTTTTTTTTTTTTACATAAAATGCATTTACCTTAATTGGTGCCACCCTCACCTGACATTGTAATTTTGTGTATAAAATGTTTCTCGAACAATATGTTTAGCCTTAAATCTAGAAAACATTTAATATTATTTAATGAAAAGTTAAATTTTGTATGTAATGTCAAATCATTAAAGAAAACTTTTTTTCTATACTGTATATAGTGACTACATTCATTTTTTCTGAATGCTTATGCCTCTTAAAACATTAATCCTGTTAAACTCCCATTACAAGACAAGAGTTACGGACATTAAAGGAACTGGTATATGTGAGCAAATATCAATATTTGAGTTGTTCATGAAATGGGAACTGGATTGTTTACAATATAATGTACCAATGGGCTTGGTCCTAAAATGATTCATTGTCAATTTTCTAGAAGTAAAACTTCATTTGAGGATGTTTATGCTTTTATTGTGGTGAGATTTTAAAAAGTGTAAATTATTGGAGCTTGAATGGGGTGTGTTATTTCATCCAGCATACTTTCCTGACCTTGCCCTGTCAAACTTCACTGATTTCACTGAAGTATTAAATGCTTGAAAACTAATGCAATTTTTATTTTTGTTCATTTTTGAAAGTTATGTTGTCATTTGGCACATTTCATATTCATATAATCTAATATTCTGGATAGGATTTTTGCAAACTAGGGTCTGCAGTTTTAAGTGAACACTATAAACATTTATATTTGAGGTGGATGTTAAATTCATGACTAGAGCACACCGTCACTTACCAGCTATTGTTTTGATAATTTATCAATAACACTAAAAGAGTTATATGCATAATCATAAAATTGGCAGTGGTATCCTAAAAATAAAATAACTTTATTAAAAAGAAATAATATATTAAGGAAATACATAATAAGTATTCTACAGGCAAATAAGATTAAAATTTATTTAAAAATGAAAATTACAAACAGTGAATGCATTTTTGATGAAATATGTACAAGGCGTGTTAAGAATGGGGATTTCCTTTGGTCTTCTGCCTGAGTTCTCATTTTGCAAGGACATGCAAAACTTTGAAGTTCCTTAAATGTAGATAAACTCACTCTTTCATAAGAAAAAAAATTGTTCCTGATATACTAGTGTGATCACAAACATTGTATCCTTTTGAACAGCATGTTTAAAATGATCCCTGATATCATGAGGAAGGCTGGTAAACTTGGAATGTTAGCATTGTTCACGTCATTTACTGAAAAGAGAAACAATTCTTATGAATAACATTAATTACATCTAAAATATATTAATTACTTTTCATAGTTTTGTCTAGTTACATTTCCTTGTACAATGAATTGAATAATACGTAAAATAATTTTTCCAATTGCATAAAAAAAATGTCAAGAAGTGAAAATATTCCATAGCATAAAATGAAAGTATAAAATTGCAAATTGGGAAATTTTAAACAAAAAATTTCATCATGTGGAACTCATATGAACTTTCTATGAAAATAAACCTGGTGCCTTAATAAAAGCAAATGCAGAGATACAAAAGTCAGATTTTTTACGAGTTGTTTAAATTTGGTGGTGATTTTAGCAACATTTGACAGAATAAGCTGTAAATCAAGCAGTACTATTTTTTGTTATAATGCTCTGTAAAAAAATTGCTGAAAACACTAAGAAATAAGAATCTCATGGGACCAAAAATAAGTATAAATGTTTTAACTTACAAAATGATTACATTAAAATTATGTAACTTTTTTTAACCTATAATAACAAGCATATTTTATGTAATATCTTTATTATTATCGATTAAGTTCTAATATAATAAACACTGCATTAAAAAAAACCTCATGATAATGGTGTCCAGTTTCAAAGATTTTTAACAGAAATGGCAATTCTAAGTACTTAAATATTAATATTGTGAGTACATTGATATAAGTGTTACTTCTCAATTCGGAACCCGAAAATGAAAACCACCACTTTCACGGTATATCTCATCGAAAATCCATTGTTGGCGAAGTAATTTGCCGGAGTTGTTTTTTCAGCACATGAACAAGATCTCAACTATTTTTCCAGTACCACCAATTCGCCGTTTTGGTTTTCGAAGTAAATCAAGAGAACAAACCTCCCTCATATAACTGTTCCAATTAAACCTAGTATTTTGACAAATGTTTTGCTATTTATGGCACCATTTAAGAGATGCTAATTCCTCTACCCAGCAGTACATGAAACGCAATGCTGTTGAGAATAGTATTCTGGAACAACTAAACTGTCAGATCAAAGGGTTTTTTTTTTTTTTTTTTTTTTTTTTTTTTTTTTTTTTTTTTTTTTGAGACAGTTATTTACACTGCACCTTAACATGTATTATTTCATGTCCATTTATGCTTATTTTATAGAAAGGGGGTACATCTTTTTCCTAGAAAAATGAGGTGGCATCTTCCTCCCTTCTCATTGAATCAAAAATTGTCAATATTTTTTCACAGAGTTCAAATAGGGAAAAAAAATAGTATTTTTCCCTCTGTTGAGGAGCAACTATGCACTTTTTTATCCGAAAGTAAAAAAAGTGCATAGTTCCTCGTGAATTCTGGTTTTTTTTAATGCATAATTCTGTGATTTACATTGGTCGCTGTAAAAATCAAGAACTATTATATTGTGTATGTTTAATTTAAACTAACATTGGAATGTATTTCATGCATAATAGCCCAAAAATAAATGAAAATTTCATTTCTTACAATAAAATGTTATATAATTGTTAATGTTAGCTAATTAAGATTTATATTAATAAAATTTTAATAAAGAAGAGAAAAATACATACAATTCCTACATGGCTTGTAATATGTTTCAATCACCTTCAAACCAAGCCTAGTATTCCGTCTTACGCTGCCCAAGTTGATAAGATTGCTAAACTCAATCTGATGGCGATGTGCTTCTGGGCCTATCAATAAACACAGTATAAACAAATTAGTAACATTTCATTAAAATAAAATAAGGATATTCTGTATCTTTTATTGAAAAAAAATGCAGAGTGGTAGGCCACAATAAAAATAATTTTGTATGTATATTTTAAAATTTTTGTTTTCTGGTTGATGCTTAGTTATGACTTGTAGGATGGAAATGGTGTTTATTCGAGTGTAGTTTGAAATGAATTTCAAAACATCTGCATCCTAGATAGACAATACATACCATAGATTTAATAATTTAACTATTAGGTTGTCTTAATTTCCTGCAAACAAATAATATGCATAAAAAAATGTATTTTCTAATCGCGATAGCTTAAATACAAGTGCAGAATTTTAACTTAATTAGTTTTGCAATTTTTTAATTATGCTAGACTCAAATTAATTTTTTTGGCATTCCAATTTTACTCTTTCTGCTTTGAAGTCAGTATGAATATATAACTTATCTCAGAATAAATTTGGTTTTTCTACCATAAATTCAAAACAATGACATCTTGACTCAAAAGGTGTGCTCTCGAGGTTCCTGAAATGATTTGCCTTGATTTTGTTTAGAACAAAATCTCTGTATGTGTGTATGATAAGTCGTTTTGAATCCCTTTCAGTATACACAAAATCTTTCTCCAAGAATTATTATTTAAAGTAGATTACAAATCACTACAAATATCTATTTCCTAAGTGAGAATCGAAACCTCAAAATGATGATGAACATCCACATGGAAACTAACTACTCCCGAAAAATGTTTGTTTATCGGCCCTCAGAGTTGCCTTGGTACTGCTCTTAGGTGACTGGTGATGCAATTTGTCATTTCAGTTCTCTTATTGGCTCTGTGATTCCCTGCATTTACTAAAAATACACATGTCTATGTATGGGTTTGTCAGAGAGTTCACTTAAGAATATTTTGTTCACTGGATATTGTTCCTCATTTCAAGTTGCTAACTGTTTAGGTGGCACAGGTTAGTTAATATATAGAATGGAAAAATTATCCATTACTGTGAAAACTGGTTTCTATCGATTGAAATTGTTTGAGACTTTTATCGAAAGTTTTGCCTTTGCAAAACTTTGGAGGGACTATCGGTGGTGCATGAAATGATTTGCGTTCACCATTGTGGCTCACAAACTCGTGAGAGAATATGCTCAGTTGTGCGAATGTACTTTGTCCAGTACGAGAATAGCTTACGGCAACTCCATTTTCAACATGAGCCAGAAGAAAAGCACCGACGTTTTAAGAACATGAAGCACTACCTCTTCCTGATACCGCTAATTCACAATAAACTTAATTCCTATTTGAACTACACAGCTCTTGTTACTGTAGCAACTGTGACTATTTAGCAGGAGCTGTTTTTTTAGTAGGCAGTGAAAAAAGTATGCTTTGTTCATAGAAGACCTTGTAGTTAGTTTCATTGTGTTAAAATGATTTTAGGTCTTTGATGAACTTTTTCAATATTTTGTTAATAAGAGATGAAGTAAAAGCTTTCCTATTGTCTCTATAATCAGTAGTGCATGCAGACTACTTGAGTAAAAGCATTTTTACACATTGAAATTACAATGCAACAAAGAGTAGTAGTAAAAGTTGAACGCAAGTTCAATTATATCTAGTATTAGCATCATCATTACTAATTATAAATACGTCATAAAAAGAAAACAAATATTGTTAAAAAGTTCACAAATGAAATGGTTTTGGAAAATTCAATTGTTATTTAGTCTATTGAAAATACTTTAGAACCTCTGAAATCCGAAATTCTGGATAATACGAACAGTTTGAAAAGTGAAGGCCAAAAATTACATTTATAAAAAGGAAAATCAATAACTACTATTCAAAAACTGAGATTGATTTTTAATAATAACAGCTATGCTGTTAGCAAACGTTTGAATGCAATGTTAATACATAAAGCGAACCTTATGTAGAATTGAATTCAGAGTAATCTTTTGATGACGTAACGAACTGAATTGGATAGATGACGCGATGTTGCACCTTCGAGGCATGAACATTACATCAGTGGGAATTGCATTTGTGTTCTTTTTCAACGTAGTGAAGTCCATTTCCAAACACTTGAACTGCATCGGTATATAAAACTATCTCCTTTGAGGCGTCTTTTTCACTTTCTTCATTATCCATTTCGTTTCCGCTCACCATTGAAACGATGTCACTTCAATGAGTAGCCTTTGGTGGCCATTTTCATTAATTCTAGTCCAATCTTGAATGCAATTTTCTTCAGACTTACGACATCTAGGAGTAAGTTGAACGAATAATAATTAATTATTTTTGATTATAAAGTTATCAAGCTCTTTTTCTTCAAACATTAGGCGGAAACCACAATATTTAACGATTTTTTTTCCTCGATTTTTAAATTGGAGTCCGTACATTTCGGTATGCCAGGATATAAATCAGATTTTTAATAGTTATTTTGTAAGTTTTCTTTGATGGATGTGTCCTCTCTTCCGATCGAAGCTTATGAGAGTATGTTATTATCATAAAGTGATATTTTGTAAAACTCCATGTTTCTTAAGCTGCAAAAAGTGGGGTCACATTTGGCAGCAGAAAAATAACTTAGATATCTTTTATTAAGAATGTGTCAAAGAGATGAGACAGGGCGTTGTCAATCAATAAGAGGGCTTTGTAAGGCAAGCCGTTTTCTTTAATAAATTTTGAAACTGGAGTAACAAAATGGGCTTCAAACCATTCTTGAAATAGATCAACATTTGTTCGAATCATATTCGTAACCATATTCATGTCCTTTAAGGTTCGTGGCTTTGTAGATTTGCCTATCATTAGTGATAATTAATTAACAAACCATGATTGTCAGCTCATTCTTTATTCATTTTGAATCCTGGAGCAGACGATTTTTTCTTTGAAAGTTAAACTTTTGGTACGAAGTGCTTTAAAAATTGAGTCCAAACTTATCCACATTATAGAACTCCTAAGGGAAAGATTTTGTTCCAATCAAACTAGGGTAAATATTATTTTGCTGCGTCAACATTTTCTGATAATTGTTCTATAACTGTCAAACTTCATGCCTCCTTTACCAACGATCTAAGCGTATGTTACTGGCTGTAAATGCAGAATCGCTATTGACATCTTGTTCAGCTGTAAAACTTTTCTTGAATCAATGGGCTGTTAATAAGAATACTTTTCTATCATTCCTGGGTAAACCACAAAAACGTCGAGTCTTGTCTCGAACAAAAACTGTTGAACTTACAGTATTCACAGAATCTATCAATATTTGCTTTATTTTCTTCCAGTTTCTTATTGTAATCTTATCGACACCGAATTCAACAGCCAGTTTTGTGGAACTTTCTTTTTTGTCTAAGCGTTTGAGCACTTTATTTTTCTTTAACTATTTATGAGTTATGTTTACTCTTAGCCGATATTTTATTTAATACATGCTACATTATGAATCTGTTATGAGCAGTTAATAAAAGCCTTTAACAGTACGAGATTGATCAACTTGTACACAACAAGTTCGTGAAAAAAAAGTAGAGCAGACACTGATTTGTGATAAGAAATAGCAGCGCCATATTTTAAATATGTTGCCATAGCAAATGCTCAAGGTCATGCAATAGTTTGTCGTGTTACTAATATCACATCGATTCGAGGATGACGTATTTAGTACTCATGCTTTATCAGAGATAAAACTATTCTACTTTTAACTTAAAACAGAATTTTTCAACTCACGATTGAGCTAATAACAAAATTTTAAGTATATATAGATGCACACCTGGTAAATCTAAACTTTCCTATTTACGAACAAGGTTTTCCTCGATTGGTTTGGGTTTCTGAAATTCCCAGTATACACAATTTAATACATAATCAATGGTAGCGTAAAGTCTTTTCTGAAATCCTGAGATATTTCTTACCCCAAACAATGTAAAATTGGATCTTTGATCAATGAAGAGTGTAAACTGTGCCCAGGCAACTTATTAAAGTGTGGCGATTAAGTCAAGGTTTGAAAATATTTCCTCGTGAAAGGACTTCAAATTATCTCAAGGATCCGTGTAACAACCATGCTGAAGATCTGAGAACTGTTTTTTTAGAGTTGTTGGCCTTGAGAGTATAAGCATTTGGCCACAAATGCTGCAGTCTTATCCATAAGATATAATTTTCACTGTGTCTCTACGAGAAAGAATTGATAATCAAAAGACAATGCTCTATAACAGAATTCTAGCAGATAAATAGAGCATTGAACTTTTTTAGAAATAAAAAAAAGATTGATGGCGTGTTTTTAAACAAGAACAAGACCATCTTTGGTGCATAAAATAGATCTTATCTAATATTAATACAATCGTGTTCCACATATTGAAGAGATACCCAACATTTGATGTTTTTGTGAACCTTGCAATTAACTTTTTAATTCTTCTTTTAATGTGATGCTATTCACTGACTACTTTGGGGCATTGCTCTGAAGAGCCATTTATTTTAAAATACTGAGGTTGCAAGTACTCGGAGAAAGATTTCAAGAAATGGTAATGCAATGATTTGGCCAACGTATATGCCATTTGTTATTTTCTGTTGTATCATTACTTTTGCAATCAACTTTCCAACAAAACAATGTTTATCTGCTCTATGAAACGTATCTTGGGCATACGATAGGTTGAGACCTTTGTATTTTCCATTGGACTATTTTCCATTGGATCTCCAGAAATCATCAGCACAAACTATTCAACTGTAAGTAATAAGTTTAAAATAGGAACTATTCACAAAATGTTACAAAAGCTTATCCAGAGATCAATTTCAACAGCTTTTGGCCTTAATTTCTTCCAAATGATTTGTTTATGAATACACTAGAAACAAATGATTTTTTTTTTTTTTTTTCTTGTTAGAAACAGTGATTCTGACTTTCTTTTTAGACTTAGTAAAACAGTAATTGCTGGTTCTTGTAATACACGTTGTAAGAGAAATTTATATTTTTTAAATTATACTAACGAATTAAAATTTAAACGGTTCTTACAACGGGTAGAATGAAAGGGCAGTTGCTGATTCTTGTCATAGGCACCGTGAAACTTTTTAAAATATTCTGTTATTATGTTAAAGCAAATATACATAAGGAATGAGTCACTTATTTTAAATTGTATTTCATTTAAATGAAAAAAAGATATATTTCCTATAATTCTTACCATAGAAATGGACAGTAAGTTGGACACATTGCCCATCCAGAATCTCTCTCTGAGATTGAGTATCTTGCACTACAAGCCAATCTTTCGCTTCCAATAAATCTCGCATGTGGTTCATAAACCTTAGTCTAAAATTAGAAACAATTTTAATAAATTTGCAAATATTCAGTTAATAATAAAAAATATATATATCAAAAGTAGGAGTACTTTTTGAATTTCTGACAGTCATTTTCTTGCTAATCTACGCAATCTTATGTAATTATGTTTATAAAACTATATTAGTTCCCTTAATAAATTTATGTGATAGTCAATCTCTTATGTGTGATCTCAAGTAGAGGTTTTCAATTTATTTATAGCATGGTTTTTAATATTCTCCTCTACGCGATCACTTTTTGCCTTCAACTGAGAGTTAAAATTTAAAATGAATTTCAAAGCATTGCAACAACAATACCAAATGTTGAGGTTTGATGAAGATCTAAACATTGTGCTACCAGTTAAATTTTCCTTTGTGAAAAAAAAAAAAATAAAAACTTTATTCTTGCATAATATATCGTAATTCACATTTAATTTTTCATAACAAATAAAAACTTTTTTCATAAATAGATTTAATTTCAATATTGATGAGAGAAAAACAAAAATTATTAAACTAATCCTAAAACCTGGACTATTTTCTAAATTAGTTTTTAAGTTAAACTTGTAAATGTTAAAAAGTTATTGTTTTTATTAAAAAATGAAAAATTACAAAAATATGATATTAAATCCAAATAATTTTGTTTTGTTTGAATTGTAAATTATAAATTTAATTTTCCAAAAATTAAACTGAAGAATAGTTCTACATTGTATTGAATTGAGATTATATTGTCACAAAACATAATGCAAGAGAAAATCTTACAAGTGATCGGTAAAAGTAATTCCTAAATGCTTATAATTTTCGAATGACTAAGATATGACGTGATTTATTGGAATCTATACTATATTTCGTTATTGGATATGCTTGTAGTTCAAAGTTTGCTTTTTGTATACAAACTAGTTCATTTTACCGAGATTTACAGTTTAAATGGGTCCTAAATAACTACAAACACCTATTCACTAAATAAGAATTAAACCAGCTAACCATTTTACTGAAATCCAAATGATTAACAATTTGTTGCCAAAGAGTAGTGATTTTGGAATAGCAAGAATGTCATTTCAAGTCTTCTGTATCGATTCTGAATATTAGATGTCGAACAAGAATAAGATCAATAACGTGCTGCCACGAAACATTATGACCAATAACGATCAATAGCAAAGACTTTTTAACAAGACAAGAGATCTAAAGACAAACTATCCAAAATTGTTTCGATCAGGAAAGAATCCATACACATAATTAAGAGCTGTTTATTACTTTAACTTCAACACTGGGCTGTTGAAAATTCACACTGGATACAAAACGATGGAACTTATGTCAGGGCCGGCGCTAGCAGTTTCGCCGCCCTGGGCAAAGAGGTAAAATGCCGCCCCTTTATAACAAAAATTGAAAGAGATAACCTAAACCCTTTCCACGATTAATAGTAAAATAAAACGAGTAAAAAAATTGCAATCATCAGCAATGTTGAAGTTTTGATTAGCAAAAAAATACTAATTTATTTATTTATGTTTTTGGCACTAAATTAAAATTAGGATTGCGCAGAAAAAAAGGAAAGAGTCATTTCTGGTGCATAATTATAAAATACAGAACAGATATTTTAAAAAAGGTAAAACAAATTATAAAACCACTAAATATTAAAACTTTATTACATATTAAAAATACATTTATCCGAGAGTTGAAATCAAAAGTGTTTTTTTCTCACTTTTAATTCTGAAAATTGTTTTATAAGTTCTTTAACATCAATTTTTCAGCCTGGTCATGTTCGACGGCTATTGTTGCTAAGCCGTTTAGTCGATCCTCGGTAGTTGTGGAGAGTAAAAATTTTTTATTTAATTTTAATTTGGAGATACTCCTTTCTCCACTTGCCACACTTATTTGGTGAGTCAGCAATATTCTTAAAACTATACCAAGATTAGGAGCAAAATCCAGGTTCGATATGAATTTTAAACTCTCAACTGGACTTTCTATTCTGTTTAGCAAAGTCAAAACAGCTACTATCTCGTCTGTCAAGTCAAGCGCGTTTATATCGAATGAATTCCCATCAGTCAACACTGTTTCTAAATCTTTGCAATACTTTATAATGTCATTTTGAGGAATATTCTTTAAATCAGAAATATTGTATAAAAATTGGAAATAGTTGTTGTGGGTACTGATCAAATCAAACCTGGATTCAAATGCATTGATAGCTTTATCTAATGTAAAAAAATTAAAATTCTGCCTTATATTTCAAAGCAGGATCTTCTATTGGATCATCTTTTGCCTCATAGTCGAAATTAACATTCCTTCTTCGAACTCTATGACGTGGCTGGGTGAGCTCAAAATTAGCTGGTATGCCAATTTCGTTTGCGAGTTCTAGAGCATCGCAAAGCATTCCATTAAAGGCTCTGTCCGATCGAAGATCCTTGAAAAAATCTTTACAATTTTTCAAGAGCTCCATAGCAGATGGTAAATCATAGTCTTTTGTCTGCAAGAGCTTACTTATAGGATTGATACGATTTAAGATTTTGTACCAAATTACAATGCAGCATAAGAATTTAAATTGCTTAACACAGCTTAATAGTCCAGAAGCCTCAACTCTTATAGAGTTGTCAACCTCCGAGTTTTTGCAAACAGCAAGTAAAGCATCGTATATACCTCCTAATTGATACCTTAGTGGTTTCAATGCATCTATTCGGCTTTCCCAACGAGTATCACTTAAAGGTTTCAAAGTAAGTCCGGAAACATATTTTAATAATATGGTCCATCAAAAAGTTGATGAGGAAAAAAACAGATATATTTTTTGGATTATATTAAAAAAAATTGGCGGCTTCGAAGGATGCTTTTGCCACGTGATTAACTACCAAGTTTAATGAGTGACTGCTACATGGAAGGTAAAATGCTCTTGGATTTAATGCATTTATTCTAGATTGCACTCCCGATTTACTGCCTCTCATGTTGGCCCCATTTTCGTAAGCCTGTCCTCTCATATCCTGCAAATTCAATCCCAAAGTTTCAAGTCTTTTAAGTATTAGAGCTGAAAGTTCATATCCAGTCGATCTCTCAACCGGAAGAAAGCCTAAAATGCTTTCATTAATTTTAATGGAAACCTCATTGGGATTGGACTTGTCAATGGATACATACCTTACTAAAACTGTCATTTGCTCGATCTTGCTGATATCAGGAGTGCAATCTAGAATTATTGAATAATATTTAGATTTTTTAATATCAGTAATAATATGAGTTGTTATATTTTCAGCTAAAAGAATAATCATTTCATTTTGAATTTCTTTTCCGAGATAGTGCACTTTAACTTCTTTTTTGAGCCCTCTGCGGATATTCTCTTCCATTACTGGATCAAACTGAGCAAGTAATTGAATAATTTGTAAAAAATTACCGTTAATGAAATCGTAAAGTTTGTCACTTGTACCTCGGAAGGCTTAGCAATTTTGAGCAAGCATTTTTATTGTTGAAACAATTCGTAGAAGCACCTCGCCCCAATAATATATTTCTGCGGTAATAAGTCTTTGTGAATGACTGTCAATCGTTTTAGAGTACTGTATTCTTTGACTAAATTCAATCCAAAATTTTTCACTTTCGATATGTTTTTTAGAGGTTTCATGTTGATTTAAAGTCTTAGCGAGGTGCTTCCAATCTTTAAAACTTCCAATAGAAAGGGAACTTAAAGTAGGACCAAAAAGTTTGCAGCAAAAGCAATAAACACAGTCTTTTCACAGTCTTTAGTAGTTATATAAACTAACCAGTTACGCATGACTTTTTCGTCATTTTTCATATTTCTTAAATAATGAAGAGCGCTAAATCTTCAACCGGTATAATTATACGGAAAACTGTATTCTTTTAATGGTTGAGGTAGTCCTTCTTTTACCAAAAAATATATTTCTGCTTTTGATAAGCTAGTTGACCAGGAACTCGGATCTGAATTTATTCTTGTACCAAGTGCCTCTTTTTTAGATATCCATGGAGTAGGTTCAGTACACGGCCCTGGAGTATAGCATGGGTCAAAAATCAATTATTTTAGAAATAGAAAATGTTTAAAAGTTTGAGAAATTTAATTTTAGGGCCAATTTGCCGCCCCCTAAGGTTGCCGCCCCGGGCAGGGGCCCGGCTTGCCCACCCCTAGCGGCCCTGCTCATGTGCGTTTTAAGAAGGAATTTAGATTAACTTAGTTTAGATTGTGATAATAGAGATGTTTCGGTATGGAGATGGTTTGATTTGTCACTTAACCGCTCATTTCTTTCGCTCAAATGGGCCAATTAAACCAGAACATACGGTTTAATGAAGAAGGGGCACTCGACATAATTGTTAGTAGGTTTGGGAATGATTATATATTGAGATGAATTGATGATATAAGCAGAAATTATCAAAAGTGGATGAATAGACTCACATGGTCGGCGGAATGGACATTGTGGCCCAAAATTATTTAGAAGAAATTTTTTCGACACTGGAACCTTATGCTGCTGTAGCCACTGACTTCTTTTCTTCAATGCTTGATAATATCGGACTTCATTGTGCTTGAGAAGAAAATGCTTAAAATTAAAATAATCCAGCGTATGAAGTGGTCAATATACTTCTTGGGACCCAAATCAAAACGAAGATTCGTGGAACTTATTTTAATAATACGCTGCAGTGAAAACAATGCCAATTTTTTTTTTAGTAAAATTTTTAAAGAAAATTGCATTCCATATTTGGTTAGGTTCTTATCTGCAAATGAAAACTGCAACATCTTGAAGGAAAGTAAACAGAAGATATGTATTGTATGTAAATTGTAGGGCATAAAGACATGATTATTAAATTCGAAAACAATTTGTGGGTTTACAGGGGGTACGAAATAAGAAAAAACCGTTGTTCTTTAGCAGTTAAACCAATCTTACTTAGTTAGGCAGGACGTAGAACAAGACTTGAATGACAGAAACAGGCAAACATGACAGTAAATGGCAACTAATTCTCTGCCTTTTCAAATTCAAACCATACAAATACATGATCTATAGTAATAACTGGGGAAGAGTGGCAGCCCGGTTTTTTTGGCAATCCATGACTAGATATTTTTAATTGGTAAGAGGTTTGGTGCCTGTGCAACACTGGACAACAATCAAATGCTTTCTTTATCGAAGATGGTCAGAACATGTGCTTTTAAATTACCTTATTTAAAGATAACGTTTCGCGAGCCTCGAAGATAAGGCCTGGCCTTAAAATCTTAGAAATGTACTCATCTGCTCTTAAATTACTGTTAATCAGGACTTGATAAATCCATGTTGGGTACCAAATGTGATTGCCTATACCATAACACTATATGCAAGATCCTTATTATATTGAATGCTCTCATGTGACGAGCGCTCTCAATGGAACTTCCAAACATGCATACGACCATTAAATGTTGCATGCAGAACAAAGACTTGATTAAAAAGATGGCATTGAGCCACTTTTGATGCTAGATTTTTTCGTTTTTTACACCAGTCTTCCTCTATTCTGCATTTTGAAGCCGAAATAATGGTCACTGTGCCTATAGTTCGCGCTTCTGCACATAATTTCATAGTTTGATCCAACGTTGGAACTGTTGCAAACAAGCCCTTCCATGATTAGTGGTCCGTAATGAATATGCGCGGTTTTTCAAAGCTGACCTAACAATATGTCTCTCCGCTTGGGAGTTAGTCATGAGAAGACGTTGAAATTAGTAAGACCCTCATAAAGCATAGATTCCATATTAACATGATATTGGTCGGTTTTCGACTAGAGCGTGGCTATATAACAGCATGATAATCTACATTCTCGATAAGAAACGATCTATCGAATTATGACACTTGATGGTAAAAAAAAAACGCCTTTTCCTTTTATTCAAAGCATTATTTTCATTAACCCTTCATATTCTAGAAAATTTCGATTAGACAAAGGGATTTAATGAGAAACACTCCACAACTTTTTATGTAGGGCTTCAGATTTCGTTTGCCAATGAATTGTCCAAATGAGTTGAAATGCTAATCATTTGCATATATCAACCTCTTCTTCCTTTCGTGGAATTTTGATGTTTATAAGATTATTTCTTTTTATCTTGATAGATATAATGATCAATAGTGTTTCATAATCGAAAAATTAAATTAATTTACTTATAGAAATTGCAATTGTTATTTAATTAACCTTTCGTAATAATGTTCATATGTTTAACACATAACAGTTAACGACACGACAATAGATTAATACTTACACTGTAAATCCTGGATTTTTCTTTACTGTTATGTGTCGGATGAGATGTATGTCTGGAAGAATATTTGCACACGCCAATTTATTTTGAGATCCATCCTTAGCAAATATTATAATTGATCGACCCATCACTGAAAAGGATAAACAAATTATATCGTCGTTAATAATAAATAAATTTATTACGTTTACAGATATATTTTTTATAAAATAATGAATTTACTATTTCAGGAAAATTTTTATGTTATTATTTTCTTTGAAGGAAATGTCACAAACATTGTATTTATATTAGTATTATTTCCCTTAAAAAACAAAAAGTCTTACTAAACATATCTTTAAATTTTAGAAATATTGAAATGATATTCAAAACTTTTGCATCTCAAACAAATCAACAATATAATTTTTCATATTATAAAATAATAATTGTGAATAAATTGTTGAATTTTCTTAAAATGAAATGTAATAATAATGGTGAATAAGTTGTTGTGAATTCTCTTAAAATGAAATGTTATATTTAGCTTCACCAAGTGTTAATAATGTTTGATGAGAAAATGCCATAAGCACATATAAATCAAAAATGGCCACAGTAGCTGTTTATGTTTTGGTGACAAAACGTTAGTTGCAACAAAGAATGTCGATATTAAAGTTACGAAATTGCAACAAATTACGAGTACGCTTATTTTATCAATAAATATTTGTTTTATATTCTACAAGTGACTAATGTGCGTTAAATATATAAAAACCTAACAATAAGGTAGGCATTCACATCGGACGTTATTTGTGACAGGATAGCCTTGTGATTTCGGGCGGCAATCCTCTTCAACTACCGTCTATCACAGTTCTTCAAATTTGACTTTCGTCCACTATTGTGCTTCACAGAAGACACCTTACCTAGGTTTTTGTAGTTCTCATAGCCCTTAACACAGTGGTCCTTGTAACCCCCACAGAACGTTGGCTGTTCTGGAAACTGACGCTCCAGCAAGGCGAAATCCCAATTATCATGTCTTTTTTCACTTTGGAAAGGTAGAACTATGCACAGTCAATAGAATTTACTCATCCAATTATAACACTGCCAAATGCTTAACTTATAACCTTCCATTTCAGCATCACTAGGTGGCACACTGTTGCCACTCGAGGCTGCCGTTTATTGAACGGTCGAAGGACAGCTCATATTTAATTGGGTTTCCTATCATTTTGTCCTATACTAATATATGCCTTAATATTATTTTGTCGTTTACAAATGTAATTCGGAAAAGTAATAATTTCAATGAAATATGGGTAACTGCTCTATTTATAGTATATTAGAAAAGTAAGTATTGTAATGATGGCTGCCATTATTATTGGTAGTTTTAAGAATAAAAACTTTCAGTTCATGTGAAAAAATGATTTAAATCATTAATTTCAATACATGAATTTAAAATGAATTTAAAATTTTACTAAATTTTTTCTTAAATCACCGAAATATAAACTCTGTTTCAAAAATTAGATCACCAGCAATGATGTACATAAAGATATTGTTATAAATGTTAAATCTGAGAGTTTTTTACCTGAATAATTTCCAACAAGAGGTAAGTTAACATCTGTGAAAACTCTTCTTCCAGTCCCAATCTCTAAAGTACCATGTCTCCCAGACAAATCACCCATTTCACACCTAAAGGGATTTTCAATGTTGCACTCAGTTTTATACGAATCCTGCAAAACAAAAGGGTTTATTACGATCAAATCTGCTCTTCCATCATACCCATAAAACTAGTTTTAAAATTTTGCTTATCGCCGTTTGAATATTTATGTCTAGCTAAACTGAATCAATGGGCTACTAATGACGATGCCTACATAATATAGTGGCTAAGTTTTAGATTACGATAAAATCTGAATTTATCATAACTTCCTAATCTAGAAATAATACAACATGAATAAGATACAGTCTTCGGACAGATATGTCACTTTCCGGTTGGTAGATTATACCTACTATTTATTTTAATAAAAAAAAGCTTTCAATTTTCTAGCACGTTAAATTTTTTTAAATAAATGTGTCGTGATATTTCTGATGGAATACGCCGACCGTATTTCATTTCTTTATAACATTGATTTTACTTATTGTTATTCTTAATTTTATTTATTTGCCAGTTTTGCACTTTTTACAGACCAGGACTTGAACTTTAAAATGGAATTCAAACTAGTAATTACCTATGCCCGAAATGTAAGTCGAATCAAATAAATGTTGATGGAGGTGAGAAGTGATAACTAATTATAAGTCGTTAATGAGTCTGTTGTTGATTTTCATTACCTATATCGAAAGTGAATATAAAACAACTTTAACAATTTCTAATTTATTCTCGTAAAGGAGGAAATGTGTTAATAAAGTTACATACCTAAAAGTTCTTAAGTACAAAAGCCATTTTAACAACTTGTTTACCAAACGAAACAAAATCATTGAATCAGGAGTTAACCAAAGCTTATTTATCAATAAAGATTCCATTTCGCGACTAGTTAGAGTAAATGATTATCAAAACATAAAATAGAAAATAAATTTGTTCTTTTTAAGAATGTTATTCGTAGTATTGTTTGTGAGAATAATAGTGTTAATAAAGCATTTTTAATCAAAAATGAATTATTTATAATAATGTCGATATGAATATTTTTGATAATTTTCAATATGCATCATATTTGCATAGTTATATAGTCATAAAAAAGCTTGAATCCTCATTGTTGCTTTCATGCAGTTTCTTATGAAAGAATATAAAATAGATTACGGAATGATTAAAAAATATTGATTCGCCAAAATACATCGTTGCTATAATCAGGTATTGTGTACTGAGAAAAAAACACATACTCGTCTTTTGATTACTGTCAAATATTAATGTATTTTTAGAGACTTTCAGTCAATAAGGAACAGTTTTGACTTTTTGATTAGTAATCATCTATTGTTTATCACTCTATAATAATTTTTTTTTATTTACACAAGAGAGCTAATTAGACTACAGTCTAAAGTGGATTTTGAGTCACTACAAACATCCACGTTCGAAATGAAAATCGAAACCATGAACTGTTGACCCGAAGGTCAAAGTTCTAATCTTAATAGTCGCAAGCTCTGCTATTAAGGCTTTGAAGACGAAACTGTTTTCTATTGATCTCATTATATACATGCATTTTATGTATATACAATGTTATTCTGAGTGTCTAATAAATATTTACTCGGGATTAAATTGAGGATGGCTTCAGGCTGTGGAATGAAACTTACATCAGAATTCGATTTTCTGTCTAACTTATAACGCGTAAGCTGTTTTTCATTTCGAACTTTTATCATAGCTTTTATAATTAATTAAATATGAATTTAAGCTAATTTGAACGTACTGAAATGTTGCTTGTGGCACAATGCAGACCATTTCGATACTCTGGACTCTCATTCCTGAAGAAAGGCATATAGTTACTTCTTTTTAAAATAATTTATGCGTAATCACTGGGGGTAGGGAAAGAATACGTCTATCATTGAATTTGTGGTATCCAATCGATACAAATAAAGGGCTTAATTTTTAAAGGAAAAAATCATATTAAGCTTCCAAAATCTGTATTCGCTACAATAAATGGTATTGTATAAAGAGTCCTTACTCAAGCACACTTTGAATATTTAGCAGTGGAAAAATTCAATTTAGTGTGTAATATAGAAAATGAGTGTATGAGAATATCTGTTGCAGAATAAGGGGTGTGTGTGGCTGATTTACTGTATCCATCAAAGGGATTGGCAGAAGGGATATTCTAAGGTGGATATTTCAGAGCATCTGTAATTTGTATTTGTACAGCGGAGAACTTAGATGAAGACAGAAATGAATTTGTACTCTCATAAAATGGTTATACTGTGTGATCGTGTATAACATATCCTCCTCAGAGAGGAGGAATCATAGATCTCAAAGAGTGTTGTGATACAGACAGAATTTTAAAAAAATATTTAGAGACAGTTGCTCAATGGATAATTGGTTGCATATAGCATTAAAGCTCTGAACAGGAGAAGTTCGAAATGCTTCTGGGCAGATTTCCAAAGATGAATGCTATACAGGATCTAATTTGCGTAATATAGATGATCTGGCTAATCCATAAATTTCACTACCATAATCAATTGAGATAGAATAATCGATTGATATACATGGAGTAACGTTCTACGATCAACACCTCAAAAGGTATCAGAGAACACCTTGAGACTATTTAGTTCAAGATTTTTTTTTTTCACTATTTCTCTGTATTCGACGAGCAAAAGCTTTAGGTTTTTTGAAAGTTGCAAAGTTTTCTGCGGTTGGTACTTAGGAAAAATAGCCCACAACTTTTCCAGTATGACACTTTGACACTTGGCACTCATTGTTCCACCATGGTTTATGGTGTTTGTGGGAAATTAGGGAGTGTTTGGAAATCGTGCTTTTGTCAGTATTTAAAAGTGCATCAGTGACTTTTTGTATAGCAACATCGATGTCTTCTCTTCTTACCATGCTATCAATAATACTAGCTGATTGAATATAGCGTGGCCAATCTTCATGATAATAAGAATAAAGGAACTGGAAAATTCGTGGTCTACTTATACCACTTTGGGTCATAATTAGAGAAAAATGATCGCTGTTATTAAAAAATTTTCAATTGAATAATCGTAGAATACAATAAAATTGAATAATGGTAGAATTGCTGAAGGACAAATAGGCAAATCTAATCTAATGAATGGAAAGTTCTTGAGGGTTGTTGGAAATACGATATTTCTGTGGAATATAAGAAATACTATTATTTAATATAAACTGTGATCAATATATGACCCCCGAGAATAAGTATTATCTTTATTCCATAAGTTATTATGCCCATTAAAGTCACCCAGCAATATGAAGGGAGTAGGTAGTCAATCCAATAATTGCCCAAATGACTTTCATGAATAACAGTGAGGAGGTAAGTAAATTCTACAAATTGTAATGAGAGATGTTGTGTGTACGTATATTGCAACAGCCTGTAGTGAAGTGTTAAGGGAGTGTACAGAAAGCACAGTTACAAGATACAAGAGTTCATACACCTCCAGACACGGTACATTCCACGATATAATATTCCAACCCCATAAATTTGAGAAATATCGCTATCTCCCTTCGAAAAGGTAAAGTTACGTCTCACTTAATGTTTACCACCAACCGATAACCATAGACATCTTACATAGTTTCGTTGCAACCCTTTGATTATAAGATTTTAGCAGCAATTCAAAGAACTCGTTGCCTAATGACTCTGAAATTTTTTATTACATGTTGCATTTAACAGAATAAACTAATATACACACACACACACACACATACACACACACATACATACATACATACATACATACATACATACATACATACATACA
>JAPDSC010107355.1:345568-356945 GCA_026290005.1 Latrodectus geometricus
ATACATACACACATACATATACATACACACATACATATACATACACACACACATACACACATACACACATACATACATACATACATACATATATATATATATATATATATATACATATATATAAACACTAAATATTTAAAGAAGGCACTTACATCATCAGATTTCACTATGTAAGGATTCCAACGATACCCGGATGATATGCACCGAGACGATTCAAATTTTTCAACGGCATCATGAGCGACTTGATTGACGTAGACAGCCCATTCGTGGTTCTTTGTCTATAAAATACAATACTATTTAAAGCAAAAAACAATTATAACTTTTTAGATTTTAAATATTTTTAAAAAGTTATTTTCAACAGAATCAAAAACATTTCCAAAAAATAACAAATTTTACTTTTGAACGTTTGAATTAAAAGTGAAGTAACATGTATTAATATTGAGTATGAAAAAATTGAAAATAGTCTACAGAAAGTGGAAATAATTTTCCAAGTTTTAAAAATTTTTGTTCAATAAAAGCTTGAGGCAGTTTTATTTCTCGCGTTTGGTTTTTTTTCTTTAGCAGTTATTTAAATAAATTTGAGCCATCATATGTAAGAAAGAAAGGCCATCACATATTCATACATCCCTTTATTAAATACCTCAAAAGAGAGTACTATAAAATATTCTCCTAATCAGTTTGCGGTTAACAAAGTGGATTTGCTAAATGCATTTGTTTTATTTTAATGGTCATTTTTTTCAAAATCAGTTTGATCGTTCAGTTTGAAGTAAACTCCGAGCTAAACATTCACGAATGGATCATTTATTATCAGCTACTTATTTAGCTAAATACTTTTTGCAGTTTTGTGTTTCAATACATACGATGATTAAGATAATTACACTACAATTTTCAAAACAAATCGATTTTTGATGAACTTTACCAAATTAGTGAAACGAAATATCTTCGTTAGCAATTTTCGCAATCCATATTTACTTAAAAACATTTCTTACTATATTTTTATTATGGGCTCCAGGATATCTCAGGTCAACTTCTATCCAAGTATCTCCTCGTCCACCATCTGCGTATTCCAGCTGCCTCTGAAATTAAATGAAATGCTTATGAAAATGGATTCAGCATTTATTTTATTCATTAAGTTATAATTTTACTATGAATTAAACTCATATTCTTCTATTTATTTACATTTAAAAATTTGAAACTTAGTAAAACATTGCTCTTTGCAATATTTTTATAGCAGGTAGTATAATGATCCTTTTATAAAAAAATTTTCGTCCGGAAAAATTTCTCATTAATGTTTCAAAGATTTTATAAATTAACCATAATATTTTTTCATTAAACTCATTTTCATAGAAAGAAATGAAATGGATAAGAATGTGGTGCTCGATAACGAATGTTTATTTCTCTGGCTATAAGAACTTCTGATTTTTTTTTAACTCTTGAGAATGAAAACTTAAAAAATTATCTCACCGAGTGACACTGACATATATAAAATGAATTTTTAATCATTAAAATGCTTTGTGATTATTATTATTTTAAAGCATTTCTAGTTGATTGGTTCTGCTGGCCAAAGCCGCTAAACAAGATCATAATTTTGAAGCATGGTCGCAAGACGAGGTCAAGATCAAAGTACATATATTTTATACATAATTTCAACAATATGTCAGAAGATAAATGTTTGATCACACACATATTAATCCTTTCAGTCTTTCAGCATGATGTTTTTTGGTTGGAACTGGTATCGAACTCGCTATTATCCGAACACGAGTTCAATACTTTTCCGCATCATGTCATACTCTAAATGATCTGTGTCACAAATCTTTGATATTAAATCTCTCATAATTCTTCATAACAAAATCTGGTGCTTATACAAGAAAAATACCTACTCGATATACAACACGTTACTATCACGGGAGGAATATAACATTAATTCCTAATAATTACAAAATCTATATGAACCTTTGATCTTGGGCATTGTTGAACAAAGGATGTTGCGCCTCTGCTTTCTGAGTGCCCACTTATCGGTGTGGTTGCTTAAAAGTTTCCTAAGCTTTCTTCTTTGCTATATAATCCACTATTCATACAAAAACATTTCTCCCAGAAGGCAAATACACAATGGGGGCTTAAAGAATACTTCCAACTATTAAGCTGTACACTTTGTGATATCAAATGAATCTACAATAAGGTTCACCAAAGCCAAATAGCCACACCTTTGTTTTTGGAGTCGAAAGCCTCAAATTTGATGCTGGTCGTTATTGAAGAACGGAAGGTGAATATTGCTCTTTTGCTTCATATGTGCATGTGATTGTTGGATTGGGTGCATAGGGGAGAATTTAACTTCAAAAAGCCCTCCCAGAAAGCAAAAGCTTCGTAGATGTTTAATATCTTAGAACAGTCTTTAGGTTGTCTGTTAAGCTAGACCGACATTAAAAGAAAAATTTTACTATTATAGATGTATGATCGAAACACTGCAGCTCCGACTATAAAATATAAATATTCCTATATTCCCATTAAAACTTAAGATGTTAATAATGTAATCTATTCTAAATCTAACTTATAATTACGATTACGTAAAAATATATGATTAATAATACGAATATAAAACAGAAACCTGAAAAGCAAAACTATTTGTATTTGTATGTTAATAAAATAAAAATCGTAATGTGTATTAATTATCATTTATTAAAATATTTTTTAAACAAAGTATGCTGTCATTTATTGAAATATTTTTTAAACAATTAACAATTGTTTAAAAATGCCAGTGACGTTGTTAAACACTTTCTTAATAAATTGTTTAATAACCTAAGTAGTTGTAAAATCAACCCAATTAAGAAACAAATTTTTTTCTTTCTGAATTCCATTCGGTTTGCAATTCATTTTCTTATATTATTTTACGTTAATCTTAATAGCAGAAGTTTGCGTATGTATTTATATGAAAATAATAAAATAAATTTTTTGTTCGGAAACAAATTGATTTTTATTCGTAAATATTTTGCTTTTATTATTTCAATTTTCTAGTTTTAAATTTTTTCAAAATGTAGTTCCATGACGGAATTGAGGTTTAAATTTTTTGTAAGTGGGAGAATGTCTTGTTAAAGATAAAAAGAAATAATCCTTCAAAAATCAATCTGTTTTAACCATTTTGAGGATTATAGATAAACGCTTTATATTTTAGAATACGCTATTTCCAACATAAATAGCAATTAATTGAGGAATGAAAATAAAATTTTAAGTAGAAAATATTTCTCTTGTTAATCATTTCGATAATAATTATGAATTGTATGCTTACGGTTACAATTACGACTTTTTTAAAATCTACTCATTTGGAACTATGATTTCCCAAAGACTTTAACAGTAAATTGGGATTACAGAAAAAAAATAAATTATTCTCTTTATTATTCTAATAACTTCATTTTGCAAATGTGTAATTGATTATAATCAATTAAATTAATGCAATTACGATTGTTCTGTATAGTTCCCTTTCAGATGAACCACAACCTAAGATTTTGAAGATAACTCACCACTCGAATGTATCCTTCCACAAAAATTCCCGTCCTGTCAAATGAAGCCAAGCCAATCACTTCCCTGATCCCGTCAGGCTTGTAATCTGGTTGGATGGTTCCGCAAGTCCACTGGAAGTTCTTGGCTCTTTTGTTGATGACCACAGACCTGCCAATCACGCTGTTCGGCCCATGCAGGGGGAGATTGTTATCCTTGAATTCGGCCAATCGGTACGAGTCTTGACCATCCAGGCTGCCATGTTTGCCGCTCAAGTCTCCAACCTCGTACTGGTCGTTTGAGCCCACCCCTGATGCGAACCCCAGAGACACGTTCACATTGAAAGGGTTAAAGTGATTGTGTACAGAATCAGTGGTACATGGAAATTCCCTGTCTATCGGCACCCATACCTAGAATTATAAAATAGACCTCGATAAAATAAATTATAAGACAATTTACAATAATGACTGCTTTTTTAAAAAAAAAAAAGTTTAAATCATATTATCTTCAGTTAAACAAAATGAAAACTGTCAAGCCGTTGAATAATGAGCAATATACACTTTTGCAGAAATCACTAGTGCTGTTAAGGATGAAAACATGCATTTTTATATTGTGGAAAAGAAGTCTCTACGCTAAACATGATTTTAGACTACTTTGAGATATTCGATTGTTTGAAACAACAAAACACACATAAAATTTCTATCAGCTATCAAAATACTCAAAAAATTTACACATGATCAAGAGTTACATTCCGCTCCTGTAGATATAAAAACTATTGAATAATAAATGAACTATGTGTTAATGAAGCTCGAGGAGAGATAAGCAAGAGCTCAGAAAACACGTCCTGTCGGTCTCGTAGTCAGATGTGGAATACTTAAATCATTGAAATGTAATTATAAACATATACATTTTTTATACTACAATAAAAATAATTAACAGAGCTATTATTTAATGAAAATTTTTTGAGCCAATTATTTAAAGATTTCATTAAAAATGTGGGGAAAGAAATATGAGACTACATCAAAAGTTTCGCATTTTAATCATATTGCTTAGAGATCAAAAAGTTTTTATTGACATTAATAAAATCCTTATTCTATTTTTCCTACCGAATCTTTGTCCAAGGTTGAACTGAAAAAGTTTGCTTGTCGTTCAATAGTCATTTTTTTTTTTTTTTTTTTGCATAAGAGGACTAATTAGACATGGACCTACAGTTAAAGTGGATTCAGAACCATCACAAATATTCAAACCCAAGATGGAATTCGAACTCACGAACTGTTGAACCAAAAGAAGAGCGCCAACCATTCGGTTCGCCAGTACTGAAAACAGGAGAGCAACATGGTATAAAACTTGTAGCTTGCAGGGATGTTGATCTCTGGCTACGTTAGAATAAAAAGGCTTCATTTTAAATCTTTGATTACAGTGTTTCATTATATTAAAGGGTAAGGAGCAATGATTTGAATTTATTGTCAAATCGCTTGTACCATGATGTAATCAGTTAAAACAACGAAGCATTCTACTCAGAAATATTTCTCTCTTTAAGAAAGAGAATGTGATTCTTCTGCATTCCTTTCTAAAATTGTCATAACGGCTGAAAATATAGAGGGAAAATATTATCGAGAGAATCCCACCTTTGTCTTACATTCCTAAAGGTGGGATTTTCAAAAGGTGGAATTCCTAAAGGTGAAAAAAGTCTTTCTGGGTACTGAAAAGTTTCGAAAGGATTTTTTTCTCTTTTTTCCCCCGATTTTTGAAAAAGTATTGTTTTTAGACAAAGCAGCGTATATGTCTCTTTGCACTGTACGCTTCTGATAGGAAATACGTTTTCAATAATTAATAACATCATTAAAAAGAATTTTCAAACTTTCAATGTCTTCGATTTGTTTTTGCTTTCCTTTAACAAGGGACTTCATTTCGTGATGCAAAATATCGTTTTCTAAATTATTTTGCAATTTGTAACTTTTATATAACAAATTGCAACTGAGGAAAGTTTCAGTTCTCTATATTACTTTTTATATAAACAAGAACTAATTTGATTAGATCCTGCTGTTTTAAAGTTGACTCTATATACCTACAAATATCAACGTTCGAGGTGATTAAAATGCTAAGCACTAACCACTGCATTGGTAGCTCAGTGTGTGAGATTATGCAACTAGGAAAAGTATTAGCTGAGGATGACGTGAGAAAACTTTGATATTATAAATGGCATTAAGGAGTGATAACAAAATATAACATTTCAAAATTTACGATTCGTATGGAAAACTAAAGGGGTCTGAAGTGGACAAAAAGAAGTATATAACATACATATTTTCAAAATCGACGCCAAGTAAGTCAATGGAGAAGGCTCTCACGTGGTTGTATTGAGTGATTTAAGTTCAAACACGCCGCCCAACCTGTCTAGTGGTTAGCGTACCTGACTACAGATGGGTGGGACCTGGGTTCGAATCCTGTCTCGGGCATGGATGTACTTTCTCTCTCTCTCTCTTTCTTGTCTTTGTCCTTTCTTTGTGTGTGTGTGAATGGTTGCCTACCCTATAAACGGGTACCTATGGCATGTGTGTTCTGAGGAAGTCGGACTCCACACCAAATATGGTTCAGTTGGAAAAGTGGAGCAGCGCACTCCATATTGCCAGCCTGGCTGGCACACGACAATAACAACAAGTTCAAATATAAATGCTCAATTTGGTGTAAGTTACTGATTCTGCAATTTTTCAAAAATGCCAAAGTTGAAATTGTCCTTTGGGATTTCATATAAATAAAAACATTTTCCTCTCGGAAAAACATGAACAAAAAAAATTTTTAAAACGTGGGCACAACTTAATATTACCATTATTTTTTTTATCTCCCAATTAACAATATGAAGACTTTCACGAGGGAATCGTGATTTTTCTATATTAATCAAGACTATGATACAAAATAATTTATATACAGAATGGAAACAAATGTTTCTGTAAAAAAAGTGGAAGGGGGGAATAAGTCAATAAAAATTTAAATAAATCCTCAAAACTGACCAGAAAAGTCTTACATTCATGGCATTTCAGATTCTGAAAGGGAGTTACTTACTTCATGGATGTGATAGTTTCCAGCCAAGCCTCCCAATCCACCTAATTCCACTTTACCCTCCGTGATATCAAACGCGGATTCTTGGGAAAGTTGCACTAGGCCAGAAACATTGGATTCCACTGCTGGACCACTGAGCCACCACCTGACAGATGCTTTGATGGGGTGGCGGATACGGATGCCAGCACAAGCCAACATATCACCCCTGTGGGGTGGAGCGAAATCGTCATGGATCACCAGACTCTTTCCGAGAATTTTATCCGGTCCGGATAAGGGAAGCTGGACGTCTGTGTAGAATATCTTGTTCTTGATATCCCTTGGATTGGCTTTTTTGGCGGCGATGGCAATGTGTGATCCTTTCCCAGTCAGATCGCCTGCAGTACATCGCAGGGGATTGTCTGGCTTGCATTGATTCTCGTATTGTCTGCCAGACCCTACGCTGAAAGGGTTGTACTGATTGCCCGTGCTTTCGCATCGCTTCGTCCAGTTGTAGAAGTCGCGACCGGGCTCGTAATCGTGGACATCCCACCTAAGAAAATATTTAAAAACTGAAAAAACATTTTAAAAATTAAATATGTTATTTTAATAATCCCATGAAATGGAAATATGTTCATAAACTTTTATTAGAGTTTCAGTTTTGAACCAGATTGCCCATTGGCTGAGTTTATGTCAATCTTGTTTTCTCTCCTCCCAGAAAAAATTCATGACATCCCAGTTTCATTCCTTCTCTGATCAATACTATGCGTACAAAAACCTTTTTTGTGTTTTCACTAATCATTTCGCATTATCTGATCATCGGTGGCACAGTGTGATCTGATGGTATCACGTGCGGAACTCAAATGTTTTACCCACACATGTCCATCAAAATAAAATTATATTAAAATAAATTAATATTAAAAAAGCCTTTTTTTGTTATTATTAATTTTATTCTTTTGATGCAATTACTAATTATTTTGTAATTTTTATCAGTGAAAAAACAGTCTCTTAGGTTTGATTTACATAAAAGTACATAAAATTTTTAGTTATCTTTTACTGTTTCAAGTAATGAAGATCTGAAAATGCTCAAGTGACTTAGTATACTTTTTAGTGAGTTATAGTTACTGAAATTTATACACAATTTTTTTAAATAAATTATTTCTTTTTCCTTTGAAAAATACCTACAATGAGAATTATAATTACCGTATTTTTAGCCGTATAAGACGCACCGGCATATAAGACGCACCCAATTTTAAAGGAGGCAAATCTAGAAAAAAAAGATTATGAACCAAATTCTGTAGTAAAATATTTTAAATCAACTGTATAACGTGCACGATGACTCCCCGTGGAATTGTTTCTTTTGGGAATGTTTTCCTTTTAAAGATCAACATTTGCGGCAGTTTGGTACCATCTGCACAGCAGGACAGCACAACCGAGTAGTGGGTTTTCTCATACCCTGAAGTTTTTACGGTTATGCTTTTGGCTCCTTTGTTATCTATGGTTCTGTTAGATGGCACATCAAACGTTAGCGGGACTTCATCCATGTCCCCAATCTGGCTCATTTCAAAGTTATTCTTCTTCCTCGCATCAATAACAAACTTATGAAAAGACAGAATCTTTGATTCGTATTCCTTGCCATGGTGGGCTTTTGTAATCGCCGTATAAGACGCAGGCACTTTTCCCCCCCGATTTTTGGGGAGAAAAAGTGCGTCTTATACGGCGAAAAATGCGGTATTACTTAAAGTTATGCATTCAATACATCCATTCTGTTTTTTGTTTGAAAAAAAACAGGTATTATACTTTGTAATACTTAAATTGCTTAATATTTATCAATGATCAATCTACGAATGACATTAATACTTTTTAGAATATTCTAGAAAATTTATATAACAGTGAAGTTGGTAAAAAGGATATAGAGCAACTAGAATGTTCTTGGAATTTTTTTCTTTTACACCTCAATTTTGATGAGAATTTCATAGCTCAAAATAATTTAGTACTTTAATATGTTGATATAATTGTTTCATAATAGAGTTTTATTTGGATTAAATGATTAGACGTCAAATCATAAGAAAAAATAAGAATCTTTGATAAATACTAGACTCATGAAATAATCTTAAATACAAGGTGATTATAATTTAAGTGACTGTATTCAGGTACAGTAAAACTCAGTCTTCCTTTCAAAAACTTTCGTTATCATTGCATGTTAATGCATACTTTTAAGTCCTGTAAAAAAAAAAAAAAAAAAAAAAAAAAAAAAAAAAAAGATATTTGCATATCATTTTTTAACCATAGAAAAAAATTGTTCATTTAGACAAAAACGATTTTAAAAAATGACTGGTACAACTATAAAAATAAAAAAAATGCTTTTAAACTTATTTTCATAGCTGTTTCTGAAATAAATGGATAATTGTGATAATATGTTAATTTTATATTTGACAACAACTCAAGAATTTCAAAATAAAAACTTGTTAAAATCACTTATTTTTACGTTCAATGAAATAAATCACTAATCGTAACATTTTAAAAAGTTAAATTTACCTGTGGCCGAGTGTATCATTTATGCTGCCATCAATGTAATAGAACTCGCCGAACACGGTGGTTTCACCATACGGATTGTTTCGATCTTGTCTGAATACTACTTCGCCGGCAAGCGGAAAAACAAAATTGGCCATAGCGATCCTGGTTGGACCAGGATATCCAATATTGGCACAGATCCATGGCTCACCGTTTGAACGTGTAATAACAATGGAACGGCCTATTACGCTATTGGTTCCGAAGAGAGGCATGTTGAAATCGACATGGATTCCTAAGTGCAAGTTCATTAGAGGGCTGGCGTCTAACAGTCCAAATTTTCCACTCAAATCGCCAACTGGATACTGATCACCGGTACCTATTCCAAAAAAAGAAATTTTGTATGTGTAACATAAATTCTTAATTCAAGACTACGTATTCATATTACAAGTATGGCATAATAATATCTGAATGAATGAGGTGAATGAATTTTCTTTCTTATTTTCACAATAAAGAATAAACAAATAAACTCATTATCTGAACAGATTAAAATAGAATGTTTATATTTAAGCTATATACATTCAAAATGTCACTAAACAAATTTATGTAATTAACTGATTGATTTAAAATTTGAATACTTAATTTCCGTAATTTGAAACTAAATGATTTTAATTTCGAACTAATTTTATTTGAGGATTAATTCAATAAGCTGTAGAAGTAATTTCATTTTTAAATCTATATTTACACACAAATGCATTTTTTTAAACATTAAAATTTGAAGAAGCAACCAATTAATGATAATTGGTATAGACTACTTAATGGTGAGAAACTTAAATACAGAAATAAAGAAAACATATTAAAAATGAGACGAACTCAGTTCGTATAAGCCTCACATATTCAATCAATTCTGACAGGAATACTTTACTGCATAAGGTAATACCATACAGTCGAAGATTTTGAGATTTTTCATAGGTAACAGAACGTATTTATAGTTGTAATGGGGGAAAAAAACTTAAATATCCCAACCCCTCTACTCCTACAGGTCATATATTAGTTAAACAAAAAGGAAATCCATTATTTTTAAGTGAACTTCAAGGCTATATTTACATGTTTTTGATTAGCTTTGTGCAAATGATTTCAAACTGATTTGTGGCTGATCTTGATCTTTAACTTCTGGACTGTTAAATATGCTGGTCAACTTCGGACATTTTTGGGATTTTATATTTTTTGGACATTTTTGGATATTTCTGAAGATAAGCCAACCTGTTTAAAGTGCATCTTTAATATCAAATATACCTGAATAGAATCGATAAAATCAAAATTTCAAGTAATCGACCATATTAGTATAGGCACTATAAGCACCTTTCCCGATTTTCAACTACCTGACTTAATTCTCCTTTATTTCAGAAATGTACTGCATTTTCTCTTTGTTGACTTCCATTTTAACGACCTGTACCTTAAAACTTTATGGAGCAAATAAAAAAGTAAAATATTTTTTAGAGCGAAATGTGATCTTTCCAATGAGCTTAAATCTGAAATCGTATCTTCGATACTTAACGAGATAATGAACACTACAGTCATCGACCGAAAAAATATTGGTTTTTTTTTTTTCCATAAACTAATATATAAAGCAGAAGCGTGTTATTGATCGTACATAATTCAACAATGGTTGGGATCAAACACTGCTTCTCCAAAGAGAGTAGTTATAAAAACAGTCCACAATATGCCAACGGGATCCGACAAATTTCTGCAAATTCGTTTTTAGCAATGCTAAAAAAAAAAAAAAAAAAAAAAAAAAAAAAAAAAAGCACGCAATTTTGATTTTTTTTAAATTAAATGTTTGTTGTTATCTAAAACTGTGCCAATTGTATATTTCACTTTGTGATTCAACAGCCACTTTCCATTGTCGAGTAAAAATTAGATTGGGACCTACAGTTTAAATTGGATTCCGAACCACTGCAGACATCCGCACTAAGATGACATTCGAATATAAAATCCTGTAAAGCGAAGACTAAAGAGCTGTTTTCTCGGCTGCCTACCAAGTAGCAATAAATTGAAAAAAATTAAAATCATGATTTTCAGTTCTTCAGCTAAAATAAAGAAAATTAAAAAATTGTTCTTTAAATATTTTATAAATGTTTAAGAAAATTATAAGATACATTTAGAGAAAACATCATAAAGATAAATGACATCCAAGTCTTTAAATTTAAATTTAAGACAGAAAAATTGAAGAATTCTAAGTTTTTTATGCAGTTTTCCAAACTTACAAGAAAAGTTTTCTAAATACTATTGAGCTAAAATTAATATATATATATATATATATATATATATATATATATAT
>JAPDSC010107359.1:0-12890 GCA_026290005.1 Latrodectus geometricus
ATAATAATATATATATATATATATATATATATATATATATTATTATTATTATTATTATTATTATTATTATTCTGAAATCATATATAAATCAAAGCAGAATTATTTCAAATATCCCTGCATCCAACTGATTTCTCCTAAAAGGAAAATGATTCTCTGCAATTCATTTTTAAGCTTAAGAGCCAGTTTTTTTCTTATTTCAACACTTTATTTACACTTTTTAGATTACATCAAGGTACGCATGATTCAAGTTTCAGTACACAAATAATTTTTAAAAATACGTGATCTCATATTTATGAAAATTACAAGGCGTTACATTTTGTAATCGTTATTTAATAATAATAATATATTTTAAGTAGATATATACCAGGAATCTCAAAATGATCTCTGCGTTTCATTGCATTGTTAAACCAGGAAAAAAGCATAAAAAGTTTTACCAAAAACAGTTTTATTACTAACTGTCACAATATTATTTTTCTAAATATATTTAGCTTTTATTGATGTTATTTCAACTTACTCTCTCAGCCTCAATGTTTTAGAATAAAGAATAACGAACAGAAGTGGAGACATTTCTTGAAACTTTTTTTCAATTGATCACATTTTCGGTATTTGTGATTAAGGTTTTTTACGTTAGTGTTTTGTTGGTAGTTACTCTGCACATTTTGCTTAAAACAAGCTATAATTTCATAAAAATTAAATTTTTGATATCAAATATATAATGTTAAAATACTGGGACTAATAAAGAGCATACATCTTAATGAAAGTTTGGTGGAATGAAGCAAAATTGACATAATTGCTAAACTCGATATTTGTGTTAACAATGTCTGGAAATCCTTTAAGATCCTAATCCAAGTAAATTGAGGTAGCCTCTTCAGTTTACTTATTTCAACATAATTCATGTACTTTGTTTGAATTTTAGCAGAAAAAATAAGACGTTTCTCACATCAAAGAATGCAGTACGCACCTATGCTTTTATTAAAGAAGCATCAATAAAAAAATTCTATCTTTGCATCATTCAAGGGAGTATTTACAGCAACAAAGTTGAAATACCCCAGAAGGTTATGATAAATTATTTTTTCAGGTTGCTGTAGATATGATCCACACATTAATTGAAGGAAATGGAAGGAAGCTTATAAAGAATATTCCTTTTTCGAAACATATCATCTCTCGAAAAGTTAAAAATATTTATTGAAAATAATCCATCAAATAATGAGAAAAGGAAAGAAAATTAATTTGAACTATAACTGCTGGTGGTCACAAGAAACAAAAAGGCTGTAAACTGCGTTTACTACGTATGTTTAATTTATAACTATACCAGCTTTGAACACCTTCTGTTTCATAAAATTATGTAATAAATCTAAGACTTATGGAAATATTTGAAACTTTTTTATATATTTATGACAGATTTGGAATAACACCATCGGTGTGTGCAATAAATAGCTGATAATAATGTCAATAAGAAGATTATTACGGATGATCATTTGGATAGCTCCACATAATTTTGAATCCATTGAAACACGCACTGAGAAAAATTGTATTGTAACTCTTAGTTCTCCATTAAATCTTATTCTCATAGGCATTAGATGGTGTAAACAATATAAAATTGAGATTACACGTAGCCAGATTTTTCAAAAATCTGTGCAAAGACATAGGTGCCGAGTGCATGCCCTTTAAATATAAGTTCTGACCTGGCACCATGCTGATCGTATAAACGGAAACTTTTCTCTCTTCAACTTTTAACATTCAACAAAGAGTTTAAAATTTAGGCTTATCATGAACTAGTGGTAGGACAAATCTCTTTACAGGGAAAGTTACTAGATCCAAAGCTACTGGATAATGTACCAAACCAGGAAGCTTCGTGTGAGGAGTGTTGTGCTTCTACCTACTACATAAACGTCTGTTGATGAGTCCTTTGAGATATTTTTTTATAGTTTTTTTTTCTTTTTCAAGAATACAGCTTTCTATCAACGAAAATTCTCCTGTAATACATTTTAATGTAATCTGCAAGGTGATTCAGTTGATATTAAAATACCTTACAGAAGGCTTACATCAATTGGTAATGTTAGAAGGTTTGTTATTTCTTTAAAGAATATAATTACAAGAATTCTAATAATACTACATTAAATCTCCAAAATAATTCTATTCACAAGGAAAAGAAAATCTGATTACAACATCTCATAACAAAATCTTGAATTCTGAGTTCACTTGTTTGGATTTGATGAAGTTTTGAACACTTTTAAAAATATGTGTTACATCTGAAGTGAAAAAGTAATTGAATCACTTACTACTTTTGTATCTTCATAATTGATTGAAGCTGGAGTTTCTGCACTTGCTATTAAAAAGAGAAGCATCGTTCAATAATTAATGTCTAAAAACAGATAAGAGTGCCTGCATCGAATTTCGTTCCTCAATTTTAACAGTTGCGCTTAAGGTGCAACACAAGCTCATCAATCCCATTAAAACATAAAACGCTTATGTATAAAAATTATAATTTGTTTTATAGCTAATATATTTATAAGTTTTTCTACTAAACAGAATTAAATTACTTGGATTAATTTTGAATACGTACTGCATCAATTATGTTTGTGTCATAACACTTCTCTAATTTATTCTTTTTAGTTGTACAAATGAAAAATATGTTTATAGCTGAAGGAAACTTACATACCATATCAGTTATTGTAAAATGAGGTTGCCTTTGAAAAATCAAATTTTTTAATAATAACTTGATATTCATTAGTTTGGAAAAATGATTGGTTTCATTTAAATTCTTTAATATAAAGAATTATGAAGAATAAAGATCTTTCTTTTTATTTTATATTAAGAAAGTGAAAGTTAAATAAGTTTATATGCTTAAATTATTTTTACTTCAGATTTAAAATGGCCTTAAATGCATGAAAGATAATATACATACACATGTGTACATAATATAAACCATGGAAGTCTCATTACAACTTTTTGTTTTATACATAAATATTCAATCCATAATTATTATTAATTATTTTTTCAATTAAAAATTGCATATACAAAGTATATTGGATTTTTATTATTACAAATGTAATAAATTTCCTCTATATAATGAATGCTAATACATTTTTGTTACATGAAAAGAACTAATAAGGAAACTGCAATTTTACTTCTTTAGAATAAAAATATTTGTCACATAATGTGTCAAACTCATGATAAAATATTTTCATCATATATTAATACTACTATGTGATATGTTGAATGGTATGGAAGCAAATTTTAAGTATATGAATAATACAATGAATCTTAATTAATGATTATAATGATTATAATCTATTCTACAATCTACTTATTCTTAATCTATGTTAAGACGTGATTTTATATTCTACTTTTCACACAATAATATATTAAGCTTAGAACTTTCCACGTAAAGTTCAAGGCATATGATTAAGTACTCAAAATACACAGCGTGGTTAAGTAAAATATGATTAAATCTCAACAATTGTATTTCAAAATATTTTAATCAAATTACTTTTAATATTTTGATAACATTCATAGTTAACGAATTGTTATATAATTAATTTAAATCACTTGCACAAATTAAAAATGCCCGCACTTTATTAAAATGAAATTTCTGCAATTTTTTTATTAATACAAGTAAATATTTTTTTTTAAATTTATACTTGTATAAATATGAAAATCTATCTTTCTATAAATATCAAAACTATGAAATAATTTAAAATCTATCAGAGAGAGATTTCGAATACGTTTTTTTTTACTTTATTTGTGATATGAAAAACTTTCTTTTTATTTAATTAAAATCTAAATATATTAATTACAAAGTATAATCAAGAAAATGAAGCATGTAAATATTAGGATTCTATCAACGAATATTTTGAATAAATTTGAATAAAAACTTTGAATAAATATTTGGGTCATATCTATAACATTGCTGTGTTTTACGCTTTTTGTTGAATATGTCAATTTTTGACTTAAAATAAGGAACAAAATATTTTCAACTCAACTGCAAATTATAACTAAATAAAATTATTATAATTTTATTGTATGTATTTTTTATCAATATTTTATTGTGATGGACAAAATTTCGTCTGTGTTTTTAAAGTTTTCCTATTTTCTTTTTCTTTTTGTATAATTTATTTTGTTAATACTCACTTGTTTACACAAACTAATAATTCCTTTTCTAAAATATTTTCATTAATATTAATATTTGTTTCATTAGCATTGAAAGTCAGATCTAATTATGGTAAAGCTATCCTTATTTAACGTAGTTATTTTCTACATTTGAAATGACTCTTTTATCTGATTGTTATGATCGGCAAAATTACTTAGTAATTGCAGAGAAAATGGTTGATAGAACTATTTTGTATTCTTGGTATAAATAGACACGCATAAATGTACTTAGTCACTCAACCTCAATGGGAAGTATAGAAAACTATGGATTTAATTAAAGAATAATGCATCATATGATATTGTCTTTTAATCTTTTTTCTTGATGGACAGAAATATATTTATTTGTTTAATAAATTTTACCCAATTATTTACTTTGCATTAAAATCAAGGAGAAAAATAATTTTCAAATAGTTAGTACTCAATTGATGTCTCGTTGTCTACTTTGTAAGAGTTTAATTTATTATTAGCAATAATATTTATAAGAAAAGAAATATACTGTCAAAATATTATTACTCAGGATATGCTTTCAAACATAAAAATCATTTTTATTTAACAACTCTACTGGACAAAGAAGTGCAACATTCAATCAGCTACAGGGAAGTAAATAATTCACATGATACTTTCTGCAAAATTCCTGTTTATTTTTCTATTGGTTTTATAAATCAATGGTAATTAATATTTCCAAAAAACGTCTTTAAAATTACAAATATGTTTTTTTTAATGCTAAAGATTTAAACGTGATTCCTGATTGCTTTTTAAAATTTAGACTCAACTTATTTTTTGAAAACATCACAGATCTTTGGTAGCGGCATTAATAGTCAACTCTTCTCTAATTATTTTAATTTTTGTATTTCTGAATTTCTCTTTTAATGATATCCGTTAGTGTCACTTACGTCCATCAAGTGTGCTTGGGTATTTAAACTTTGGTTAACATTTTTTTATATTTAATGTAAAATTAAAAGATATTATTAGAGCAAGGAAAAAAGGATATGGCTTCAAATATATCTATTAATGAAGAATCAATAAATACCTTCATTTATTGATAATAAAGAAATTAGTTATGAAAAGATTTCTAGAAAACATAAATCTCCAGCGGGGAAAGATCTTAGAAAATATCAAAGACTCTCAGGATCTAATTAAAATTCAGGAAAAATTAAAACGTTTTGGCTCAATGCATGGGCAGAGAGGACAAAAAACAAAGTAAAGTTATAAATAGAAAGGAAAATGTATGAAATAATTTGCTCGGAATATAAACATGCATTAGTCACATCATCTAAAATTTCGTAGAACAATTAAGAATGCATTCTTCATCAAGTGAACCAAGTTAAGAAAAAGGTAAATAAAAAATAAAGATCTACCAAAGAAAACTATGCATATTTGCCTTAGTAAAAATACAAAACAATCATTAATATGTTGGGCCAAATGAGGTAAAAGTATCTGTAATAAACACAAAGACATCAAATAAATGTACCAAACTATCTGAATAAGTTCAAGCAATTACAATATTGCTAAGATTAACTAAAAATAAAACATGAAGGACTCTATTTTTACATGTAAATTTGATGTCTACTTTGACATACTATTTGACATTTTGTATAATTAAAAAAAAATATGTGCATGCTTTAATCTATAATGCAATAAGTCATTATAAAAGTATTCATTTTCCTTTGTCTTTTAAAAAATTCAATATTACTATTAACAATGATTAGGACAAAACTTATCGTTTTTATTATAAAAATGGGAATTAAATGCAAAACATTTTGGGACTTGTCTTCATAAGTATCTTAATATAAAGTAGATGTTTTATAACATGTATTATTCAGAAGATAAATTTTTACTCAAAGCAATTTACAAGTAATTATTTCAAAGATTATTTTATATTGATTTCTGAAAAGAGACTTTACCTTTTACTGTTTATTAAAATCAGGCATTGAATAATTGTATTTATCTTTGTATTTAAAATTCCCTGGTAACATAAATTTCAATCTTATATGCAAACATATTTTATTTGCATTTGATCTAGAATTATTAGAGCCATAAAACCTTACTGTAGTAATGAAGTTTGATTTTTGAAGTATAAGCTAATTATAAATATATATACATGATTTATAAATTAAAAAATTGTAAAATATTCCTTAGTTTAGATCAAAAATTGTTTTCCTGAAAAGTTAATGACCAGTAGGAATTAGCAAAAAGAAAGATTTATTTCTTTGCTTATTAAAATAGTATAACTAAATTTAATCACACGTTTATAATCATCATACTACAAGCATACAAACAAATAATATATTGCATTTAAAAATATTAAGATAAACGCAAGTTCTGATGCACATGAATAAACCATTTTGATTATTTTCTTATTCTTCATAATTGCAATTTTTTAAATGTGATTCTTAAGAAAAAAATATGAGAACTTTCCTGTTTCGTTTTTAGAAGGTTTTATATACATGAGACTGATAAATAATAAGCAGTTTTATTCCAAATATGAATACATGTGTCACGTAATAAAAAAAATATATCTATTGAAAGTTTATTCCTTTTTTATCTTGTCACAACTTACGTAAACAAAAATATTGATTGCATGCATTTGTTATGAAAACACTATCGATAGATATAGAGACTTATATTTATTCATAACTGTTTTCCCTGAATTGATTTCTCCTACCAAATTGAGAGTGATGTGTTTTAATGGAACGCCTAAGGAACAGCTTAAATGATAATCTATATCTTTCAAAGTCATGAGTGGTGTATTAGGGTATTACAAATATTAGCTGTTAGTATGGGCCACTAACTGGAATTGAAATTAGAATTTAGTACGTTAAATGTAATTTGTTATCAACTCAAAGACTTGTCAATAGTAAAATAATTTCGTCTAATTTAATCAGCACGTGCAAGCGTATTAATAAATAAATGTAATTAAGCACAACATTTTAAGTAGTATGACTAAAATGAAGAGACACGAATATAATAATAAATACATACGTAATCTACAAAATTATACAGTTTATTTCCTAATTGTTTTTTTAACAATTATTTCAGGTATTATTATTATCCGATAAAATCATTATCGATAATTGAAGTATTTAGGTTAAACAAATAAAGAAACTGAACATAACTATATAAATTTGATTACAGATGTTTGGTAAATATTCCGTGATAAATATTGAAGAGGCATGATTTATATAATGTTTATTGTTACTTTGTAAAATTTTTTTTACCTCTTTTATATTATGAGAATAAGTATCTTATGAAGTATAGCAACCGATATATTACATATTTAGGCACTTTGTAGTCTTAAATTAACCATATACAAATGCTATAACATTTATATTCATTTTACTTTTTATATAGGATATAAATAAATAAAAATGTAAAAACATTTCCTATTTATGCTGACAGGTAAATAATGCTTTGCACGTACATAAACAAATCATACAATAAAAGTTATTCTGGTCTCCAATATAAATTACAATATCTGATATATGTGTCTTATTTAAATGCATTTAAAATTGTATCATCAATTTTGATTAATATATATATATATATATATATATATATATTAAAATTGCTACACCAAGAAGGCGACATGCTACAGACATGAAATTTATACGAAAGGAAGAAGGTGCTGTGATATGCGAATGATTAGCTTTTCAGCGCATTCACGAAGAGCAGGCGCCAGTAGCGACACCTACATTGTGTTTAAATGAGGAAATTGTTCAGTCGGTTCCTCATACACAAATTGCATTTGAACATTGTTGCCCAGTGAAAAGTTGTTGTGATGCCTCGTGTAAGAAGGAAAAATGCGTACCAGCACGTTTCTGACTTTGATAAAGGTCGAATTGTAGTGTACCAGGAATGCGGTTTATCTTATCGCAGTATTGCTGCTCGCGTCGGTCGAGATCCATGACTGTTAGCAGAATATGGAATCGATGGGTTCAGGACGGTAATATGGAACGCCATGCGGGATCTCAACGGCCACCTATTACTAGCTGCCGAGAAGACAGGCATATTATCCGCATGGCTGTAATGGATCGTGCAACCACGTCGAAAGCCGTGAGTCAAGAAACGGGGTCTTTTGGAAGACAACCAGTGTCTGCACGAACAGTTCGACGACGTTAGCAGCAGCATGGACTCTCAGCTCGGTGACCATGGCTGCGGCTTCCCTTCGTCATCGTCATACTGGCCCATCACCTGGCGTAATGGTATGGGGTCCCATTGGATACACGTCTCGGTCACCTCTTGTTCACATTGACGGTGCTTTGAACTGTGCACGTTACATTTCTGGTGTGTTACGACCCGTGGCTCTACCCTTTATTCAAGCCGTGCGAAACCCTACATTTCAGCAGGATAATGCCCAACCGCATGTTGCCGGTATTGTACGGACCTTCCTTGATACGGAACACGTTCCGCTGTTGCCCTGGCCAGCATGTTCTCCAGATCTTTCACCAATAGAAAACGTCTGGTCAATGTTTGCCGAGTGACTGGCTCGTCATCAAACGCCAGTCACAACGGTTGATGAACTGTGGCATCGTGTTGAAGCTACATGGTCATCTGTACCTGTACATGCAATTCAATCTCTGTTTGACTCAATGCCCAGCTGTATAACTGCTGTTATTACTGCCAGAGTTGGTTGATCTGGGAACTGATTTCTAAGGATTTATCCAGCCAAATTTTTTGAAAATTTAATCATTTGATATTTCTAGTATATTATATTTGTCCAATAAATATCATTTTGTTATCTGCATTTCTTCCTGGTGTAGCATTTTTAATGGCCAGTAGTGTAGATTGTTTTTTCTATGCATCTTGACAGAAATTTACAGTACTCAGTTACTTAATGGTTCTTGAATACCTTTTGATATGTATTCAATATCTTATGGAAATAATTCCTGAATTTATTATCATCTTACTGAACTCAAATATATATTTTCTAACACATCCTAATTCAGAACTTCACTTGAACTATTTAACACTAAATCAAAACTATTTAAACACTGAAATATATGTGTTCTTCTTCAATTTCAAATCATTTTAAAAAATGTAAATTTATTCATTTTTGAAAATGCGATCTCAGACAAAGAATTTCGGTAAATGATATCAGTAAGGCTGATCTAGCAACACTGATGAAGTAAACGCTTCAAATGCTTAACGGAAGGTGTTGACCTACTGCCACCACCGATTTACAGTCACTTGTGTTTCATGACATATTTGTTTTACAAAGTGTTCGCTTAGTGCCTTGGTTTTTAATTAAGAGCAGAAAAATAAAGGAGAAGTGTTTTAAAATTTAGGCTAGGCAAAATTCTAAAAGAAACTCTCGCAATTCCGGTGCCTGTTAAAGAAGATCAAACACTGTCTATGAAGTGTGTGTATTAGAAGTTTGCCCATTTCGAGAAAGTTAGGAAAATATTTCAGACAATCCAAGTAGCTGAACCAGAGACCTATATTTTATAAATTTTTGATAAATTTAGAGATCTAAAATAAACATAAAATTTTCAAATTTTAAATCAAATTAAAAATAATTTTAAATTAAAAATCAAATTTTGATTATTTTGTCAAAGAACATGAAAATTTAATGTTAATTTTTACAATTATGCTTACAATTACATGCTGATTTTTATATGAAACGTGAATATTTGGTTTGTCTTTTTGTTAAATTCATCTTTTTTTTGCTAGCGACCTAAAATACTGAAATAGAAGGAAGCAAGAAAATTATGGGAAATTTTCATTATATATTTGTGACGATGAAATATGTAACTCACCAGTATTGCAGAGCATACGCAAATTACGAGTGACTGCAATGTCACTCGCACAATTGATACAAAGAATGAACAGATTGTTGAAATTAATCAGCTGATTAGTTGTGCATATTGTTTTCCTTATTTTACGCAAGGTGATTAATAATGTTTCGCATTCAAGCAATTTTTCAAAGCTTAATCTTTGAAGCATAATAGCCTATATTGAGGCCGATTAAACTTCTAAGAAATTTGTAACCGTGTTTGACGAAACCAAGCGACAATGAAGTAGATCGATGTTCACTGTATGTAGTGGGGTCAGATGAATAGCTATAACACTTTGAATGATGACAATGACCAATAATACTTTCAACACGTTGCATCATGTGATTACAGTTATGTAGTCCACGTAGCAATACGGGTCGTTAGGCCATATCACGAACTATAACATTAAATATAAAATTTGCTATGCATTTTTTGGTGCCTGCTTGTCTTATTAGACGTCGTTTGCGTCACAACGGATTATCCACAAGGCATGCATTACGTCAATTGCACTTCACTCAAAACCAAGGCTG
This sequence comes from Latrodectus geometricus, assembly GCA_026290005.1. Classification (NCBI taxonomy): domain Eukaryota; kingdom Metazoa; phylum Arthropoda; class Arachnida; order Araneae; family Theridiidae; genus Latrodectus; species Latrodectus geometricus. The sequence continues at coordinate 10,457 of JAPDSC010107359.1, forward strand.
CATTGTCAGAAAATGGCTCTAAAGAAACGGTTATGGACAATACGATTGGACACTTTGTCTTTACTGACGAATCGTACCTCTTTTTTATGCTAAGGACAAACAATATTAAATTATGACAAGAAAATATAATTTGTTATTTCTTAAAAATTAAACAAATGAAATGCAACATTTCAATAACATTTTTTTCAATAAAATTTCACAAATATGCTTAACTATATATTAAATAAAAATAATGTTTATATATATATATATATATATATATATATACATTTTAGTTTAGAGGTATATTTTATATATTTTATACATAGTTATTCTTTAGTAAATATATTGGTTCAGAAGATTTATATTCCCTGTTCATATGGTTATAATTTAATAGTAATAAAATAGTTTTGTTCATTTCAGTTGATTTCTTACCAATAGACTAAAAGTAGAAGGCTATTTCTTTTGCTGTAAGCATATAAATATCACACTTTTTCATGCCGAAAACGTATTTCTTGATAAATATTATATGTACGTGTAAAAAACAATAGAAAATTTAATAAATAGAATACAGAACACAGAAAATACTCAAATGAAAGCAAATACACATATTGCCAGCTTTAACAGGATTTGGTGAACTTGATTTTCCTTTATCAGAGATAATATTGTTCTTTATCAAAGTAAATATGAGTCCAAAAAGAATGTTTTTTGTATAATCATTACATATATTAGTGGTGATTTTCTTTTCAGATTATTTTCCACTTTGAGCACACATACACAATTCAAGCTTCCCTTCTAAAATAATGTATTAAAAAAATTTTTATGTAACACATTTCATTTCTAAAGCTTATACAGTTTTTTTTAATATGTTATAATTTATTTTTCATTCTAATTATCGTCTGCAAGAAAATATCTTTTGGCATAGTAGAGGGTGAAATCTATAGCAACATCTGCAGTTTGTTTCCTAGTAGTACATGTCATAATCTCCAAGATGAAGAATTTAGAAATAGAGTCACAGCAGAATAGACAAACTTAAGGTAAATATTGTAGAATATATATATATGTAACACAAAACGTAGAATAAGATTACACTTTTTATTGAAAATGTGTTCTCCAATCTTTTCAATTTATTGTTACTATTTCTGAAAAACGTTATTCAACAATAAACAAATGTATATCTTTATCGAAGTTGATAATTAACGTTTCGTAATTGTTCCACAATTGAAAAAGGTATAATTTAAAAATAATTTTGTTTCAAGTATTTAAAGTAAGGATGACGCAATATAAATACTGAGAAATTTTATTTTTGATCAAACAAAGCTGATATACATCTATGAAAACATAAACATAAGTATTAGGAATATTTTCATAAAGAATAAATTTATGTTAACATGGAATATAATTTCATTAAATAAAGTAAGCAAATATTCTTTAATTAGAAATATTACTATTATTCGAAAGGTGTGTTTGGTAATGTAAAACAACTCATTAAGTAAAACTACAAGCAATTAACCAGGAAAATTAGAAAATTTCGTGTGTATCATTAATTATGCTGCATAATCATCAGGAATCACGCATTTTATCTATTTGTTACAATTATATTGATAAAATAAAATTTTTGAACCTTCAAGTAAAATCAATTATTTTATCATAAAATATTTACATATCATTCAAAAATTTGTTTCCATTATTGATCGAAAGGAAGAAAAATCGAAATAGATAAATTAAATAATTAAACAATATAAATTTAATAATTGACTAATTAATTTCTTAAAATTATTTTAGTAATTAATATAAAGCAGAATGTTGAAATAATCTGAGACTAACATTTTTAAAACATCATTTTGACAGTCTTAATCTAATTTAATTATCGAGTAAATAAATAAATGACTGACAACAAAATTAAGAGTAATGGTAAAAATAAATTTAGCTGATCCATCAAATATTATTCAATCTCAAAAATATGCAGTAATTGTTCTTATATTTAAAATTATATCTTACACAGAATTTTTAAGACAATAAGTATGGCACACACACAAAAAATTATTATTTAATAAAAAGTTCAGACATGTTTTTATAAATAAAATTTACATACAATATTCTGAGGAGCCTATATTTCCGACAATGTTTATATGCATTTTCTTACATGTTTGTAAGTGACATTGCCATTTATCTGTGATATTTCTTTTAACCAGATGATTTTTTTATTAAAATCAAAAACGCTGCTGAGAACTGTAGAGAAATTTTGACTCTTGAAGATTTAAAGTTAATTTTGAAGATTTAACTCTTGATATAAGACTTAACATAATGTCTTATAGCATTAAAATAAAATTTTTATTAAACACCACTTTTATTTGTTTTGGTTTTTATATATTTTCTATAAAAAATTATAAAATAAACATTATTAATATGTATGTATGTATGTATGTATGTATGTATGTATGTATGTATGTAT
>JAPDSC010107359.1:20998-43646 GCA_026290005.1 Latrodectus geometricus
TATATATATATATATATATATATATATATATATATATATATATATATTAATAATCCTTAATTTTGTATTTATTCTACAATTTTGTTGGTTATTCAGTAAACATTGATCGCATTGGATATAGGTATTGTTTTTATAATATAATCAAAATAACAGTAACCATCTAACAGTTATTTATATAAGCTGCAGTTATTTCTATGTTTCTGTCTGTGATAGATCAACGGCCAAGATTGTCTTTATTGTTGTTTAATTTTTGTCATTTCTTTTTAAATGTTTTTAATAAATGTTATTTCCATATGTAAGTTGAGTTAAATTACTTTTAGAAGAAACTTTCTTTCATATATCTATCTAATTCCCCTGCGTTTATAATCTTCATGTCTTAGTACTGATAAATTTAGCATTTTATATTAGAAATATTTAGTAAACTTAATATCATTGTACTCAGAAACTTTAAAACATTTATATATATATGAAAATATTTTCCTCGACCGATTCATTTGTTACTTAAATAAATATTTCGGATAAAAGTGATAAAAATGTATCAAAAAATATTTTCCCATAAAAATTTAAAATTACAATAATTTTAAAAACTCTCATACTTTTAAAGTATTTTAACTGTGGGAATGTGTCAGCACTTAGAAAAATCTATAATTAATTATATTATCTCATTGTGCTGGTAAAAGAAAATTTATAAAATGACTTTTTATATTTTGGTATTTCGTCTATGCAAATGATAATAGTAAGCATTAAAGTACCATTATAGTATCATGCAATAAAACGTGATTACATATTTTATAGAAGCAATATATAGGAATTATTTCAGTAAAGTAATAATAGTTTTTAAGTTGATGAATGATTTGAATTATAATATAAATTTTTACAATGAAATATTAAAATTTGACTGAGTTTTGCTGCCATAAGTTTGTAAATTTAACATACTCTGGTTACAGATTCATATACTTCAAATGTATAAAATAGTTCAAATATATTATCTTCTTTAGCTTACTTTTTATTATTATCTTCTGGATTTTGCCTATCGTGATGCACTTTTCTTAATTCTTACATTTAAATTATTTAAGATAATACAAGTTACAACGGTAAAAAAGTTTTCCATTATTTATTTGAAGTTGTGCATTTAATTTTACAGAAGAATATGGTTTTGTAGCAATTTAGATGAAATGGAATTTTAGAACTTCTAGATAAGCTTATTCTTCTTATGTTAGAAATTTTTCTGGGCATATAAAATATTTTTCAGAGATAATACAAGTTAAAATTCCATGTCATCAATTGAGACTTACAGTAATAAATGAAATAAAATATTATCAGGGTGTAACTAAATCACAATCATTCCCAGAAATTACATTGTTCACTTACACCTGACGAAGAAAACTCAAAAGTATTTTTCATCGAGGAATGGTACAAAAGTCTAAAGGTATTTATGAGCTGCATTAAAATATTCCATTTGAATTTTTTTTAAAACTGCATGATATAAGCTTAAGACATTATTTTATTTTTTATTTAGATTATTTCAATGTATGAGTAATATACAAAAACACTTTTGCTGATTAAGGATTTTTTTATTAATGACATTTTTTTAATCAAATCTAATAAATTCAAAAAAATGGTTTGTAATAAGCAATCAATAATGTTTGCAATCTTTAGGAAAATAACATTTGAAAAGTCACAGGATAACAATAAATGTAATCTAAAAAATATTAATTAATAATTATAAATTAACTCAAATTGCTTTTAATTTGATGAAGAAATTTTTTCAAGTCATTTCCCCATAACACATTACATGGTAAAAGTGTAAAATTAGGTTTATACATAATTTTTTACCTTCATTTTCCTCTTGCTGTCAATTTAATATTTTTACAAAATTTATTTTCGGAGAATAGTTTGATATACTCTTTCACATAAATATATTTTATAGTTTATCATTACTATATTGTAAATATAACAACATCTGTTTGTGATAAAGATTTCTATCGTATTAATTATTCATTTTAAATACAATTTTACTAATAAACGTTATGAATTCAAAAAATAATAATTTAAGTTGTTGTCAGGTGTCTTTTAATTACTTTTAATTCAATAAATTTCACTAGGAATTCTAGCATTTGCATTCAGATTTGTTTTAATTATGTATAAATTACATTCGAATCAAGAATCCCTTACAATTTAATAAGCATAAATATATTAGTATACATTTTTTTTCTTTATTACAAAATGTGGATTTTTAAATTGATGTTATATAAATATATAAATTCTTCGATTGTTAAAATATATCAATTATTTAATGAGATTAATGTTATACAACCTTCTTATTATAAATTAAAAAATAATGTAATTTGTATAAAAGTTACATCCAATTACATGACTAAACTATTTTTTAAATGTTAAGAAACTGAATGAATTCTTTATCAGTTTTAATATAAGGTATCCTATAAAGTTCTATTGTTATATTACATAATAGCCAATATTTACTTAATTGGACAGTTATTACAACAGTATTTATTCGAACATTTATTACTTGACAGTAATATTTATCAGATAATGTATAATAATCTTTAGCACTTTTTATTTACATGATAAGAAGATCAGTTTTTTTTTTTTTTTTTTTTTTTTTTTTTTTTTTTTTTTTTTTTTTTTAAATATTTTGTCCAAACGTAATTATTTCTTTAAAAAGAAATATCGGACACAATGTTTATAAAATGCAATCGCATCATTCCAAAAGTTCCAAGCTTCTCAATGACTATTTCAGGGAGAGTTACTGAAAAATAAATTTTGTGCAATGGATTTCTCTCGTTATTAATGTTCTGAGCTGTAACATATGTGTAAGTATGACGTGATAGTGATAATACAACACCATGAACGCACGCATAATAAGAACATAAATACATTGCATTTCAGACTTATGCATCGAGATACTTATGCATGTCATGCGATTAACAGATAAAATGATATGATAGGGAAGGAACCTGCGGAATCGGAAATCTTGTGTTTCTCAGTAAGGAAGAAAAATCTTTTTACAAATTGTTTTATAGGTGAGAGGAAATGATCACCATTAAGAATGGCAGAGCAAGGAAGATCAAAATATTTCCATAACATACATAATGATGAAGGAAGCTCGGACATTCCCGATATTTTAATAGGTTATTCTTCCTTGTTGCATATTGACTTTCTTGGCGAAATAACTGTCATATATGGTACGTCATAAATTCCTGAAGAATCTTGATGCAGTAAAATTTATATCACAATAAAGCTATGTATGTACAGCTAAGAATGAAATATAAGGAAGAAAGTATTGACTTATTAAAAGCTATATTATGAGAGATTATTTCAGGTGTTATTTTAGGTGTTAGGTGCTATTTACATGTTAAAACATTGTATAAAGTTAGGTTATTTCCAAGTTCTTTCCATGCACTCCTTTTTTGACAAATCGTTTAATGCAAATCTATATGTAATACAAATCTATATGAAATAAAAAGTTGTACAGTTATATAAATCTCAAATATTTCCTATTATTTTTTTAGAATTGGATAATTATACATTATACTATGTTTTTTTACGTACTAGTTTATCTCTAATTTTTCTTAATGTTTTTATAAAAATACAATCTTGATTTGTTTAAAAATATTATCTGAGATTCTATTTGTTATGTAAGAATACATAGATACTACTAATATAAATTAAATAACCAAAATATATTAAAAGGATTGTTTTTCTTACATAAAATGCATAATGTAATTCAAAATCGATTAGACTTTTTGAAAAAAAATAGATTACATTTACTTTGAAATGATTTTTATTTAATTTCGTTTATCTTTTAGTGCTTATTGAAAAAATATATAAATATGTATATATCACATACAGATAAATTTAAAAAAACATTCATAAATACGTACATTAATGTTGTAACCATTAATCCCATCGCTAGAATATTAACTGAATTTTTTTAATTCCGTCAATGAAATTTTCTTCTCAAAATATTTTTCTAATGGAAAAAAATTCTGCTTTTCTGTGATAACTTAAGAAGTATCCTAAGATTAATTCGTTATTAACTTTTTGCATATTTCAGTTAATGTAATTTTCTCACGTACACGAAGGAATAAATTAACTACGAATTTTTTCAATGATTTTTTTTCGAAACAAATACCATTATATTAGTTAATTGAGAATTTCATTAAGAGGAAAAATCTATTTGATTTTCTTTTTAAATCAGTGATTATAAGAGACCAATAAAGAATAAGTTTTTCATGTGTTAAATAACTTTACTCAATCTTAATTACCTTGGGATCCAAAGAAATATATTTTTTTATTTGTTTACAAAGGAAATCATAATCAATCATTAACTTATTAGTAATAGATTTATTTTTGCCTTAAATTAATTTTACATTGATATACATTTTTCAAATATATTATAGCAAACGTAAAAGAAAAACACTATATTTTTAATGTTAATTACATTTTGATTAGAGTATTTTAAGAAAAATATCGATGATAATTTCTTTTTATTTAATTGTGTGCATTTGCCAATATTTCAGAAAATTCCTGGTTCTTTAAAAGTGTAATATTCGTTATAAAAAAGGATAAGTTACTATAAATACAAAAATAACTAATAAACTGCTTAAAAGTGCAATATTCTTTATATAATTATATAATAGATTATTTTATAATCAATCTCTTATTATTAATCTGTGACTTCATTTCTTTATATAAAACTGATTCCAAGTAAAATCATTTCTCTAAACTTACACGTATGAAAGATAACCTTACTATAAACGAAAACATTACGATAAGTAAAATAAAAAAAAAGTCAATAATTTCTCTAAAATGTCTTAAACTCAAAAAAGTTCTAAGTTATTGTGTGCATTAAAAACATTTAAAGCATATATTTTGTATAAACGTGAAAATTACTTACTACATAATCTTAATATGGCCAAAAGTTCATCTGCCTTTATTGATATAAGATAGTTTTCAAATATTTGTGGACTTGTATTTAAAATTTAGTAACTTAAAATGAAAAACTTATTCGAACTCAAAATAATATACATTTCTAAGTTTTATTAGCATGAAAAATTATGATTCCTTTTACAATTCTTTAAAATATAATACTTAAGATCCTTAAATATCCCTTATGAAATCAATGGAAAATCTAGTACATTCATAAATTTTCTTTGGGTACTTAAAAGTCTATTTCTGTCTATATTTGTACTGTGACCTAGGATATTATTGACACTTCTCTGAGTATAAACATTACACATTTACTAGAATCTGACAAAATGGATTCATAGTATCCTTTATGATGATTGTCGTTGATTCAAAACCACATATAATACCGTTTTAAGTGGTGTTGTGATAAAATAACTGTTAGAAATAACGTATTGTTTGAAGAATAAAAACCACTTTGTACGAGTCTGGCAGTAACACATTTATAATATCACAAGTTGAATTGGAGTGCAGATGTTTATTATACTACAGATTAACACCATGGCGTGGGGACCAAACATTTATAATTTCATATCACTATTTCCCATCATAGTTTAGAATATGACGCCTAAATGATATTTGGGAATGTCCACTATCCCCAATGATGTTATAATATTTTTAGGGAATGTTAAATACCCCGAAACACCAAGATAACACCAGAACTACACAGAGTGAATTAATTATAATGTTTTGCAATATATTCGGATACTTTCCTTACTATGTATTTCTAATTTTTTTCTGGTTGCAAAAACTGTAATTTGATTTAATGTCTTATGCATAACTTGTCTCAGCCTCTTCCAAAGATGATCTATCTATAGTAAATGGTTCAGCGAAAATGCATATCTATCTTACGGGTGATATTTCACGCAATCTTTATATATGTACATTAATCTGTTGTTAAATGTTTTCCTATGTTTCACTATATAGCCACTCCATTTTTATCATGTCGTTATGATCACCACTTATTGTTTCGTTCTTGTATTGATTCTCCTCATTTTCAGCATGTACGTTGCATATTTTGAAAATTTACATCTACGTAATGAGTGTGATATTATATTCATTAATAAGTAAATTGTTAAATATCTTTGGAAACTATTGAGACGCATTACATTTTAAGCAAAGTCAGCCATTTGTTGATCATATATTGTAGCGAAATTGTACATAAATTATTTACTTTAGTTAGTGGTGCCATAATTTTTTTACATAATTTTAACTTCATATTCCATGTCTCTTAATGAAAACAATATATAATATTTTCAAATTAAAAAAAGAAAACTAACCTTGTATTGATAATTATTAATAAATTCCAAAAAATATATTCTTTTAAAATATATTGATTCTTAAATTCATTAAGAGTAAAAAATTGGAAAAGTTAGATTTTGATAAATATGTCTCATATGAAATTGAGTGTTGTTTATTTATTTTGCAAATCGAATAGACTACAAGTATTAAAGCTTCTCAATTTTTTTATTTCTAATAACATAAGTTCACATAATTTTGATTTGGGGGAAAAGAAATCCATTATTTTTTTGTGCATAGATGTAGAGATCTATGTTTCGTAAAATATTGATTTAACAATATCAGATTTATGATAGTTGGAAAAGAGCTATTTCACACTACAAAACCATTTACTTTTTATTTGTTCCATACAGTTAGGAATTACAAGGTGTTAAAATTGGAAGTCAGCAAAAACAAAATTAGGTATATTTTACAGTTTGTATTTGATAAAGGCAAATATGTAAACCAGGATGCGGAATTTGAATTCTTAATGGAGTTAATGGTTCCCCTACTGTAATAGCCAATTACATGTAATTTTAGTTTCGTTGATTACGCATAGGTATTTTGTTGTTAAAGGTCGCCCTGCACAGGTAGGTCCAACATTGCCTACGAGATAAAGATCAACCATGAAGCAAATGATACCATAATCAAAAAGTGAATACGGGGAATATATTTAAAAAAATCTTTAAAATCACTTAAAAAGAATTTATTTCTTTTTCCCCAAACTAATATTTTCTTACATCAAAACATTACAGTAAGCAAATTTAGCTATAAGTTTGTTGTAAAAAGTCCGCAGAATTCAGCGTACCAGTAACAATATTTACATTTCCTTTCTATTTAATACCTGTATTTAAAATAAACAAATAAATTATTTAAAATTAAAATTAGTTTAATAAATAAAACCAACGTTACCATGATTTTTCTTTTAACAAATGAATATGTCTATCTTTTAATACAAGATTTCCGCGGATTTTCGAAATGTATTATTTATAATGATTTCAAATAACAAGATTCCTAAGAATGACTTATGTTTGAATTTAACATACTTTAAGATATAAAATCATAGAGAGAATTCAAAAATTATTTTTTATCTTAAATTTCAACAAAAACCTATCTTCCGATATATTAAACTATTCAGCTTTTTATGTTAAAGGAAAAATCTATCACTGGGCAAATGTGAATATATAAATCACAAAATGTACTAATTTCTGGTATTAAAACTTTGTAATTTTTAGATAAATTGTAATATTTGTAATTTTACAATGGATTTACAAAATAAAACTGGAATTTACAATGAAAATAAAATCGGAATTAATAATGAATTAAGAAAATTTGAAATATTTAATGAAGTACGTAGTAATTATTTTAATTGAATTTTACGAGAGCATTTGGTGTTGCATTATTTGTGTTTAAATTTACAGAATAAAATTCGTAATTTTGAATATTAAATCTTTTAGCATTACTAAATAAATTTACATAACATAATATATTATTGATACCTTTATTTGATATTTTTTAAACATGTTTATTACAGTATGAAATAAATAATGGAGATTTTAAATACACATTTAGATACTTGAATGTTATAGCAAGGGAAAATTGCTCCTATTAAAATCTAAGTAATACCAATATAGAATATAGTGTATAAATGAATGATTATCTGTACTCATTTAGATTGTAAAAAACAAATATATGTGATTATAAATCCTACCAGTTTAATTAAACTGTTAATATTAAAAGCTAAATTGCCTTGTGTTATTTTTTTATTTATATATAAATTACTGAAAACGATAATATTTGGTGATTATTATTCCCGATTTAAAACGTAGGTCTAAAATAAGTACAAGATATCCTAAGTTCTAAAATCAGAGTATAGATATTTTATTTCTAAAATAAACTTTCTCTTAATTGTTTGATTATTTTATGTATCGTACAAATATTTGTTTTCTAAATGATATATACTATATAATTGTTTAGTTCCAAATTATAATACTTTCACACACTTAAACACACAAATCTGTCATCAAGAACACTGATTTGTTGTTTCACAGTATAATTAAAAGATTTGTGAAAAGAAAATATTTGAAGAAATATGTGTACGTATGAAATTGACTAGTAAATTCATCAGAAATTGATTTAAAAGGCATATTTTCCTTTTAAAATCTATTGCATGTAACATTTCTCAAATCAATGATTAACCGAAGAGCAATAATTGTTGAACTGAAATTAATGTAATAAGTTTATTTAAATTTTCTTAAAATATATTTTTATATTTTACTTACTAGCAGGTAGTTTAGAGTAATCTTAAAGGTTAGGTTAGTGAAAATTAATAATAAATATTTTTATCGATATATTGCTAATTGTTTAAATTAAGTTTTTTATCTTTTATTCAACTTTAAACAATCATTCCTTTGTACAGAAATTTTATTGTTTCCTATAGAATAATTAAGAAATAATTTATTTACTTGATTCACATAAATAGTTGTTAAGAACCAAAGATGACTTTCTGGCTGGATAAATTTACAAAAAGTTTAAAATTTTATTCGCAATACATAAAATCTATCTTTCTCACCTTCCACAACATAAATATTTTTGATCACTACTTAGTTTGATGTTGCTAGCATTTCCAGGACATCATTAGAAATGCAAATAATATAAATGTGTCAGAATGATATTACAAAACTTATTTTACATCATTTAAATTATTCAAAATATTTTTTACACAAGAAAATCAAGAAATCCTTAATTTCTGGTAATTTCTTATAAAGTCATGGACTTAGTTATTGAAAGAAATGTCAACATAATTTTGTTTCATTTATACAAAAATAAATTTCCTAAAATATCTTATAAAATAAGCACACACACACATTTTAAATAAATGAACAAGAAATTAGTGTTCTGCCTTTAAGAAAATTTCTTGCAGCTTTTTTGGAATAGCATTTTCAGCCAAAGTTACATAAATGATATGTTAGATTTCAGCCATTATTCGTTGTTCAAGGTAAGGAAACTAACATGCTTGTCTTTACGCTTTCGGAATGAGATATTTTTCCGATTATCTTGTCGACATTATTCTTTTTGGATTTAAGAGTTCTACCTCGTTTAACTGGGATTTGGATAATTGGTGGTCTTAATGCTTGACTTATTACTTAGTTGATCAGTTAAAAAAAACGTAACGGGATAACATATTTTCATGTTTACCTAAAGTTAGTAAATATTTTGTTTACTATTAATTATATATATATATATATATATATATATATACAGATTAAACAAACTAAAGAAAATAATTTAAACCAGGGTCTTTCTAACCTATAGTGGTAATTTCGAATCTGATGAAGCATCATGCAAATTTGATAAAATTTATAAATAAAAGCTGCTAACATTTCATAAAAGTATTAAATGTTTCATATTAAAATTTTAAAAGGCAGCATTTTATAACTTTTTAAAATTTTATTGTAATTATATTGAACAGTACACACAAAAAACAAATATTTTATAATTATTCACAAAGAAACTCAATTTCAGACACCCAAGAAATTCAATTCATGAAATTTTGCAGATGAAAATATTTTTATGCTTTTGAAATTATTTTTCAAATTTTCAATATACGTAAAAGATCAGTTACATTTAAATTTTATTAAAATTTTTAAGTGTTAAATTAGGTGATATTGAGAATAAAATCTCTCGTTTCAATTAATATAATTATATACAATCTATTAAATTTTCAATTTGTTTGAAAAATGTCAATTTATATTTAAAAAATCCACTTTTCTGCTGTTAATATTAAATTAACTGTATAAAAAATGTACAAATGCTTGAAGAAATAAAAAAATGATTCCAAAGAAATATGATAGGTTTGGCGTTTGAAGTTTTGAACAAAATAAAATAAACATATTGTCTTATAATACTTATAATTCGCAGAATCTTATTTAAATACATAGTATACATACACATACATGTAAAATACATAGTATATGTATTTTGCATGTGTGAAAGTTCATAAATTTATGTTTAATGGAAATAATAAGTATCAGTATCTTAACGCTTTGATTTATCGTAACAACAATTAATAATTTAGAGAAACTGAATGCATAATATCATTTAGAATCTGCCAATTGAAATGTATGTATGGCATGGTTTTTACTCTAATTGTTGAATTTTTCTGTGAATTAGTTTTTATACACATAATGTCTATTAGCCTTCCTGGTGTGCAAATCACAGATTGTATGCCGTATAATAGTGGAAAATCACCATAAAATCCCCAAGCAACCACTACAAAAATTTTATTTCTGTAAGAGGCTGAAAGTAAATCATTTAAGAGAAGTAAGACATTCATCTCCTGTTATCCGTCAGTCCTTAGTGATGATATCAGTATTTCACTACCATTTATCACTAAGAAATTGTAATTTATCTAATATTTTGCACAAAGCTTCAATAGAGATAATGAATCACAAAATGTGACTCATGAATCTAAAAATGATGGGGAACCCTTAATTTTGTTGTCCTGCTTTAAAATGAACAATGAAGTCGATAATTGCTTGAAACGATACATTTTTAATAAATAGATTGCGAAAATAAGTAATAAAAATTTTGTTTTAAACATATATTATAAGTGCACTGGAGGAACACATAAAATTTGGGTCTTTACATTTTTACTGTTGACTTTATATGTATATAAATAAACTACACTTAAATATCCCAAGCAATATAAATAGAATTATAGCTTCATAAATTTAAATGCACCATAGATAATTAATAACTTTTATTATAAAGTGGTATAAAAATTACTGTTACAAAAATATGCTAAAAAATATATCAAATATCTTTCATTGTCATATATTTTCTTTTTATTTTAATCAATGTTTAAAGGATATTTTATTGTCCCAAAGTTATAATATTTGGACAGTATTATTTGGAAGAATCCAGATATTGATAAATTAAATTATTTTAATCGTTGAAGAATATGCAGGTGGACACCTATTATTTTCTAAATGGAGGACTTGTATAATATGTGTACCCATTTTTTTTAATTATTTAGAATTCCTTTAGAGAAAAATTATAAAGAATCATGTTATGCATTATTTTATCTAGAAATAAAAATTATTACACAATGTGTTCAAGCATTGTTACAATGATATGCCAAAGATTTATATAAATATAAATGTAAAAAATTTATTTTCCAATAAATTCAGTCTGATAGCCTATTTTGTTGAATATATGCCATCTTGATTTCGAAGATAAAAGTTCTTTCCTTAAAATAGTAAAGATGAATCTGTTACAATACTCCTTCACAATCTTCCAAAGATCGAATGCTATGGAATGTCTCTCAAAAAATATTTTAAATGTCCAAATACACAGTAATCTATAGGTGATTTCTCGGAGTACTTAAGTGGGACGTATTTACAGGAAATTGTATGAATTCCTGTTTCATACTCAATTTTCGTCATAATAGTAAAAGTAGTTTAAAAGGTTTAGAAGTATAGCTTGGAGCTTTATCTTTATGGATTTTAACACAGTGAAGATTGTTTGGATAAAGATATCGAATTTCTTCTTTAATATGCCTGATAAAACATATTTCGAATAGTAATCCATTGGAATTTTAACAATTTTTCTATTTTCCTTAATATATACTTAGTTGTATTGTTTCTGTTAATGTATGATTTTCCAATATGAGAAAATTCATTAATAACCATAAAATCTTGAGGAAAACTTCTTATTTTCTCTAAACTATTTTATTAAGTATTTTTGTCCTCTTTTTTTTGGTGTTTTTCTATTTCACTCATCGATAGCTTCTTGGATGAGTGCAATAGAAAAAGATTCGGTTTGATTCTTAATTTTTTTCTATTTAACTCATGTAAATATATCCAAATTTCATAAACTATAACTACATATTTCTATTTTTCACTTACCAAATAATTTTCATACAACAATCTGATGTAGTTTTAAACTGAGAAAAATGTTTTCGAAGCTAAGTGATGAACTTCGTGAATTTTTGTTTCAAACAATGACAACTATTATGATAGTTGGTCTTTCCTTTAAAACATGAGATGTGACTTTATATGTATTCATGCCTTCATCAATATATATATTTTTCTTTTTCTCCCAAAATAGTATATATTTGATGTTTCTTTAAATTTAAGTATACAAATATTAAAACAATATTTAAATAAATACAAATATTGTTTTAATAACTGAAAAAGAGTATTTTTTATCAGATAATACAAAAATATAGATTATAATTCAATGTTTATTTTTCAATGACATTGGCATTTTTAAAGTGATAATTAAGACCTGTTACAGTTTGATACCAATGACATATTTATTTTTAATTTAATATTTAACTCCGTGGAAAAAATCAAAATCATTAAAAATTTGTGAGAACACCTCTATATTTTAAAACAGTATACCAGCAAAACTGTATTTCTTACTTAAACAAATTTAGTAATTTAAAATATTTATATTTCTAATGTATTATCCATTAAAATAAACCACATATTCTACAGATTTTAGTTATGTATGGGGAATACATTTTCCCATTATAAAACCTGAGAAATGTTTTTACTGTCATAGTTATGCAAATAATAACTTTTTGATACCCAATGAGTGATTATTTAATTTTAATAATTCACATTTTATTTTATCTACGTGTTTCTTTAAATAATACCTTAACCCAGACAAATATTTAACTCAGACTATTATCAAAATTTATTTTAATAATATTTTTAACTATTGTAGTAATTTTTATAATTTTTCTCAAGAAACTTTATTTATTATGTATTTAAACTGACGCCACCTAAGTTGCAAGACTAAGAAAGGTAAGAAATATCACAACAAAATCTACTATGTAGATAACATTATGACCCATTGTCAAATGATTAATTTTATAGATTTCTGTGAAGTGTGGTTGCTGCTAAAATCATTAGCCAGAGTAGCCGCCATTGCTAAAGATCATCACTGCCACAAGCATTAGCATTGATTCTAGAATAATTTGGATGTGTGCTCGGGGTACTGCAGACCAAGCAGCTTCTACACATTGCCAAAGTTTATCATGCGGCAGCTGGAGATACAATTTGGATCAATCGTTAAGCAATCATGAATCACATGCTTTCTATCGGCGAAAGATCTGTAGAGCTAGCCTTCCAGGGAAGCAATTCAATCTGGAGATTGACGAAATACCCTTAGACAATGTATGCAAAGTGGGGTTGCGCATTATCCTGCTTAAATATGGCTGTGAGCAAGCCCTGAAGGTTAAGAAGGACAACTGGCTCCAACACAACATAGGTGTAATGCTGGATTTTTACAGTACCGGCAATGTGTGCTAGATAAGTGTGAGAGTAATATCCAATACCACCCTATACCATTATACCCGTTGAAAGACCAGTATTGTGGTGCATAATGAAGCTGCTCAGCATCCTCTCATCAAAACGTTTCCAGGCTTGAATGCGACCATCGTGTTGTTGCAAACTGAAGCCTGACTCGTGAGTGAAGACAACTCTATTCCATTCTGCTGTTCTTATCCTTCTTTCATGGCACCATTGGCAGGGAAGGCATCTATGGTTCGGGGTCAATGGTAGACGTATCAATAGATGCTTTAGGGGCAGAACACTCTGCTGTAATTAAAGTCGAATAGTAAGTGCAGAAACTGTATGATGTGTTACAGACTGAATGTGCTGTGCTATGGTTCATGATGTAGTTCAGTGATCCGTCACTGTATTGAGCACAATTTTCTTGTCATCACTTAAAGTGGTTCACGGAGGTGAATGCAATCGAACACGTCAGTCCGTGAAACCCTCCTGAGTCCATCGATCACATATTCGCGCAGTTGTTTACTTTCGTCCAACACGAATACTGGTTTCCTCGAAGAATAATCCCTTATGTTGGTAGGAAACTATTATTTCTCTGTCGAACTCGAATCCTTGTTTAAAACATAATCGCTTTTTTAATTGGCATAGTTAATCGTTTTTTTTTTTTTTTTTTTTTTTTTTTTTTTTTTTTTTTTTAAAAAAACCACAAGAAAAACACAATTGCCAAACTTAAAATTTTCGAAGTCTCCAAGCCTTAAATATCACCTTGATGTGGTGCCACAGGTACGCGTGATGTGCGTCTGCTATGAAATTTTAAGCACTTGTCTATCTCACCTCTTTTAATGATTGTTGTAAACTTCATGTTATTTGTATGCTTCCTTCAGGGTGTTGTATTAACGGTGGCCAGCAGTGTATATGACTTCACTTCTTCTCAATATTTGAAAGAAATTGCCATTTAGTGGAATTTTAAAATCGTAACAATATAGCTCTTACGAGAACAATTTGTGTGTTTATAAATATTAAAAGAAATAATTCACCCTTTCATGAAACTTTAGTTATCAGATCTTAAAAGACACCCTGGTATGAAATTCCAGGTACATTTATTTTTTCAAGTTTAATTTCTCTCGTTCCATTTATAACGTGCACAATTTTACTCTCATACATATTCATAATACAACATATTAGTGTATATTTAATTATTAATATTTGTTAGCACGAATGTCATTTTCCTTTTCTTGTTAATTAAATACATAAAAATTTTATTTCATTGGTGGCGAAATATAAACATTTTATTAGTAGTAATCCTGAACTTATAAATATTAATTTGTATATAATGAAAAGAAATTAAATAATTATTGTGAGAAATTAAAATTTTAATTGAGATAAATAACACTTAAGATATGTTTATAATTTATTAAATATGTAAGTGCTTGTTTCTTGTAATAAGTTAATAATTTCTCTTGTTTTGATTACGGCATTATAAATGTTCTTAGACTACAGGTTTTGATATCCACTACTAAAAATTCTACTAAAATTTGAATCAGAATTACTAATAAATTTAATAATCCATATGGTTATATCTACCACGTTATATATAAAATACTTTTTATAAATATAAAAAATAATAAATGAAGTACACAAAGGCTTCTTAATATTAATTTAAAACGGAAATCAAAACCCTTTTAAAAATCATTTGACATAAGATAAGGAAGTTAAAATGTTTAAAAGTGAAAATAGATAACAATTTTTTAAACTTTTATTTTTATCAAGTGTTCGGTGACATTTTATTTATCAGTATAAAATATAATTGCTTATTGATAATTTAGTTAGGATTTATATAATAAATTTTTATTATTTAAGAAACGCGCATTTTATTGATTCTTCATATACAACACATTTCTCATTAAGTGTGCATATTAACCAATTATAATCCCATAAAACATGAAAGAAGCTTATTCAGTAATTGTAAAACTATATAAGGTATAACAAGGGAAAAATATAAGTTAAAGAGAACAGAGAGGGTAAATTAAAGTGGAAAGTACAATTTTTCTCGGATGAGAAACATTTCAATCTTAATGACCCGGATAGAGTCTGGATTGCAACTGAAACAAGCTTAAGGAAAGAAATAAACCAGATTTAAAAGATAGTTTAAAGAGTTCAATAACAGGAAATAAATGTATTTAATTTAGTTTATGTTGGCTTTGGATCTTAATTTAAACTTGGTGCAAATATAAATAAAACAATATAGTTTATTTGTGAGACAATGGTCAAAATAAGAGAAATTTTCCCTTTGAAAATGTTTTGATATTTGTTTCTATCTGTTAAAATAAACTTTTGTCATTTATAAAATTATAATCATTTATCATTTTCTTTAATTCAAGTGAAAAACCGTTGTTAAATTATATGAAAATAAAATCGACTACTAAAAGAGAAAAAAAAACAGATCTAAATAAGTCATTTTAAATTTTTAAATAAATAGAAATATATCATAGCTTTATACAAACAATTCTTAAAAGAAATTATATTACGGAGTCAAACTGAGATTTTACTCCAGATAATTTTAGTGATTAATTTTTATTTTCCTTTATTAATCATGCGGTTTTTTATCCCAAGAAAAGAATAATTTGTGAGAGAAATAATAAGTTTTATGAACAATTTTTAAAATATTTTTGTTTAAATGTCTAAATAAAGATAACAGTTACATTTCTTCTTAAAAAACTAATATAAAGATAAAATCTCATGGTATGCATAAATTTGGACATTCAATTCTCGTTTTCAGATAGAATAATAACGTATTAAAATTAAAATATGTTATTAATTGCTTTTAAGATAAAATAGAATTTTTAATTATTTTATCAGATTTTTTTCATGGTTATACGAAGTAAAAGTAATGTAATTTAAGTTGAAATATATTACATTATGTTACCATTTTTATTTGAGTAAATGAACTGCTTTAAATAGACTTTAAAAATATTTAAAGTTTTAACAGATTCTGAATTTTAAAAATTTCATAACAAAGAATTCAAAGAAAAACGTAAAACAATTTTATTACAAATAAATAGGTTTTCTCGGAAATTTGTTTGAATAATTTAATTATTCTTCCATCTTGGATATTGTATATTCAAGATTTTTGGATTGTCATTAGAAATTATAAAATTGTGTGCACTATTAATTTTTTTTCATAAAATGAAACATCTTCTGAGAAAAGAAAAAAGGAGTCCTTATGATATGTGTTTAATCAGATACGATTTAATTTGATCAAGTCATGTATATAAACGTCAAAAAATATGCAAAAGTACATGATCAGTAATTTGGCATTTACTTCAATATTTTATGAATTCAGAAAAATTAATAAATAATTGGATGATAGAATCTATTCTTCTAATTTATAATAAATATTTTTGTATGAGTAAATAATATTTTTCCTTTGAATGATCATTTTCATTTAATTTCATTTCAATTTTATATACCCTTCATATCTCATTTTAACCCATTTTATCTCACATAATTTCATTAAAAATGTTTAAATATTTTCACTGAAACTTTTTTTAATAAGTGTTCATGCTTGGTGAAGTAAAAATATAGAAAAAAGAAGAACACGTTTCTAATTTCTGTGATCATCTTTCATTCATTCAAATTCACATTAATTTAGTGTCATATTAGTTTAGAAACAAATAAACCTCTAATGAATTCATGTTACATAGTATTTTCCAACTTTTTGATTTCTCTAATAGCAGAAGTTAAATTTATATGCTTAGCATACGAAAATCAAGAATAAATGCCAAACCTAAATGATATTAAACAGTCTGCTTACATTTCCGAATACAGGATGTACAATAATGTACAATTGTTTAATACAGGTTTTTAATTAAAAAGTACTTATTTAAAATATTTTTCATTACTTTTAATCTTTGGAAGTAATGTCAAAGAAACATTTTTATTTCAATATACATCAGATTTTTCTATGATTTTGGTTTCCTTGTGAATAATATTTTAACAGACTTTATCTTCTCCTGATCTCTTAAAAAATCAATTATATTATAGAAAAACGGCAGAAATAAAGAGTGTAAGTATGAAAAGACTGCGAACCCCAGTGATTCATACATTTAATTATGACAATTCAATATAAAGGGTATCTACACCAGAATAATTCTAAAGGAATACATGGAAATTCAATACGTAGAAATGTATGTTTAAAATAGCTGAACCTTGATAGAAATATATATTTTTCTTATTATTATCTGATATTGAAATGTAAATGGCATAAATAAATAAAAAAATGTTTTTTAACGTTTGATGGTTTATTACTGTAAATGACTTTAATTTACTGCTTTTTTATTTTTAAAATTCATTTCAGGAAATTTTACATCTCAAATGACCGATTAATAACTAAGACACAAATAATTTATTTTTTCTCAACAGCCGAATCAAGAAGAAAAAAGGATTTTAGAATGGTTTCATGAAAGAATTCAATGCTTATTTTTTCTTTCTGAAATTCACAGTAACTTGTATTTGAATGTCAAAGACTGTCAAAGCAATTAACAAGCGTAATTAAAATCACTAATTTATATCCAGACCTTTTCGAGTGTTATTAAAATGTAGCTGCATAAAATTGACACTTTAATCGTAAATAGTATGTTATTTTTAGGAAGAAACGTTTATCACATTCCAGCTAGTCTTGACAATTATTATTAAAAAAATGAGCATAATTATAAATTATTTAATATTTAGTTTTACAAGAATGTGCGTATTTTTTACAGGCGATCAAAATTCAGTTTTTCCTTTTTTTTTTTTTTTTTTTTTTTTGTGCAGCTGACATTTTGACTCAAATTTTAATTTAAAAAAAGTAAGTGTGCTGTATCTATTATTTAAATTTGAATAAATATGAGATTAATAATATATATGAGATTTTTATATAATTTTCATAATTTCACCATCCATAGTCTCAATGATTAATACCTAAATTTTAAAAGATGGAAATATATTTTTTATATATTGAAAAATATATAATCTCACAATACTAATATTTCAATTTTTAAAAAGTATAACAGAAAAATACTATAAAATATATTACATAGTTATGAATTTGATCGAAATCTTAATAAGTACACTACTGATCATTAAAATTGCTGCACCAAGAAGGTGACATGCTACAGTCGTGAAATTTATACGAAAGGAAGAAGGTTCTGTGATATGCAAATAATTAGCTTTTCAGCGCATTCAGACAAAGCAGGCGCCAGTAGCGACACCTACACTGTGTTTAAATGAGGAAATTGTTCAGCCGGCTCCTCATACACAAATTGCATTTGAAAGTTGTTGCCTGGTGAAAAGTTGTTGTGATGCCTCGTGTAAGATGGAGAAATGAGTACCAGCACGTTTCTGACTTTGATAAAGGTCGAATTGTAGTGTACCGGGATTGCGGTTTATCTTATCGCAGTATTGCTGATGGCGTCGGTCGAGATCCAATGACTGTTAGAAGAATATGGAATCGATGGGTTCAGAACAGTAATACGGAATGCCATGCGGGATCTCAACGGTCACCTATCACTAGCAGCCGAGAAGACAGGCATATTATCCGCATGGCCATAATGGATCGTGCAACCACGTCACGAGCCGTGAGTCAAGAAACGGGGTCATTTGGAAGACAACAAGTGTCTGTACGAACAGTTCGACGATGTTTGCAGCAGCATGGAATCTCAGCTCGGAGACACTGGCTGCGTTTGCGTCATAGACAAGAGCGCCTTCAATGGTGTGATCAACGACGAACCTGGGCGCACGAATGGCGAGACGTCATCGTTTCAGATATATGCTGGTTCTGTTTACAGCATCATGATGATCGCATCCGTGTTTGGCGGCATCGTGGTGAACGCACACTGGCAGCGTGCATTCGTCATCGTCATACTGGCCCATCACCTGGCGTGATGGTATAGGGTGCCATTGGATACACGTCTCGGTCACCTCTTGTTCGCATTGACGGCTTTGAACAGTGCACGTTACATTTATGGTGTGTTACGACCCGTGGCTCTACCCTTTATTCGAGCCCTGCGAAACCCTACGTTTCAGCAGAATAATGCCCGACCGCATGTTGCCGGTATTGTACGGACCTTCCTTGATACGGAACATGTTCGGCTGTTGCCCTAGCCAGCACGTTCTCCAGATCATTCACCATTAGAAAAAGTCAGGTCAATGGTTGTCAAGTGACTGGCTCGTCACCAGATGCCAGTCACTACGGTTGATGAACTGTGGCACCGGGTTAAAGCTGCATGGGCATCTGTACCTGTACATGCAATCCAATCTCTGTTTGACTCAATGCCCAGCTGTATAACTGCTGTTATTACTGCCAGAGGTGGTTGTTCTGGGTACTGATTTCTCAGGATCTTTCCAGCCAAATTTTTTGAAAACTTAATCACTTGTTTTTTTTTAGTATAATATATTTGTCCAATAAATATCATTTTGTTATCCGCGTTTTTCCCTGGTGTAGAAATTTTAATGGCCAGTAGTGCATATAACATTTTTGAATCAAACTTTCATTTTAAGTATCTTAAATATAAAATTCTGGCTAAATTTGGTATTTATTGTTATTTAAAGCCATATAATATAAAATTTAACTGAAACATCTTCATGATCAAATGAAACAATTAAAATTTTTTACATTAAAAATTTTAGTTTAAATGAAATGTATTATTCCATTTGTATTTCAATATTTTTTATTACAAAATTGGGAATTTTATGATGAATACATAATATTTTTTAGAAACTACTAAATTAAAGCATAAATGTGTTTTACTGTTGTTATTTTTTTCAATCTAAAATTATATTCTATGTATTCCTATTTTAATAAATATTATTTTCAATTTCAAAATTATATGTGCTCTAAATGCTCCACTTGAAAAATAAATATATGGTAGTCTACTTCTCATGAACTGTAAGAATATTATATATTCGTAACTTAACTTAAATTATATACAATATAAAAAATATAACATAAAACTTAAAGTGCAGTTTATTCATAAAAGCAATGATTTCTTAAAAATTCTTTTAAGTAAATATTTTTTTTCAACAGCACAAAAAATTTACCAAAATGATTTATCACTTTAAAATATATTAATTTAATTGAGAATATTTGCAATTATGTATTAAATATAATGGCTATGAACATAAAAAAGCTTAATAATTTCAAATTATATTCAATTGCTAATAATACTGAAAAATATTTTAACATTATAATTAATTTTATTGTTAACAAAAAGAGAAAGATACAATTTTTGTATCAATTTGAATCTATGTCTCAAAGTTGGAAAAAATCAATTGTCTTCATTATATAAACAATCATTTGAATGTAAAGTATCAAGCTTACTTTCCATCATCCAATAGTGGTCAAACCAGCACGAAATTTGAAGGAAAATATATGAATTACTTCCTTAAAGCTTTCGATGTAGCTAATAAAATGAAACTCTAGCCAAAGATGATTGTTATATAGAAACCCAGAAGTGAAAGTTGTAGCTTAGAATGTTTTTGGGCAACATTGTCCAAATGCATTAAATGGAGCCTAATGTTTCTTGCTAATGTCCTGCTGTTAGAAGCTGTTGGAATAATGTATGCTTTACGTCTTCAGATATAGAAATATCAGTGGTGAGTTAATGAGATTTTCTAAACATATATTTATACACTGAATTGATGACTTATAAAATATTTTCGAACAAGAAAGATTTCATTATTTTCACTTTTAAACATTTGCAGTTTTGTAATGTTCATTATATGTATATATTAATGATTAATTTCTGGAAATACTTTTAAGTTAAGTAACAAAATTTGATATTATAAATAGATCAATAATGAGTGTTTAAAACATGTTCAAATATTAGTAATTTATTCTTTGATTAAATGCATTTTTAGCACATTAAGAGTAATTACTTCTTTAAAATAAACTTTTTATATATTATTTTTGACAAAATTATCAATTCAAATACATACGTTATAATATTATATTTTAAATCAGCATTATCAAATAATTATGTATTTAAACTCTGTTTATTAGATTATACTTGACAATATCACATATACACTCACACTAGTGAGGTTGAAAATAATTTTCTTTTCAGATTTATTGTATTAAAAACTTGAAAGGAATATTTTTCTTACATATAAGAAAAATTAAATGTATACATTTAAGAAATCTTTAAATATAATTGTTAGGAAAGTGATCTACATGAAAATTAAATGTTTACAGTATCGTAATTTTAGTTTTGTTTATTTTTTCATTACTCGTAATTTGTAGATAACACAGAAAAATTTTAAATGTACGCTTAACTTTAACTTATAAAATATCTGAGTCGTACTTACAGAATTAATTATTTATTACTTACTAATTTAGAAATACTTGATTTGAATAATAATCTATAGTTGTTCATCTGCTTTTTAATTTGAAAACTATGTTACTTTCTTGTGTTTGTCAAAAAGACCATCGGAACATTGATGAGAAATTTATCATACATAAAATCAAAGCTAGTGTTACTTTTTGTGATTTAAATTTTATTTAAATTATATGTATTTCAGTATTATCTTATTTCATAGATGGTTTGTCACAAAAAATAATTTTTTTTTCATGGAAGTACATCAACCTACGCCCTATAATTTAGAGGGGATTTGAAATCCATGCATACAAAAAGTTTTAGGTAAAATTTTGTTAGTCTTCTATGTTGAAGTTTTCCTTTGTTTCTATCAAAAGATTAATACTAGTCAGACAAGTAATTACTTCATGTTTCTTAAAATGTTATTTTTTCGATATCAGGGAAACCAATTATAACTTTTGAAACAAGATACGATTTGCTCATTAAATTTCGGATTTATTCTCAATTATTTATCGATTTTTATTCTTTGACTTTGGAGGTAATTTGTCTCTTTTCACTTTTTTCTTTTATGTAGTGCTCACTTTCTCACATTACATATAGAAGAAAAACAACACTTAAATGTAAAGAAGAGATGTGTTAACTTTTTTTATCAAATATTTTAAGAATGCAATAGCCCTCTTTCACAATTTTAAAATATTTAACTAGTTAAACTTTTTACATATTCTG